>CM023620.1:1370218-1920218 GCA_013358685.1 Antennarius maculatus
TTTTATATTTATATTTTATTTTTATTATATATATATATATATATATATATATATATATATATACGAGAATAACAGGATTCAGAGCGAGCCTTAAAGTTAGAATAGATAAAAGAAATAAATGTTTATGTGTTTATGAACATTTAGTGAGTGAAAAATAAAATAAATCTCAGCTGTTTTTACAGTTTTTGACGTTTTCCTGTCACGTGTTGACGTCATATTTGATTGAAAAGGCGCATAAGAGGCTAAGTACAGTGCGCCCTCCTTACTCGCGCTTCATGTGTTAAAGGAACCACACGCAATTAACGAATTGTCTTAGCGATAGAGAGACGAACTATTTATCTTATCATACAACTATTTATATTTATCATATAGAAGCATGATTTGAACTAAGTAGATTGTGCCACTAATTTCCCTCTGGGAATTAAAAGCAATATTTAAAAATAAATAAATTTAAAAAACTAATTTATTTTTTATGGTAATTTAAATGTTTATGACCCCCCCCTTATTGATATTACACCACCTTCTATCTGTATTACCTTTTCCCACACTCTGTTTAAAGCACTTTTGTGTCTCACGGAAGTCCGAGACTGACAGAACGTAGCGCACTTCCTGATGCTGTCGGCCAATAGAATGCGTGTACGGTGTCACGTGACTGCCTACTAAAAATCCGCGATGAGGTGAAGTCGCTAGCGTCGATGAGCGAGGGCACACTGTAATTGGTTTGAAACGTTTGTTATGTTAGAGAGGTGTCTCACACACACACACACACACACACACACACACACGCGTGACCCCTCTGATTGTTTAACCCCGCCCCCCACAGGTCCAACAACTCCGACAGCACCGTCCGCTCCGCCGATGGCGCCTGCGTCCGGCAGCCCGCCAAGAGCAAAATCCGTCGCCACAACAACCGGCTGTCGACAGTGTTCAACCACAGCCCCAGCCTGCGGGACGGGGGGCGCCGCGGCCCCGCGCCAGGGGGCGGGAGCCTGTCGGGTGACCTCCAGGCGGCCGATGACGCGGCAGAGCTGTCCAGTCAGAAATGCGTCCCCGGCATCCTGAAGATCTTCGGCAGCGACATCTGCCAGGGGACCAATTACAAGAGCGTCCTGGCCACCAGCCAATCCAGCGCCAAGGAGCTGGTGAAGGAGGCCCTCGAGAGGTGGGGGCACCCTAAATAAGCCACGCCCACCCATTCCCACGGGGGTCAAACCCGCTTGACCTTTCCTTGTGTCGCTCAGGTACTGCCTGGAAAAGGAGGACCCCAACGACTACGTCCTCTGCGACGTGATTGGCCGGACGGGGGCGGAGGACAACCAATGGAGACGGGAGTGTTTCCGGGTGGTGGGCGACCACGAGAAGCCCCTCCTCCTGCAGTCGCTATGGAAACCCAAGGAAGGGTTCTCCCGGCGCTTCGAGATCCAGCTGAGGGCCAACGTGGAGGAGCAGAGCCTGAAGGACCGCGACACAGTCACCGCAGGTATCCGCCCACGCCTTTGTGGCCCCGCCTCTAGGGGGGCGGAGCCTTTCCACGCCGACGTTCGCTAACCCGGTCTGGCTTATCGGGAACGCCAGGAAACAAAACGAGACAGAGGGGTAGAGGAGGTCACCGCGGCCCCAGCCTTATCTTTGTTTCGGTGCGAGGGGCCGTTAAGGGCCCCCTGTAGCTGCCAGAAAGCGACCAATCAGACGCTGTTATTCTTCCTACCGGAGCTTCCTGTTCGTTGTTTTCCTCTCGATAGCGTTGGACGTTTGAATCCGATTCTTTCTGGTTGCTGCTTCATGAAAACACGATAAGACCTTAAAACGTTTCCGTTGTTTCGCTGCCGAGTGATGATTGGCTGGTTGTTACGATGCGTTCAGGACCAGTGGGAAGAAACGACGACTTTATTTGTAACTCCAGAGAAAAAGCAAAAAAAAAAAAAAAAAAAAAGGGGGGAAAAGGAAGCTAAAATACCGTTCGGTTGGTGTTTGGACTCGTCGGTGATGTCATCAGCCTCCCTCCTCTGATTGGTTCACATCCCCTCCAGCAGGCGCTGAGCTCACCTCATCACTCTGCTGCTGAACAATGTGGAAAACGCCCACTTCCAGCGCCGATAAGTGTGAAACATTCCTCTGACCTGAATGGTGTTTGTGTTCCGTCGGCATCGGCGGACCCTGCTGGTATCGGGGGGGGAACTGCGCTCCGGTCACTTCCCCACACATTTCCTCTCTTTTCCTCTGGTTCTGCTTCGTTTGAACCGGTTCCAAAGCAAAGTTTCCTCATTCGTCCCAGTTTGATTTTTCTTGGTTTGATTGGAAATCCTTCCTGCTCCACCAGGCATCAACGCTCAGGCCCGGAAGCTGCAGAAGAACCGCTCCAGGGTGGCGTCGCTGTTCGTGGACGGCAGCGGCGAGGAGGTGGACGGACTCGGCATCTGGAGGAGCTTGAGCGAGATGGATCTGTCCGCCGTGGGGAAGGAGGCGGGCCGGGCGGGGCCCGGCGCCCTGAGGGAGGACCCCGAAGCCGAGGCCGACAAGGAGGTCCTCCGGCTCGGGATGGAGAAGGAGGAGACGGAGAGCAGCGACGACAACGCCACCCAGTACTCCATCCACCCTCCGTTCGACTTCCCTTACTTCCTGCTGCTGCAGGGATACAGCCACAGACAGGTGAGGGGACAGCCAATCAGAGCGCGGGACGCAAAATGGTCGAAAATTCTCGTGACTTGTAGTTCCACCCCGAACCTCTAGGGGCAGTAATGTCACCGCCTCTGGACTCAAACCTTCATCCTTCTGGCTCCGACTATTTCCAGTTGAAGGGGTCAAGTCGTTCACTGGGGGGGGGGGGGGGGCGCTGCTGGACCGCTAAATGCTAAGCTAACTGAGCTCACAAACTTAACAGCTGGTTTGCAGCAGTGTAGTGGGCGGGACTTGGTGGTTACCATGGTGATTGGTGCACGACAGTCTGTTTGCCTGTTTGGACTTTGAATGCTTCGTCACAGCAGCTTGTAGCGGCGTTAGCCCCATTAGCAGCGTTAGCTCGCGTGGTCAAACACGACCTTAGCCACACAGCAGGGGGGTAAACAAACGCCGGGGGGGGTGGGGGGTGGTTAGGCGCCTTATTTTAAGAACCTCAAGAAGAAAATCCCACAGTTCAGAGCGGCGCCGGTGACGGGTGGATTTAGCAAACCAGACAGGACAGGAAGTGGGCGGGGCTTCATTGGAGGATTCCCAGACGGGATTGAGGATCAATTATTGATGCATCGGTTAACCTGTGAGCTGTATTGATCATCAGTGCATCATTTCATTCATTTTTGAAATAAATTAAAAACTCATGAGTTCACCGATGCCCCGCCCATCCTCCATTCCTGCCCCGCCCCCCACCACCACTGATCCTGCTGAGCGCTCACGCGGCCGAGCGGCGTCCAAACGTGACGCCACCATCGGGATTAATCCAGATCCGATCAGCGGAGACGTCCTCAGGAACCCTCCCTAAAAAAAAAAACGTCACGTGATCCGATCGCGAAACCGACTTCCTGTCGTCGCGAACTCTTGCGATGCGTTCGCTGACCCTCTAAGGCTGTGGGACGTCTTTTGCAGGACTTCGTCATCTACCTGATGAGCGGCAGCGCCGCCGTCTTCGGCTGCTGCCGGGAACACTCCAGCGGCGAGGACGAGGAGCGGCTGAAGGTCGACATCCTCCTGTTCGCGCCGGACGTGCGGCCGCAGCACTGCTGCGTCCGACGGCTGGACGCCGGAGCCACGCCCCCCCCGACCCACAGGAAGACCACCACGATGCTGAAGCCGCTCCACGGCGCCCCCGTCACCAGGAACGGCTTCCTCCTGGAGGAGGAAGTGGAGCTGAACCCGGGGGACCTGGTGGGGGTGGGGAAACACTACCTGTTCATGTTCAAGGACCCCACGGGGCCGGGGGCGGCCCCCCAGGCCCCCTCCTGGATGACCCGGCTCTGCCTGACCTCCGACCCCAA
The DNA here is from genome assembly GCA_013358685.1 of Antennarius maculatus. Classification (NCBI taxonomy): domain Eukaryota; kingdom Metazoa; phylum Chordata; class Actinopteri; order Lophiiformes; family Antennariidae; genus Antennarius; species Antennarius maculatus. The sequence continues at coordinate 1,374,187 of CM023620.1, forward strand.
AGCGTCTCCGTCGTTCGCTGTCAAGCGTCCTCCTCCCCCTCGTTGGAGGGACCCGGACGGCGCCGAGGCGGCGTTGACCTACGACCTGGAGCAGGAGGAGCGGGTTGTGCAGGAGATCCTGGACATGTCGGACCCCAGCGGGGGGGAACACCCCAAGCTGACGCCGGCGTTCCTGCTGAGCCTCTGCATCCAACGCTCGGCCGCCGCCTTCCCGCTGACGCGCTTCCGACACCTCCTGCTCCAGATCGCCGGGCGGATCCAGAGCCTGACGTGGGTGAGGAGGAGCCTGTAGGATCGATCGATCACACGATCGACTCGTCATGTCTGGAATCTGAGATTTAAGTGGAGTTTGTTTTTTCCGCGCGGCGCTTAAACGCAGCGCTGGAACGTTTATTCCGAATCTGTTTTATAACACGAATCAACCTTCTAGACGCGTTTTTATAAATAAAGTTTCAATTTTGAACACCAACGCCGCGGCAACACGACCAAATATGGTCGAAGCGTTCAGATCTTTTGAACTTTTTTTTTTATTCCACGTTTGACGTTTGCTTCCTCTCCGTTTTCGCCTCCAGGAGAAGACAAAGGAGCTCGCCGCCATCCAGCCTGAAACGTGAGTGGACGAACCCGCCGGCGACGTGATCAGATCAGCTGATCAGCTTCCTGTCGATCGATCAGATCTGTCAATAAATGAGAATCAGGACGATTTGTTTCGGTAACGCAAACAGAAAAGACTGAATGAGGAACAGGAAGTTCAGATTTTTTTTTGCTGATTTGCAAAAAATCCTGAAAGGAAGTTTGACAGAAAGTTTCGAATCGATGACATCATCAGAAACAGGAAGTGAAGTCGTGGCTTAGAAACGAAACGTTTAAAACGATCGTTTGTCACGATGTTTTAAAGAAAGTTTCAGGAAGCTGTTCTGTTCTCTCTCCGACCACCAGGGGCGCCGGCGAGCAACGGCTCAGCATGGACGACCTGACCCCGGGTCTGCGGCCGCTGGCGCTGTGGTTGGCGAACGCCGTCGAGCTGCTGCACGTCATCCAGCATCACGTCCCCCAGCTGCTGGAGGGGGGCGCCGGAGGTGCTTCGCCAACACGCCGTTGTTAGCGTTAGCGTTAGCGTGGAGTCGCTAAACGTATGTGTGTGTGTGTGTGTGTGTGTGTCGACAGGCGTTTCGGACTCGGAGGCGGCGTCCACTCAGGCGGCGTGTGAGGAAGCCATGACGGTCCTGGAGGAAGTCATCATGTTCAGCTTCCAGCAGTCCGTCTACTATCTGACCAAGGTTTGGGCCGCCACACGTGTCACTTCCTGTCACACGGGAAACAGGAAGTGGGCTGCGTTTTCATTGAACGTCTTCCCAGACTGAATGGAACCGAGCTGGGGGTCGGAGGTCGGCTCAGAGAACGTTAACGGAGGTGTAGTGGCATCACCGTCCTCCGGGGCGGGGCATGCTCGCGTTTGAGGCGCGTGGCGTTAGAACCTCAGCAGAACCGGGTCGGTGTTGTGTGTGTGTGTGTGTGTGTGTGTGTGTGTGTGTATTAGCAGCGGCACCGCCCTGCTGGGCGGCTGTTGGAGGAAGGAAGGGGAGGAAGCGGGAACAGCCTGCGCCAGCGCCCTGCTGTGGGCGGGGCTTATCCTCTCCTCGTGTTGACACTTAAGTCTGTTGTTTGTTTGTTTGTTTGTTTGTTGTTCAGCTCATTAGGAACGTGTTTCTATTTTGACGGCGGACCGGAGGAAGGGGGGGCTGGGGGGGGATTAGCGGCGCTGAGCTGCGGGTCACATGACTCACACCTGACGTCAGTCAGAGTCCACTGAGGTGAAAACAGCAGAAGGGGAAGTTAAAGATGTTGAGTCGTTAGCTTCGTGTGTTTGAGCTATTTGTTGTCTTTGTGTTTGTAGAAAGCATGGCGTCTGGTCGCCATGGTAACCGATCAGCGCCTCCGTACGGCGAACCGTCAGCTGACCCGTACGGGGTTAATGTCGTGTCAAAGGCCGCTTTCAGTTTGTCTGAGGTCATTACCTTAGTCACAGTGTGTGTGTGTGTGTGTGTGTGTGTGTGTGTGTGTGTGTGTGTATGTGTGTGTGTGTGTGTGTGTATGTGTGTGTGTGTGTGTGTGTGTGTGTGTGTGTGTGTGGTGTCTGTGTGTGTGTGTGTGTCTGTGTGTGTGTGTGTGGTCTGTGTGTGTGTGTCTGTGTGTGTGTGTGTGTGTGTGTGTGTGTGTGTGTGTGTGTGTGTGTGTGTGTGTGTGTGTGTGTCTGTGTGTGTGTATGTGTGTGTGTGTATGTGTTTGTGTGTGTGTGGTGTGTGTGTGTGTGTGTGTGTGTTGGTGTGTGTCTGTGTGTTGTGGTGTGTGTGTGTGTCTGTGTGTGTGTGTGTGTGTGTGTTGTGTGTGTGTGTGTGTGGTGTGTGTGGTGTCTGTGTGTGTGTGTTGTGTGTGTTGTGTGTAGTGTGTGTGTTGTGGTGTGTGTGTCCACACGTTTGGGTGTGTGTGTGTGTGTTGTCTGTGTGTGTGTGTGTGTGTGTGTGTGTGTGTGGTGTGGTGGTGTGTGTCTGTGTGTGTGTGTGTGTGTGTTGTGTGTGTGTGTGTGTGTGTGTGTGTGTGTCTGTGTGTGTGTGTGTGTGTGTGTGTGTGTTGTGTGTGTGTGTGTGTGTGTCTGTGTGTGTGTGTGTGTGTGTGTGTGTGTGTGTGTGTGTGTGTGTGTGTGTGTGTCTGTGTGTTGTGTGTGTGTGTTGTTTCTGTGTTGTGTGTGTGTGTTTGTGTGTGGTTTGTGTGTGTGTGTCTGGTGTGTGTGTGTTGTGTGTTTTTGTTTGTGTTGTCTTTTGTGTTTCTGTTTTGTGTGTTGTTTGTGTGTGGTGTGTTTGTGTGTGTGTGCTGGTGTGTGTGTGGTGTGTGTTGTGTTTGTGTGTGTGTGTGTGTGTGTGTTGTGTGTGTGTGTGTGTGTGTGTGTCTGTGTGTGTGTGTGTGTGTGTGTGTGTGTCTGTGTGGTGTGTCTGTGTGTGTGGTGTGTGTGTGTGTGTGTGTGTGTGTGTCTGTGTTGTGTGTCTTGTGTGTGTGTCTGTGTGTGTGTGTGTGTGTGTGTCTGTGTGTGTGTGTGTGTGTGTCTGGTGTGTGTGTGTGTGTGTGTGTTGTCTGTGTGTGTGTGTGTGTTGTCTGTGTGTGTGTGTGTGTGTGTGTCTGTGGTGGTGTCTGTGTGTGTGTGTGTGTGTTTGTTGTGTGTGTGTCGGTGTGTGTGGGTCTGTGTGTGTGTTTGTGTCCTGTGTGTGTGTGTGGTGTGTCTGTGTGTGTGTGTGTGTCTGTGTGTGTGTGTGTCTGTGTGTGTGTGTGTGTGTGTGTGTGTGTGTGTGTGTCTGTGTGTGTGTGTGTGTGTGTGTGTGTGTGTGTGTGTGTGTCTGTTGTGTGTTGGTTGTTGTGTTTCTGTGTCTTGTGTGTGTTGTGTGTGTGTTGTTGTGTGTGTGTGTGTGTGTGTGTGTGTCTGTGGTGTTGTTGTTGTGTTTTTGTTTGTTCTGTGTGGGTGGTTGTTGTGTGTTTGTTTTGTTTTTTTTTTTTGTGTTGTTTTGTGTTTTTGTTTTTGTCTTTGTGTGTGTGTGTGTCTGTGTGTGTGTGTGTGTGTGTGTGTGTGTGTCTGTGTGTGATGTGGTGTCTGTGTGTGTGTGTGTGTGTGTGTTCTGTGTGTGTGTGTGTTATGTGTTTGTGTTGTTTGTTCTGTGTGTGTGTTGTTGTTGGTGTGTTTGTGTGTGTTTGTGTTGGCTTTGTTTGTTTTTGTGTTTTTGTTGTTTCTGGTGTTTTTTTTTTTCTTTTTTTGTGTTTTCTGTGTTTTTTGTTTTTTTGTGTCTTTTTTTTTTTTTGTTTATCCTGCATTCAGAACAATGGTGGAACTGTGTCAGCAGACGATAAGATAAGAACAGGATCTGTGTGACGGCGACAAGGAGCCGCTTCCATGAAGCAGAGCTGAAACGTTTGGTCTTCATCACCCACCCTCCTCCCTCCCTCCTCCTCCCCCCCTCCTCCTCCTCCCCTCCTCCTCCTCCTCCCCCCCCCTCCTCCTCCTCCCCTCCTCCTCCCCCCCTTCTCCTCCTCCCCCCTCCTCCCCCCTCCTCCTCCCCCCCCCTCCTCCCCCCCCTCCTCCTCCTTCATTTTAACACGTTTAACACTGATGAGACGTGAAGCTGAGATTTAAAAGTGAAACCAAAAACATCTTTACATGTCGACGACCTGAAACCATTGTTTACGTGTTTGCACTGCATGTTGTTTACATAGCGCATTGTTGTTTATGTGTTGTTGTTTAGGTGGCGTGTTGTTGTTTACGTGTTTAAGTGTTGTTGTTTACGTGTTTAAGCGTTGTTGTTTACGTGCTTACGCGGCGTGTTGTTGTTTACAATTTGTTGTTTTACGTGTTTACACAGCATGTTTTTGTTTGCATGTTTACATGTTGTTGTTTGCACAATGTGATGTTGTTTACATGTTGTTATTTAGGTGGCGTTCTGTTGTTTACGTGTTTAAGTGTTGTTGTTTACGTGCTTACGCGGCGTGTTGTTGTTTACATGTTGTTGTTTTACGTGTTTACACAGCATGTTTTTGTTTACATGTGTACATGTTGTTTACACAACGCGATGTTCTTTACATGTGGTTATTTAGGTGGCGTTCTGTTGTTTACGTGTTTACACGGCATGTTGTTGTTTGCACAGTGGGTTTTTGTTTATACAACTTGATGTTGTTTACATGTTGTTGTCTAGGTAGCGTATTGTTGTTCACGTGTTTACATGTTGTTGTTTACACGCGCCCCAGTGGGGTCGTGACCCATCAGCTGTGAAGGCGGATACTTCGCTGTCCGTGGGATCTTTCAGCTCTCAGTGACTCCCGCCCCCCTCCCTCCACAGAGCATGTACTCGGCGCTGCCAGGCCTGCTGGACGGGAACCCTTTCTCCGGGGGGGGTCAGCTGCGGATGCCCGACGGGCTGAGCGGCGTCCTGGAGGTCCTGCGGGGGGGGCTGGAGCTGCTGTCCTCCTCCCGGGTCCACGCGTCCGTCAGCCGGCAGCTCTGCTGCTACCTGCTGTTCTTCATCAACGCCTCGCTGTTCAACGCCCTGATGGAGAGAGGTCAGGCCCCGCCCCCGTTAGCGCCGCTAACGCTAACAACGCACCTCTAACCCCGGCTCCCCCCCAGGGTCCGTCCCCGGGTTCTACCAGTGGTCCCGGGGGGTTCAGATCCGGGCCAACCTGGACCTGCTGATGGACTGGATCCAGAGCGTCGGGCTGAGCGACGCCGCCGCCGAATTCCTCCAGAAGCTCTCCGCCGCCGTCAACCTGCTGGCCACGCCCAAGGAAACGCTCCTGCAGGTCAGACGAGACCCGCCCACCACTTCCTGTTTGTCAAACCTGAAGCCCCGCCTTTCAGACTGCAACCAATGGTTACGGGTTCACGCTAACGACGCGCTTTACTTAGCCTCGCATCACTTCCCGTTTGTGTTTTACGATCGCTGTGTTTCACGAACCTTGTTCTCCGTCGCCATGACGACGCCTCCGTTGACCCGACCGGCGTTAGCCTTCGTCGCCACAGCGGTCGCTAACCAACGCCACGTTTAATCCCTTGTCTTAGCGACTCCGACCAATCCCTGAGCTGGAAACCAGAACCGACCAACCAGAGCAGAAGGAATCCGGTTCTGTCAGTTCCAGACCCGTTGGGACGGTCGGAGGCCGTGATTGGACGCTCGTAGGGGGGGCCTGTGGTTTAACAGATTCCTGGTTTTCCATCTGGACTCCGAGAAGCCGCTCGTAAACGCCGCTGGAGGGGTTGCTGAGTCAGCAGAAGGCGGCGTCTTATTTTAGCCGCCGCCGCCGCCGCTCAGACGTAAACAGACGTGTTTTTACTGCTTTGCTTTTTGTCAGCAGTTTTGTTTTTTTTTTTTAACGTGTTTTTAAACACGGGTCCGGCGCCGGCGTGTCAAACGTTTGTCACGTGACGTAGCGGCGCTAATGCCCCCCGTAGCTCGATACACTATCAGCTGACAGCTGGAGACAAAGGCGACTTCACGTTTCTCACGATACCAGACAAAAGCTCCCAAGACGTTTTCCCATGATGCTTCAGGAGCGTGATGTTTGACTTTCAGCACAAACAGGAAGTGAAACGTTTCTCCTCCGCTAATGTTTGCCCCACCCCTCTCCAGGCGTCCTGGGCGTCCCTCAGGGCGGAGTTTGCGGCGCTCAACCCGGCGCAGCTCCACCACATGCTCAGGGAGTACAGCTGCGGGAGGGCGTGCCCCCCCGGGTGGAGCCCGCCGGCGGGCGAGGCGGAGGACGCCGTCAGGACGGGCGACATCCTGGTCAGCTTCGACAGCCACCCGCCGCTCGTCCTCCCCGGCGCCGCCTTCCAGCTGGAGCTGGGGGCGCCGCTGGGCAACCCGGGTCTGTTCCGGGAGCTGGCCCGCCTGCAGGACTTCATCCGGCGACTCCCCCCCCAGGAGGAACAGGTACCGACCCCCCCCGGCACCACCAGACGCGACCAGGAAACAGGAAACGAGTTTCTGATTGGCTTTACGTTCCTCAGACGCCGCCGTCTGCAACCTGTCAGGATCCCGGCCCCTCCCCCGAGGCAGACCCAGACCGCCCCCCCTCCACGGACGCGGGTCGGGCCCGGGGGTGTCGCGGCGGCGACCTGAGCCGCTGCGAGGAGGTCCTGACCCAGAAGCTGAAGAGCCTGGAGCTGCAGAACTCGCTGCCGGGCCCTGCGGACCCCGCCCACCACAGGAGCATGGCGCTGGACCCGTCCTGCCTCCTGACCCCGCCCAACACGCCGCAGGGGATGGAGCTGGCCGAGCTGGAGGCGGACCTCCAGGAGGGGGCCCGCCAGCAGCGGAGAGGTGAGGAACAGGAAGTAGAAACATCCGACACAGGACGTTAGCGTCGGAGCGAGCTAGCATGGCTAAAGCTAACTGGAGTTAGACGTCGTTTATTAATAGAAGAAGAAGAAAGAGTCTAAAAATAGACGCTGGTGATGTCATACCCTCAGCGACCTCTGAGTGACCCCTTCAGACGACGGCGTTCCTTCATATTCTTTGACCTTTGACCTCTGATTCTGTCACCTGTCTGTCGTACAGCTTGTTGGTTTGTTTTTCTTTTATAGCTAAAATATTCGTAGAAAATGTTTGTAAATGACACCTCAATGTAAAACGATTGGCCCCGCCCCCTGTTGTACTTCCTGGTTTGTGCTGCGTTCAGGAGCGACGCGGCCGGCCGGTCCGGATCTGAACCCGGGTCACATGTGATGGCGTTTGAACTTAAGCAGGTCAAAGCCTCCTAACAGACCCCCTCTGTGGGGGGTGGGAGGGTTTGCTGCTGGGGGGGGGGGGGGTTAAGCTGGATTGTGTTGATCTCCATCAGATGCCTGCGCTCTGATTGGACGACAGTTGTTTTGTTTCCTCTGCTGTTGCTTTTGATGAAAATCATTTTTCCAAGCGTGTTTGAAGGGAACCGTCTGGCCCCGCCTTTGTGGGCGGAGCCATCACTATCTATTACTATTGATGAAAGATCTTTTGATTTCATTTTCCTGGTTTTTAAAATCATCTCAAACAAACAGGATCCAAAGCTTCCTGTTAAACCCAATGGGAACTCTGTTTACGGCCCCCGGCGCACCCGCCTCTGGGGGGGGGAGGGGGGCTCAGCTAATGGCTAATGCTATTTTGAAAGTTTGGTAATCCTTTAATCTGGGCCCAAGAATTACAGCGAGGTGGTGATGTCAGGAGAGAAAAGAGCGGCGGCCGATCAGTCATGGGAATTTACAGTCGGGTTGGTGCGTGGAATCTTAATCGGGGGGGGCGCCATTGTTCGGGGCAGGTCCTGCGTGGGGGGCAGACAGGCTTCATTTTGAATAAAGGTGTAGAACAAGTGGGGGCAGGTTTTTTTTTTGGGGGGGGGGGGAGTGCTACTGTTGCTGTGTTAATGTTGTGACAGGAAGACAGGAAGTTACAGAACCGCGGCGCGCTAGTGCGCTAGCCCGCCCCCACCGTCGAGGCTAACGGGGCAAAAGTCAGGCAGTGGACGTCTTCACAAACAATCAGCTAGATTCCGATCAATACGATCAAGTGAACTCAACTTATGTTAGCATTAACGTTAACAAGAAGTCGCCACTAGGGGTCATAGCTGAGTCCATCGAGCCCATGAATGGGAGTGTAACAGCCCAAAAATCCATCGAGGCGACTCGTCGCGTTTTACATTTTCCGTACTGGAGTTACCCTCTTCTAAAGTTTAACATTCAGAGTAAAAGGAGCTAATAGGCTATCCTGATGCTAACTAGCTACATGCTAGCTCGCTACGCTAACCAAAAAAAGAAAGGTGATTCCAGAGTGTTCGGTTTCAGACGCGTCTTTAGCGTTGATAGCCGTGTTGAGCTACGCTGATGCGTCAGGATGGCGGAGTATCGTCGTTTTTTGTTTTTGTTTTTTTGATCGGATCTCGTTTCCTGTTTTTAGCCGCCGCTGCCGCTGAGAGGAAGAGCGACAACGTGAAGGAAGAGGAGGAAGTCTTCACGGTGGAGCTCCGCAGGGGGCCTCACGGTCTGGGCCTGGCGCTGGTGGACGGAACGGTACGACCACTTCCTCCCGTACCAGGAAGTGAAAGGAAATGAACATTGGCGTCTTTAATTCCTCGTGTTTCCTCGTCCTCCTCAGAAAACGCCGCTGAGGATGAGCGGCATCTACGTGAAATCGGTGGTTCCCGACTCTCCCGCCGCCGAGTGCCGCAAGCTGAGAACGGGCGATCGCATCCTGGCGGTTAACGGTGTCAGCCTGGTTGGCATGAACTACAACATGTAAGTATTGATTAACGATCTTCCTCTCACGCTTCCTGGGCGTCGCCCGGCGCTCATTTGCGTTTATCTGTTTGAACCCCAGCGGGAGGGAACTGATCCGATCATCGGGAGACTCTCTCCGACTGCTGGTGGCCAAGATGGACTCAAAGACCGGCGCTAAAGCCTCGGCTATGACTAAGTGCTGAAGGGAGCGCCGATCAAGTGGGATTGGGAATGCTGGAGGATGTTTAGGACGAGCCGATGTCGCTCACCGACCGAAGGAAAACGCTTCCTGCTTCTCTTTTTTGCGAAACCCAGCGTTGAGACAATCGACCAGCCGGCCCGACTGTCTCCCGAGAGCTCCGGCTGCAGGGACGGCTTTTAAAAGCTCATTCCCAGCTTCCTCCTGGCCTCTAAACAAAGCCGTGCCCTCGTAAAACCACCAGGGTTTGGTGGCGAGGAAAAAAAAAGAGCAGGAACGTCTGCATTGTTGAGTGTCTGAGTTCACCGTTTTTCCAGGATCGCCTCCGGATTCAGCTGGAATCGTTTTTGGGACTGGTTTTTCGACTGACGTCACACCACCTTGTTTTTTTCAAGAACGTTCGTCTGAACCGTCGTTTGTTACGGACTTTATGACGTTTCTCCGAAGATTGAAATACGTATTTTTCCAGCATAAATATATTTGGTAATATTCCGTCTTTTTTAAAAACATGTCTAGAAGTTTAGAAAGGAAACAAAAAAGCCCACGGCTGATGTGAAATGAGAGGTCTTCTTTGTTTTTGGGCGTTCTCACGGTGGCCTTCAGAGCGTCACGTCGTAACGTTTCTACTTTTATACCGACTGTAAGACGAGAGCTTTGTTCTGTCAGGGAGCCGTTAGTGTCCAGGTCCAACCAGAATCCCCATCAGGTCGAAGCTTTAAGGTGCTTTCGGTGTTTTCTTCCTCTTTCCTGTGGTCTTATTCCACGTTTGTATCTTAGCGACGCGTCAGCTGACCAACCTGGAAGTTCAAATTCAGTCCCAGCTCCTTGTTTCCTGCTCCGGTTCCTCCAGGTTACACTTCCTGCACAATCACAGGTAGACCCAACAGCATGGACCTGTTAGCCGCTAGCTCAGCTAGCCATTAGCCAGTTAGCTTAGCGTGAAGACTGGCAACGGCGAGTTGAGTTCTGTCCCAATTTGCCGTCTCAGGATTAAATCTCCAATGAATTCACATCATCTGTTTCTAGTCCTCGTGCTAAGCTGGGCTAACCAACCATTAGCGCGGCATCGATAATCACGTCCAGCTAGAAACCAAATTAGCGTGTTTCTCAACACGTCAAAGCTCGTGCCCACCTTTAGGTGTCTGGAACCAATGAAACGTGTCGGAGTTACCGATCTGAGGAGCGTTCGCGTCGCTGGGTCGCGTTAATGAAGACAAACGCAGTCTCATCTCACGTAAACAGTGTTAAAGTTCACGTATATATTGACGACTTCATTATATATATATATATTCAGTTTTGTCGTATTTATATGGCGCAGTGTTTCTGAACTCATGGAATAAAGATGTTATTGTGACTTTGAGCGCGTCCCGGATTCCTTCTGGTTGTTGTGTCTGCGTTTCTGAGGGACAACAAATATAGCAGCAGGTTGGGGTTTTTTTTGCAGCGACGCAGCCGGGTTGGGTGGGGCGGCGGGGGAGGCTGCTGGGTGTGGCGACTGCATGGCACGCTTAGCAGCCGCCACCAGCAGCTGTTTATAGCGACTGTGTGGTTTCCACCAGCCAAGCACTTTCCACCACCCCAACACAAACTGCACCGTTTAGCCTCTGCAGCCCCCCTGAGGCCACAATGAAAGCCCTGTTTTGTAACGCTGTGATTTAAATGTGAGTGTAATTAAATGGGGGGGGGGGTTGAAGGTGCTGAGTGGGAGGCTTCCCTGACATAAGTCGTCCTTTCAGACTAAACTTCTACAAGAATGAATCGTGGGGGTTAATGGTTATTTTTATTTAACTTTATTTTACAAGATGTGAATCTTTAATCTTCGTTTTCACCCCCTCAGGGGCAACAACCAGGATAGTTGGTCACAAACACGCCCTCACCCAGGTCTAAATCACATTAAACCCTAATCCAGATTCTAAACGGACCTTTTTGTTTTTGAACCATTTCAGAACGCAACAACTAATGCTAGCTAAATGCTAACAAAAGTGGGAGGGTCTAATAACGCTAACTTATAGTTTTTAGATTAGCGTCTTTATAATGTTTTTATTAGTGTGTTTATTTGTCAGTTTTTGTTGGAGTTACTCATTGATGTATGATCTAAATTAGCAGTACAGCTAATGCTAACATCAGCCTTGCTAACATAACGATGACAATATCAAAATATTTGCAAAAATATTGATGTTCTATAAGTTTCATAAATACCACAATCAACATCTTAATGAATTAGCATGCTACCTGCTTCCAAACTAGCACAAAATACAGCTGGTGCTAATGCTTACCTTTAGCTTCTAATGTACTGATTTCTGATATCCAGCAGGTGTTTGTGTCTTTAACCATCTTAGTCTGTTAGCATGCTAATATTATCACACAGGAATTTGTGAACCACCACTGAAGGGGATGAGAACCAGAAAGAAGTGACCTGGGGCTAGCATAGCTTTAGCGTTGTAGCATTCATGAGAGGTGATGCCTCGAGTCTGACGTGGACTTGAAGTAATGGTCACAGTTGAGAATAGGACAGTCTGTGATCATCAATCTGTAGTCGTAGAACACCGTGTCCTCCGGAGGAGTCTCCTCTGGCCCCCCTTTGAAGCCGCATTCCTCCAGGGAATTCTCTGGGGGGAGGCGGGCCTCTTCCGTGGGCACTCTGCTCCGGAAAACCCCCAGCCTGTAGGTGTGGATCCCAATCTGGTCCTGGATCATCTTGATGAGACTGAAAACTCTGATGCTGTCCGACAGAACCACCTCAAAGTTCCCTGGATGGACATCGGAGTGGTCGAGTTGGATCAGTCGGACTCTCAGACGGATGAACCTGAGGAGGGATTTAAAGTCGAACAGAAGGAGAGGGGTCAACCCTTAAGGAGGCAACACTTCAGAATCAGGACAACTCCTTCAGAAGATGGTGCATCTGGATCTGAATGTCTTCTGAGGAGCATGGAATCTGTTAGAAGTTCAGATCCTTCTAACCCCTCTTAGTGCTGCAGGAACAAACTCAGTAATCTGACACTGGTTTTATGGAGACCAGGTCAGAAAAGGCAACGACTCTTGTGTGAAGGTCGCATTGAGATCTCTTTTGTTTGTGGAGCTGTTGACTTTGTGACTCCTGCCGGAGTTATTGAGTGATTTAGTGCCGATAGCCAACGCTTAGAAATAACTCTGACTGGTTGACCTCTGGTCCGAACGACAACTTCAAGTTGGACGTGAGCGGTTTGTTCAGCAACTGAAGGTTGGGACAGTTTGTACTTGACAACTCCTTACGGTTACTAAGCTTTAGTTTTACGGAAAGGAGGCAAAAGAACAGAACAATGAAAGAAGAGGTTTGACAGTGAACTATGGGTCATTCAGACTTCCTCACCTTTGAAAGACAAAAGGATCTTTGTCCTGGTTCGTTTCCCAGAGAGAGATAAGAGGAAATGAGCCATTGTTTTTATTATCCAAAGTTTGACATGCAGTACCTCCAAATACTCCTGTACAACCAGTCCGTGGTATTTGGTTAATACTGACCTAGATCTTAAATTCTAATCTCTTTCACTTCAAGATTATCTTGAGGCTTAAATCCTGGAGTCCATGAAAACCTGGGTGTCTGTCAGTAGACGGATCAGTCGCAGGAACGCCTCGGACTTCCAATCAAACCTTTGAATATGATTTCAGTAACTCGGGTGTAATGGAGCTACCTTCATCATAGTTTAAATGATAGATCACTGGGAGATTGAAGCTAGCCACAGTTAGCGGCTAACTCGAAGAAGAAAAGCAAACAAAAAATGTTTGCAAATATATAGTCTTGAAGCAGAGGATGAGATTAACAGCCAACAACGCACCGCTTAGAGAAGGGGGTAAAAATAGCATTGCTTTAGAGCGTTAGTTCGCTAACACAAAGCAATTATCTCCACCCACAAGGCATGGAGTCTGATGGGTTTTGTTGTTGCACAATTAAAAGTAACCACCACCCGAGTTAGCTAGTTCCTGTACAATTACAAAGCAGTGTGAATTTAGCTAGTCTTAGCTATCATTTTAGCTATTTATCTTTCACTAATAGTTAACTTTTGTTAGAGTTAAGCCGATAATCGTATACTGTGAGTCAGTGATGTAACATTTAGCTATTTAAGCTATCTGGCTTTCCTTGGCTTGGCAACCACTTCAACAGTTTCTCTCTTTACCTCCAACAGCTTTTCAGACGCTTGTTGTTTGGTTAATTTTTTTGTTGGTAAGATTTCTTGAATCTTGAAAAGTTTCAAACTAAATTTCATAGTTTTTATCAGGCTGGGGCGGGAATGGAAAGGCAATCAACTGTTGGGTTACAGCTTGCTCCCCACCATCCTCAGTTTGATCTATTTCATCAAATATCTGTTAGCTAGCTGTTTGGAACTGGCTGTCAAGCGCCGTTACATTCAAGCGTTAGATGATATTTATTTCTTTCAAGCTTTAGTTCTAGAGCTACACCACCATTCCACCCTCAGGGCAACTGTAGCAACCCCTGGGGTAGAAATACCCATTAGCATTGGCTGAACAAAAGGCTTTAGGATCTTTACACATCCTGTTTTATGGTGTCGTTAAATGATTAATCCCGTTCGACCCTAGTTGATACCTCATTACAACAACAGAGAGACCAAATAAGGGAAGGCCAGCCGCCATTTGAGGATGGCTCATCCTTCCTGCTCATCTTAAACAATGAGGGCAGGAAACCGTGTCACCGATAAACATGACAAGGGTCGGTCACTGCTGTCCGTTTCCTTCATCCCGTTCCCAGTAAACGTCCCAGGACCGATGATGGGAACTAGGGGTGTCCTGAAATTCTGACCCCTCCTATAAACCCAGACAGGAAACCACATCCTGAGATGGAGGCGGGTCTTGCAGGAGAACCAATAAGGATGCCTTTGATTGAAAGGCCTTCCTTACTCATGTCCTCAAAGACGTGATTCAAAGAGAAACACAGTGTTGAATGAAAGATGACTCACTGGTGTCAATTTGAAGTCCAAAAATATTCAGAAAGTCAGATCAGATGTGTTCATTCTAGGGAGGAGTCACACCCTGATTGGCCAAAACAAAGAAAGCACCAATCTGATTCCGATCTGACCCATGATCCTGGTGAAAAATACCCCAACAAAAAGCCCCCACCTCCTCACCATTCTGGGTTCTGATTCTGGTTCTCTCCTGAAATCCTTCTGATGATCAGAGACTCCTGAAGCCGCCGGGCGACTGTTTCATCTTTGGCTCATGCATATTCATGAGTGGACCACAGACAGATCAGTTCAGAGACGGGTTCTCCTCTTTAAAGGAGATCCACAGGTGTGCTCCTGGAATGTGGAGACTGGAATGGGGCGGGGGGGGGTCGCCGCAGGAGGCAGTCATGCACCGAGGCTTCAGAAGAACTGAGAATGAACGGCAGCGTAAATGTTCGTCTGTTAATAAATCAAAGTTTTTAAAGTGTATGATCAATAAGTGTTGCAATCAATAATCAAATCAAAGCTGTGTGACTCCAGCTGTGACAGTTTTATTCACTAAATACTTTAATTAAAGCTCAATCACCTCATTGAAGAGTATTTTTACCTCCCAGTACTTCCTGATAGGCCCTGCGGGTCACAGATGTTTGGTCACAGCGCCCTCTGCCGGTCACCAAGAGAAGTGCATGTAGGGAAAAATAAAATAGTGCATAAATGTTATGTTTTTATGAACATGAAACATCCAGCTGGACTTTATCATATCACATATCATCATATATGACGTCATACGTGACTGTAAAGGAGACCTTTCATGAGGAACACTTTACTGGTAATAATTCTGTATTTTAACATCACTGACACCAAATTCAGAAGTGTTTCTAATTTGAAATCTTCTGATTAAATATCAGGACGTGAGCGAAACGGGAAGCAGATATAAAAACAAACAGCCTTCTCCCACAGACCTCCGTGAAATGAATCAAATGTCAGCGGCGGCTGGAATCTGGGCCTTAGTCAGCGGCTCTGCTTCCACCAGCGTTTGATATTTGATTAAAGTATTGGAGCATCAGCCGATTCATCGACCCGTTAACGTGACTCACATGTCGTCAGCCTTCAGCCAAAGCCTCGGCTCCTCTTCTTCACCGGAGGACTCTATGTTGACCTGTCGCCATGGCAACAGGACACAGGCTGTAATTTATGGGGTAATGAACAGGAAGTTGTTGATGGAATGTGAGATGTTGGTTCTGCTTTTGTTGTCGGTGCTCGAAGGAGAAGAAAGAAGGATGTGTTTGTTTGTCTGGGTGGACACAAAGGGTTTGGGATCGACTCCCCAAGGCTGGTCTGGGGTCGACTCCCACGGGCTGATCTGGGATCGACTCGCCCAGTCTGGTCTGGGATTGACTCCCCTAGGCTGGTCTGGGATTGACTCCCACAGACTGATGATTTAATAAAATGAAAGACATTTTGACACAGTAAAAATTCCCCCAAAAATAAATTTTTTGAATTTTTTTGAAAAAATTCAAATTTTTTTTGAATTTTTTGAATTTAAATTTTTTTTTTTAATTCAAAATTTTGAATTTTTACACGTACAAATGAAACACCACTGGACAATGAAAAAAACACCCAAGGTGAAGCAAAAGTACTGAAAGAAAAAAAAACAGTGAAAGTAGTTCAAGACTAGGGTAAGTTTTTTATTTATACAACAATATATACTAATAGAAAGAAAAAAATGTGTTGTTTGTTTGTTCCATTATTTATTGACTGATTTTATCTGGGTGCCTGATGAATCGATTTCTTCTGCTAGATTAATCCTCATTTTAAATCGCTGTAAATCTGTTTCAAACGAGGCCGTCGTGTTCCTGCATAAATCAGCAGCTGCAGAAGAAAAGCTGAAGGATTCTCGACCGTCGACTCATCAATGTGCTTTTAAATCCGTGTGATTGATCAGATGCATGCTTGTCTCAAACTGCAGCGGTGATCAAATCGATTGATAAAGCGTCTGGTAGCTGCTGATGTCGACGCTCGGGAGGTTTTATTTTAATAAGACATGAGCCGCTGCAGCTGGAGGCGACTAAAGACTCCTGAACGTCTGTCCCAGTTCTCTGGTCATGTGACCTTCCCCTCCACAGGTGGTTAAATGTGATGACTCAGCTGTTTGAAGGCGCCGTCCTGATGAGTCACCGGCGCCGTGAATAAACTCTAGAACATCATCCGGACCTGAACCCCGTGTCCACGTGAGGCGGCTCCAGGTGGACCCACTTCTGTTGCTGGAGATTGTTGCTATAGCGATGGTAACAGCGCCATGAGGCTAGGCTGGAAGCTCCTTTAAGAAGCCAACATGCTAACAGTGCTAATTTTTACCAGGACGGCGTCTGTAAACAAATTATTGTTTTTTTTTTGCATCGAATAAAAGTTATAGACACACAAACTGGGGCTGCAAGGGGGCGGGGCAACATTTAAAAATAAATGATGGGGGCGCTACAATGGAGAAGTGTAAATAAGGTCAACAATAGCACAAGCAGTTTTTTTTAATTATTCGGCCTGTGTGGTTGTCATGGTAACGGGCATCCTACGTTACAACATTTCACACAAGTTGTGTTTTTTGTTTTGTTGTTGTTGTCGATACTTTCAGTTGTTTGTTTTCAGGCCCCCAAAAATCCTTCAAATGTTGCTAACACGCTAACGTGTCGCTAATCGGATCTAAAGATACGGTCCAATCAGGAGAGACGTGGAGTGACGACCGTTGTTTTCACAGCAGATTATACATGCTAATATGCTAATATTGACAACACACGTTGATAGTTAGGATGTTATCGCCATGTTCACCACTTTTTAGCATGCTAGGATGCTAGCATTAGCTCTGTGCTACGAGAACGGCGGGAGTTTTTGAAAGTTTATTCTTTCCGGATTGTTTTTTTTTTTTTTTTTTTTTTTAAACGTTAATCAGATCCTAACAGTGACGCCAGGACACTGTTAGACGCATCCTGATCAATAATCGGTAATCAGTTTCATGACAGTCCACCCAGTAGTTGTTGAGACGATCATCTGATCAGATTCGTCAGAGGCTTATTGGACGGGGGCGGCCATGAAAATGAATATTCCATCTGCAGCGCCGTCGTCAAGGAGCAAAAAAAACAAAAACCCATCTGAGCCAAGCCGACGAGAACAAGGTCAGACTGTTTTATTTCCTTTCGCTGCACGTGTTCGTGTTTCCACGTGGCGCCCTGAGTGGGAGGCGACCTCACGCTACACGGCGGTCGGTCGGTCGCTAACATCCTCTCCGTAGCCTCCGATGAGGAGCGGTCAGACGTGTGTTTCCTGTCGTTTAAAGAACGCTGTTAACCCCATAAATAATAATAACAACTCCCACAAACGTAATATTTATTATTCGGGGATTATAACAGTGTGTAAAATTAAAATTACAAAAGCATCGACTAGCAGCGCGATGCTAATTTAATCTCTTTCTGCTGGAGTCCGTTGTGTTCCTCCTGTTTGCTCTGCAAACACCACGTTTAGCACAGTTGCGTAACGACAAACATCTTTCATCCGATCTTTGCCTCGTCTTCAATCCGCCGCCGCCGCTCGCAGAGATTATCATCAGGCCGGGAAATTGAGTCTCTTTATCTGAGGGAAATCTAACTCCTTGCGAGATTAACAACCACTGGACGTCAACCCAGGAGGGGGGATTCACGGCGCTGCACAGCATTCTGGGAGATCGCTGCCATAACCTTGGTTGAAGGAGTCCCAGCTGTTCAGAGGATTTGATTCTTCACATGAAGCCATAATCCAGAGCGCTCAGGTTCACCTGACGACACGTAATCTGGGTCGCCTGAGTTTTACGTCTGGAATTTTAATCCCACGGTTTTGTCTCCCAGGCACGTCGCCGTTGTCGCCTGAGGACGATCGGTCAAACAATGCAGTCAAACAGCCGTTATGCTAATGAGCAGCCGCCTAATGATCTCCTGCAGGAATCGCCCTCCAGCCGACGCCCTGTTTCACCGTCAGCCAATCAGCTGCTTTAAAGCTCAAGACACGAATCAAACGAGTCACATTTTTTAACACCTTCGCGCCAAATGTTGTTAACAACTTTCACTACGGATCCAAAATATATAACTTGAGTCTGAGCTTCAGAGGGGCTGTTATCTGGGCTCCACCTTTCCAGTCTTGATGCTAAGCTAACTAGCTGCAGGTACATTTCACCTGCCTGCCTCCGCCCACATTCACTTGTAGAATCTGGAGCTGTTTCCATCGCCGCGGGGGAAAACACCCTCAGAATCGTCCAATCATCTGGAACGCCTGAAGTCAGGTCAGTCACATGACCACCAGCTGTTTCCTCCCCGTCCCGTTTCAGCTCGAGGACATGTGAATGCAGAGTAAAGCCTTCATGCTTTAAATTCACAGGATTCTTTGGTTTTTCTCGTTTCCAGAGGCTCAAAGTGTTTCTGAAATTCCACAAAAGTAAATAAAGTTTAAGCTTCAAACTCATTTAACCTTTTTCTAAACTTTTTCAATCATTTTTTGACTCACATTGGCGGCGGCGGCGGTATTCTGAACATCCTTACGTATGGAGTCCCACAGGGGTCAATCCTCGGACCGGTTCGGTTTTCACTTGATGGGATTCTGACCTACTTCTCTGTTCAAATAACCTGAATAAATTAAAAAAACAACAACAAAAAAAACATTGGGTTGAAATCGTTTGACTGAACAATAAAGAACAGTTTAGGAATAGTTTAAAAAAAAAATAAAATAAATATATATATATATATATATATATATATATATATATATATATATATACACACTGCACATATATATATATACTGTATATACTGTATATACTATACATATATATATATATATATATGCAGAGTATAAATTGATATAATAATTTTTAATATTTTATTTGGAGTGCTTTTTTAATAAACTTCAATCACATGTTTAATGTCTATTTCTTATAAAGATGATTCTTTTATTTGACTCTAGTCACCACTTTTTAAAAAATTGTCTTTATGTGTTTATTTTTCTGTGTGTTTTCCGAAAATCCTTGAATTGTTCTTTTTTTTGACAGTTTTAAATGAATTCCCTGTGATTCTCTGAGGCAGCAGAGATCAATAATGATATTTTACAGCATATATTACAGCAGCTCGTTGGCCCGGAGACGTGAGTGGGAGACGGCCTGAGCTGACATGAACACATCAGGATTCTGAATGAGCATAAAATATCTTGTTAGGATGAAGAATGAGTCTATTTCTGAGCAGCGTTGCAGCTTCGAATCAGAATCCCACTGAAAACACCGAACACAGTCGTTCAGGTTCAGATTGATTGATTTTACCTGCAATCACGGGTCAGGAAGCAAACAAGCAAACTATACTTATGAGAAAATAAAGCATCTAACACACAGGTGTCAAACTCAAGGCTCGGGGATCAAATGGGGCCCGCCACATCATTATTTTGTGGCCTGCGAGAGCATAAAAGGGTCTAAGAGTCTAAAAATAAACAGTACAAAAGTGTGCTTTGACCAGAAACTACATTACCCACAATGCAGTAATTAAGCCCATTTTAACTCTGACAAAAACGTTTTAAACAAAGTTAATGTCCTAACTTGTGTTTGATGCTATTTTTTTTTTATTCTCTTGGACAGCTTGATCCTTGATTGATGGAGTTCTGTGGGTTTAGAATAATTTATTTAAAACTAATTAATTAATTAATTAATCAATTAATTAATTAATTAAAAATAAATTCTGTGGGTTCTTGAATAATTTTATTTAAAATTAAGGAGTGGTTGCATTTATATCACATTACATTGAGTTACATTTAGTTACATTTATGAGTTACATCTGGCCCTTTGAGGACAGTCGTTTTGCTGATGTGGCCCTCGGTGAAAATGAGTTTGACACCCCCGGTCTAACACTTAAAACCAACAGAATGAGCATCGGTTCAGGTCCAGACTGTGAGTCACTCAGATCCATGTTGTTCACCACATAAACTCCGTCCTGATCCTGATCATCATTAGCCTTGACCATCAGTGATCAATACAGCAGGGTCGAGTCGCTGGGCTTTAGAAACAGCTTCAGGAAGCTTCATCTTCACCTCGGTGGAAACACTGAGCTCTGCTGTCTCATGTCAGCCTCACCTCTCCATCCCCTCCTCCATCAGGAACCGTTCAGATCCATCTGAATCACTCAGCCCCAGACAGGACATGCTGTGCTTTGCTAGCGTGTTGCGTTCATGAGTGTCGGATTTTAAAGCTGTAAGCAAACGAGTGGAAGCCGCTAGATTTTAATGATTTCTCTGAAGGACTGCACTGCCGGGACCCTTTAAAACAGAACCAGTTATAGAAAAATCGAGAGTTTTTTATTAGTGAAATGAATTTTTTTTGTAGAAATGTACAACTGTTGTTGTGACTGCTACTAGATATCTGTGTAGGTTGTCAGTCGTCCAGGTCATGGTTATCCAAAGCTGTTTAAGTCAATCCACTGGACGTTAAGTCTTTTGGGTGGACCAGTCTATGTCGGAGGGTGCTGCCCGGCTTAAAGTACACAGGAACCTTGTGTTAGTTGGAGACCCTCCCCAGCTTTTCGGACACTCCAGACACATACAGGATCACTGTACCATTACGCTTGTTCTCCTTCTCTTCCGCCCTCACTGGGTTGTTCTCCTTTCTGGATCTTGTGTGAGCTTTCACAAAGGTCCAGTCAGGATACCCACATGTTTTCAGTGCCCCTTTCAGGTGTTGGTGTTCTTTCACCTGGTCTTGGGCACTGGTTGGTAGCTTATCAGCCCCTTTTTGCAGGGTCCTGATAAGCTACCAACCAGTGCTCACCACCCACTGGAACAGCTTGTGCTCCAGTGGGTGGTAAGAGTCAAAAAGCAAGTACTGGTCCGTGTGTGTTGGTTTCCTATATACCCCAACAGACAGACTTCTGTCATTTTTTATGCCGACCTTGCAGTCCAAAAAGGGCAAACTGTTGTCCTTCACATCTTCTCTGGTGAACTTGATGTTGCTGTGAAAGGTGAAAGGTTGCACCTCGTGGATTTTTATCTTAACCCATGTGTCGTCCGCATACCGG
Source organism: Antennarius maculatus (assembly GCA_013358685.1). Lineage (NCBI taxonomy): Eukaryota > Metazoa > Chordata > Actinopteri > Lophiiformes > Antennariidae > Antennarius > Antennarius maculatus. The sequence goes on from CM023620.1 coordinate 1,395,172, forward strand.
AACCAGTGGCTTGATGTTGTTCCGTTGAACGAGGTCAGGGCCCTGTGTTCCACCTCTTCCATGTACAAATTGGCCACGATAGGAGACACCGGCGAGCCCGTGGCACATCCGTGTTTCTGCCCATAGAAGTTCCCTCTGTACTGGAAATAGGTTGTGTTTAGGCAGAGGTCCAAAAGCTGGCAGATCTGGTCGGGGTTGGAGTTTGTTCTGTCGCTGAGGGTGGTGTCCTGTGAAAGCCGTTGTCTCACTGCCTCCACCGCCTCCGTTGTGGGGACACATATGAAGTGACGTCGTAGGATACCATGGTCTCATCTGTATCCAGTCTCAGTCCTCTCATGTTTTCCACAAAGTCCATGGAGTTGTGAATACGGTGGGGGTTGTTACCCACTAGCGGGGCCAAGATGGTAGCAACATGCTGGGCAATTAGAAATATGATGTTAAATGAACAGATTCCATCACTCTGATTCATTCTATCAGCATTCAGTAACTGTTAGAACCAGACGTGCGAACTTTCTACTTCCCAAACGTTCCAGATCCAAACAGTTTCAGAACTGATTTTAGAATTTCCGATTATCCTTGAAGGCAGCGTCGTCGCCGTGGAGCGCAACGCCGCTCCGCGCCCTGATTGGTCGTTATCGGCAGTGGGCGGGTCCTGACTGCAGGGAGCGCAGACAATAGAACGCGGCTGCTGGATCGATCATTACCGGGGAGACGGACGGACGGCACCGGGCGGACCGCGGAGGATTCGGGCTCACCTGCAGAACCGTGTAGCGGAACCGGTGCGGGTTCTGTGTCCGGTGTGTGTGTGTGTGTGTGTGTGTGTGTGTGTGTGGACGGACTGACGGACAGCTGCACGCGCCGCATTGTGACAGGTGAGCTCAGATGTCGTCCTCGCAGATAATTGGTCCGGTCCGATTACCTGCGCGTTAATCACCGGTTCGGTTCGGATCCAACCGACGGCTGCTCGGTTTCCCGGTGCGCCTTTGCGCCGCGACGCACCGGGATGTCTGTGGAAGCGTCGTCCACCCTCCTCCGTTAAACTGTTGATTGAACTGTCCATTGAACTGTTTATTAAACTGTTTATTAAACTTAAACCGTAAATTCTTGTAAAGTCCAGCGCGGATCACGTGACCGAACCACAAACGGTGTCATCCCGAACCGGATCCGCGGGTCACCGATCACCGATCGGCTCCCACGGATCGATCCTCCTCCGGTGTGACGCGCTTTGTGTCTGCAGACGCGCACCGGGGGTCTTTGTTGTCCTGTAAACATCCCGTAAACAGTAAACAAACGCGGACGAGGAACGTTTTAGTCTTTGCAGAGAAAATGCGTTCGATGCCCCCCAGAAAGAATTTCTCCATAACGGGATTGATAATCAATTAATAGACAAAAGCATTTAAAAAAAAAAAAAAGTCAAAAATTGTTCAAATTAAATGCAGCCATGTTGTGAATGTGACATTTTATTATGTTTTTAAATTTTTTTATTGATTTTTGAAATATATTTGTAATACTGTATCTCAATTTTATGCATTTTTTTAACGTTTTTTTTAAATGTGTTTATCATTGTCGTGATTTAAAATCTAAAATGATGAAACACATCAGGCTTTGGGAAATTGTGACTTATTGAACAAAAAAATGCAAAAAAAAAACAAGTCAGAGAACAGAGAAAATTCCTTTTTATTTTTAAAATAATTTTAAAATTATTTTTCACATTTGGTATTTTTAACACACCAGGGCCTGAACAACATGCAGTAAAGAGAGCATAGAAACAAAGGAAATCAGCAACATTAGCAATCTAGCTAAAGCTAATAAATATTATCAATTTAAGGCAGAAAAATTGACATCTGTGGGATGAAGGAAGTTTATTTAATTTTTAGATTAAAGGCTGATGAAGGCGGTTTTGCTGAAAGAGTCGTCCGTTCACTCGGTGATCGGATGAAGGTGGAAAAATCTTTTTGTTTGTTTTTTTCAGCCAGAATCAGAGAATCGTTGTTGTTACTGCACACAAAAAGTTCCTCCACGCCGGCTGAGATCCCTGCGGGCGAACACGACGAGAAAAAAGACTCAGAGCTGTTTTTTTCCATTATTGATTATTGTTTGTATTGAATTATTGATCGGCGGCTTCAACCTGTGGAGATAAACGTCAGGTCGCGACCTGACCCAGAACCCCATAGAGAAAACTCGTAGACGAGGTTTCTTTTCTCAAAGCGCTGCGTCGGCACCGCTGGACCAGCAGGTCCACCGCTGAGGTGCGACCTGCCAGACTAGCTGTTAGCATGCTAGCACCGAGGCTTAGTGTCAGTTTTGCGGATATTTGCCCACAAGGAAACAAACCCAACCTGTCAGAAACCTGTTTCTGTTTGGCATGTGTCTCTTCTGCTCACCTGGAGGGGTTTACGACCTGCAACACTCTGGGAGGGGGCGTCGTCTGGGTGGGGGGCGGGGGTCCAGCTGGAAGCATTTCATTCAACGCGTTCGCAAATGTTTGCTTTACAAAAACTAAAACCAGACCTAAACTCCGTTAATTAAAGTCGATTTAGACGAAAACTGATTTCTCCTTTTTCGGAAGCCGTCTGAGATCCACAGGAAATCCTGTGGCACCAAATATGGGCTTTGATCAGTGAGCACTTTTTAATTGGCCGACCTATTGATCGGTCTTGACAGCTGAGTAATGAGGTGTCGATCCGCAGCGGCCGGCGTTTGGTTTTCCTGCAGCAGTGAACAACACAGATGTTCCTGTCAAGTTAGCACGTTAGCCTATTAGCATTTTAACACACCGAGCTAAGCGGTGAACTGTCGTCTGATCGTAGCGACCGTTAGCGATGCGCTCTTTAAAACAGTCACATGTACATTTATTGCTGATGATGTAAGGTCTCAACTTGTAGTTGGGCGGAGTCACTGTTTGACTTGTGATGTCATCGGTGTGGGCGTGGCTCTGACACAAGACGACATGTTTATATGTTAGATATGTTAGCGTTCAAGAAATACTGCTTCTACTTGCATTCAATTGTATGACTGAAACTACAGCTCCCACAAAGCCTTGGGGTTAAACAGGATGCAGAACCAAAACAAACTATTTGTATAAGTATCTGGTTAAACCAGATATTGAAGTGTTTTTCTTGACCGCGCCCGTCTCTGATGGTCTGACCAGCGTCTCTAGAGACGCTTTAACCACTAACCTGATTCAGACTCCAGGTTCTGGTTCCAGGTTCTGGTTCCTGAGGAATCTTAGCCCATTCCTCCAGTTCTGGAAGACTTCTGGTTTTGTGGAATCTGAGATCTTCTTGGGCGCCACTTTGGCACCGTTACCGTTAGGAGGAGCGCCAAGGAGCTGAATCGAATGCGAGATTCTCCTAATTATTCAGGATGAGACTTCTTTCATTTTCGGGACACGGCGACTGCGGCGGAGGCGACGCAAACTGGAGCGAACGCTCCAGAGATTAAAGGTTTAGAGGAAGGAACGTTCTGTTCGCATGCATGTCAAGGTTATTATGACTGTAAACATGTTGCACTCCGGTGGTCCGGCCTCCTCGCTTTGTTTCTGCGCCTCCTCCAGAGGAAATCAGGATTAAATGTGAGCCAATCCAAAATCAGATACAGCAAGAAATAATCCAGAAGTCTTGATGAGGCAGAAGTGAATTGATATTTGAGTGTTAGAGGTAAACCTCAGGTTCGCTAGCCTCCAGTCTAAACTAGGAAACCATTCCCTGTTCTGTACTGAACATTATTAATGCATGTATTTTAATTATATTTGGTTACTATGAATCTATTTTAAGCTGACAAACAATTAAATTTTATTTTCTAATATAGTCCAGAAAAAAACATGTCTCGTTTTCAGCTCCTTCTTCCTCATTGTGAGTCACAGGGGTTGCTATGGGCTAATAATATGATATTACATGGTTTATTCTGATTTATTGTACAGTAACATGATTTTATGTGCTTTTAACAGTTTATTAGTGATTTTATGATTCCAGTATTTGTGGAGTAAAATGACATAGACTTTATTATTTGAAAACCGACCTACACCCGAGAACGATGTTATTCCGAACGGCATAAATTGAGGGATACCTCTAGTTTGGTTCAGATTGAGGTCATCTGGATCAATCATAGAAGTTATTTATTGGGGGTGACCTTGTATATTAGCTTTACTTTGATGCCTTGGATCGTTTCCTTGGTAGCGACTGAGCGCCATCCCACTTCGTCGGGTTTGCATCCCGCTGTCCAGAAGGTTGTGGCCCAGATTTCCAGAGAATCTGCTGAATATTAGCGAACCTTATCCTGACCGGAGGCCTGCTCAGCAGCTCCGGATCCCCCAGGATGCTTTGTGATTGACTTGAGTCCATTTCAGGTGTGTGTTCAGTTGTGAGCTGGTCGGCAGCTCCACACACACACATGCAGACACACACACTTTATCGTCTGCTGTGTGATCTATCGACGTTGTCGGATGGATGCTGAGCGGACATCCGGCTGACGCCTCGGTTTCATCTTCTTGTCAAACGTTTTTTTTTACCAGCCAGCATCACTGCAGGGACTTCCAGCAATCTTCAGTTGCATTATGGGTAAAGCAAAGGTACGTCTGGCTGGACGCTGCTTCACGGGAGGCGTTCAGTCCCTCAAATGTGGGAACTGAACGAAGAATCAAACAAAGGAGGTCGGGTCAGAGGGAATGTTTGCTTTGTTACACACCCTTCACCGGAGCGCCAAACGTGTTTCCGCATCGCGAGGTCGCAGCAGATGGATGCATGCAGGGGGCGTGGCCAGCATCCTGTCTCCAAGAAACACTTTCCCGTCCCTCCCATCAGGGTTGTCGGGGGCGACGAGCGCAGCAGACAGTGTTGCTGTCGGCAGCAGATGGAGGAAATAGAGACAGATTCGCTGAGAATGAAAGACGGAAGTGGAGACGCGTCCGATCAGACGCTCGATCGTACGGGAGGACAGATGGTCGATGTTGGATGAGGAAGTCACTTCGTTTAGCAGGAGAGATGTAGAAACGTGAAGAAGAAGAGGCTGAAACATGGCTTTGATTGGTCTCTGTCTATCTGTTGCGGTATCTGGACCTCTATCCCTGTCTATCTCTGTCTTTCTATCTATCTTCCACACATATTTCCTTCTATCTCTCTTTTTATATTTCTTCTAATCCCTCTATCTCCCTGTCTCATCTCTCTCTATCTCCATATCTTTACCTCTATCTATCTCTCTCTATCACTCTTTTTTCTCTCTATTTCTATCTGTCTCTCTATATATACAGTATATCCATTTCTATCTATCTCTATGTCTACCTGTCTATCTCTCTGTCCATCTTTTTATTCCTTTGTTATCTAAATGGTCAGACAAACTAAATGGATAATAGATGGATGATGAATGATGGATGAATGTCGTATAAATAAAGTATGACTTGGTCTTTTTGATCTTTGAGTCTTTCTGTCAGACCGACCTCGGTTCAAAGGTCGGTTACCTTTTGTGAGCACACAATGCAGTGGGTGTGTCTTGTTTACAGTGGTGATGGAGGGGTTATTTTGGGCCCTGGGGGGTAAACCCTGCTTTCCTTCCTGCCCCTCAGGAACATCTCCAGACCTGGCCTTCGTGCCGCCGCTCCACAACAATGAGCTCCCACGCCTCCGCCGACATCCTGGAGGAGCTCCAGCTGATCACTGCTCAGAACCTGGAGAAACTGGACATCAACAAGCACTACGACGTCGTCTGTGAGCTGGGCAAGGGCACCTATGGCAAAGTGGACCTGGTGGTCCACAAGATCAGAGGTAACTACCCTGGTTGGGGTTCAAATCCGTCTAGAGCCACATGACTCTTTTTAAGACGTGGTCTTGACTTGGCTTTGTGGAGGTCGGTCTATGTAGAGGAAGTCCAACCTCAACGGTTGTCTTGGTGAAGTCATGCAAAACTGCTGTGATGTCATCTACAAGGCCTGTGTACTGTTCAGGGTAATCAACCAATCAGAGATCAGCAGTGTTCTCACCAATATAGAGATAATACCCCAGAACCCCTAGCAATAGCATCAATAGCAGCTGAAATACACACATTTTGAATTTACCGTTGTGTTAGGGTCTTGTCTCAGGTGCTAGTCTTTCTGAGCACCTCCCAACCTCCCCAGAAAAAAAATGCATGAAGCCCTTACCAGAGCTGACCCGGTGCTATTGGAGAAGCATCCCGTTTCATCTTGGTTGGCTGTTGTTGCAAGAGAAACGGATATAAAAGCAAAGAATCTGACTAATGAGCCTCAGTTCACCGTTTCCTGTTTGATCAAACAATCTGTATAGACCACTGACGGTGGAAGTCTGGAGGTATTTCATGACAGAACTGCCTCTCGACGTTTCCCCGGAGGGACTTCAAACTGAAAACCCTCTCCAGCGCTGACCCAGCACAATCGGAGAAGCGTCCGGTCACGACTTCGCTGACTGTTGGCGTAGGAGAGGCAGACGTGGCGGCGTTCCAAGTCCTTCACTTGAACGCCTAGAAGAGCGCCGGTTCAGATTTCACAGTAAAATGGATTATTTGATAAGAAATAGCTTATGTTAGCATTCAGCCACTTTTGAGCTAATGTTACACCTGTTATGTTAACCCCTGCTTCAGAGGGTGTTACGGGACCTCTGGTATGTCGTTCGCAAAAAGAAGAATATTGTCAGCTGATTTTGATATGTTTTGTAGGGATACGTTTGAATGATACTTTTTTCAATCTTTTAAAAATATCTCAAAATATTTAGAAATATTAAAACATACAAATGGTTTTAAATTAGTTTTGTGTGGAGATTTGTTGTCCACGTACATTTGTCTTTATAAAATCGTGATGGTGTCTCCTGATTGGTCTGGAAACTTATTTTAACAGGTGATAAATAAATGCACTTTTTAATCTATAATCGAACAAATGGTGTAACAAATTGTTAGAACGCTAGCATCAAATACTAGCACGAGCTAACTGTGGTCCTGAATGTTGCTCTTCTGACTTTTCTCTGGATTTTAAATGTCTCTTCAGTTGTTGATCATTGAGGAGTCAATGATCAACAGCTGCTTTTCTAAACCTTTATAAAAACAGCAGAACACCTGCGTCCGGTGGTTGTGTTCCGATTTCATCGGCGTGTGGAGACTAAAATCACCAGAAAGTTATCCCAACACTGAGAATTATTAGTAAAAGATTCCTGCATGTATTTGTATATCCTTTTTTATTCCAGTGCAATAATTTCCTGCAGGCAGAATGAGGATCCTCCTCCTGTTTCCCATTTGAAAACATCACTTACTGCAAAATCCCCAACATGAAATCAGATTAGCCTCATTTTAAAGCTGAGGCAACATCCTCAGAGCAACCAGTCCAGCGGAGTACTTGAAATAATTGCATTATAAATCTCCTGGAAAAAAAACAAACAACCCCAAACCCATCAGGATTTAATTCAGCTATGAAAGATTTTAATTATTCATCACATTTTCAGATGATTTTAATTACATTTCACGTACAAAAATGGGAAGCCATGAAATAAATCCCACCGAAAGCTTAAATGTGGTTCAAAAGCAGCAGCAGTGAAGGAGTCTTAGAGTTACATAACACGTCTCCGTTCTGGTTTCTAGGCACTAAAATGGCCTTAAAGTTTTTGCGGAAGAAGACGACCAAGCTGAAGAGCTTCCTGAGGGAGTACAGCACCTCCCTGTACCTGTCGCCCTGCCCCTTCATCATCAACATGTACGGCATCGCCTTCGAAACCGACGACTACTACATCTTCGCTCAGGAGTATGCCCTGGCGGGCGATCTGTTCGACATCATCCCCCCACAGGTGAGATGGGCGGAGCCACCGAGTTTTATTTTAATAGAAGACACATTTAACTTGTTTTTCTCCAAATATAAGCCACTATTTTGAAGGAATTATTTCCACACAAGCTACAGATGCATCTGGAAACCTGCATTATCTCACCTACCTCTAGGTGGCAGTGTCGCATCTCCAACTCTGTTAATCTTCCGGATCTGGATTATGATCATGAGATTTCCATGTCTGGATTTGTTTCAGTCCATTTTCAACTTTTATTTGCAAGGTAGCTACCTTGCTAATGTGGTTCAGTTTTCCTGCTGCTTACTTGTTTGCTGTTAGCTAGCTTGCTGACCATGTGACCTCCTCGTCCCTCCGTTTCCAGGTGGGACTCCCCGAGACGGTGGCCAAGCGCTGCGTCCACCAGGTGGCCATCGCTTTGGACTACCTGCACTGCAAGAAGCTGGTCCACCGTGACATCAAACCAGAGAACATCCTTATCTTTGACAAAGAGTGCCGGAAGGTCAAGCTGTCAGACTTTGGCATGACCCGGCGTTCCGGTTCTCCGGTGAAGCGCGTGAGCGGCACGATCCCGTACACGGCGCCGGAACTTTGCGATGCTTCCCGGCATGAGGGTTTCTACGTGCACCAGAGCACGGACGTGTGGGCGTTTGGCGTGCTGCTCTTCTGCATGCTAACGGGGAACTTCCCCTGGGAGAAGGCCATGGCTAACGACACCTTCTACGAGGAGTTTGTGCGCTGGCAGCACCGCCGGACGGGCACGGTTCCGTCGCAGTGGCGGCGTTTCACGGACGAAGCTCTGCGGATGTTTCGTAGGCTCTTGTCCATCGAGCAGGAGCGCCGCTGCTCCGTTAAAGAAGTCTTCAGCTACTTCAACAAATGCTGGTTGTTGGACGTGGAGAACGGAAACGGCGGCGGCAGCGGAGGGGCGTTGGCAAGCAGCGCGCCGCTTCTGGACACTAGCTCCTCCTCCTCCGATGAGGAGGCGTTGGTGGACAGACTGAAGCAACAGAGCTTGTCTCCGGCTTGTTTGGCGGCGAAGGGAGGCGTCCTGATGGACACCCACTACTCCTCCGTGTCCGCCAACAGCTCGCCGTCTTCGAACGGCAGCTACGAACGCGTCAACAGAGAAAACAACGAAAGAGGGCGTATCCTGGTGACCACGCCCATCGAGATATGCGTGTAAAGGCGATTGATGATGCGTTCAAGCTCACAGCTTGTGTTTGTAAAGCTGGCATCAACCATGGAGGATTCCTCCGGGTGAGAGAAGAGGAAGACGGGGGTCAAGCATCGGGAGACGTTCACCCGTCCGATATGTTGGAGCTCCGCTGAGGATTTGCTCATGTCCGACAGAAATGGGAGGTCCCTGAAGTAGACATGACCTCACCGGACAACGTGTAAAGAAGAAAAGTGAAATGAAAGCATTTGTAGTCCGTTAGAAATATATGAGAATATTCACTGCAGCCAGAGTGAAGGAAGTGATTTCAGTGAGAATACTCGTGAGTGGTTCTCGTAGTTTTACCATTTTCATGGTAGCTTTTGATCATTTTGAGATGAACGATTACGTCAGAAACATATGTTAAGATCGGTTTTACTGAAACGGAGACGTTTTTGTTTTCATTAGAAATAAAAAAAAATCTAAATTTGTAAAAGTACAAGTTGCTTTTTTAACATTTTCCTTTAACATACCGTCGTATTGTGAACTCCATAAATGTAGATGCTTCGTACCTAAAATGTCTTTTCATGTTTGCCTATGATGTTTGCCAATGAACCGTAATTCTGCTGCACCCCTTTAAAGTTAAAATTTATCATTTTATAATAAATTGGAGAGCATTGATCAACAGCCTCATTAATGAGCCTTACTTTTTAAAAATTGCATGGCTAATAAAGACTATGGGGATTATTATAAATAATATATAGACAAAAAATATACAAACATTGATGAATTAAACTCAGAAAATATGATACAGGATGGACAATGTGGAAAACGTATTACCCAGCAGTTACAAGTTGCTCTCATGTTTTTCAGAAGTATTGCATGAAGTGATATTACTGTGTTTAAAATTTGTTGAAATAAAAAAAATCTGGATTTAAGATTTTGCTTTTGTTGAATTGATGTTTGACATGTTGGTCGGTAGTCACGTAAAATCTACGTAAAATTTAATCCTTCTCTCTTATTTTTAGATGGTAAACATGCGTTAACTTGTGAGAAACCACCTACAAGAACCCTTTTTACAATGAGGCACGTGTTTAAAAATGATTTGCTGAATTCAAATCAGATGTAAATCTAAGATATTTAAGTTTCAAGAAAATCTTTGGGAACCCTGGAGAACAGGAAAACTTTTAGCATGCTTTTTGTTCTTGGGGATTTTGTGTGTTCGTTTGTGCTTGGATGAAGATTTCTTTATCTCCTGATGACCCAGGAAGCGTTTCCTAATCAAAAATCTGGACTTTTTCATGCTTTGGTTCACAAAAGGTGAAATAAGGTCATCAGAAAAGAAGCTGGGTTCCATTCTGGGAGACCAGTCAGGAGAGGTATTCTCATTTTGCTCATTAAATCAAGCTTTGCTGTATGCTGGTCACATAATTATGCTCCAGTTACCCCAAAGTGCCCCACAAGGCTGTGAAATCACTGAAGCGTTTTTCTGACTTGGCTGCAATGAGAACCGTCTGCCTCTGAGACTCAGCTGGAGGTTAAATCATGTCATCTTCCCTCATAGGCAACACTGAATCTGATTCGATGTTAAATATATCCAACACTGGATCGGCTCAGCTGTGAAGAAATAAAGTGAGTGCAGATGTGCGACATTGATATTTACTGAGAAAATGAAAGCGGTAAAAATAGTCCTTTAGTCAGTCCAAGAAAACAAAACATGTCTGTTAGAGGAACAGATGGAAGGAAACACTCAGTGGAGCTGAAATTCAGAACCACGGATCAATTTGAGGCAATACGTATCAGATACAGTGCAGTTGGACATCTGACAGCTCTGTGAAATTAATTTAAAAGAGTATAATATGGAATCTTTAAATAATGTTGACTACAATTGTGCATTTTCACTGGAAAGAAAATCTTAAAAATACTTACCAAATGATTTAAAACTGTTCAGGTCTTAAGGAAACTATAATCTAAATGATCACATGATCCTTTAAAGTCTTCCAGATTCTTAATGTTATTAACAGACTTGATTAGACGTCATGGAGGAACATTACATTATTACATCCTTACATTAAAATTTAAAACATTTCCATGCATTGAGGGGAATGAGACATATTGGCAATTTAACTGTTTATTTGTTTCACAAACAGGAGCTTCAGTGGCTTGTAGAAGAACCTTACACACATTAATTTACTTTTTGTCCAATGTTTAGTTTGCCTTTGAAGAAAACGTGGATCAAATTGAATTGAGCTTCACAAAAATAAAAGAGGTTGAATCCTCCTGAAAATGGTATATTCCAGTTTTTATTTCTTTGATTTATCATTAATTTAACATGTTGAATTATGCTAATGTTTAACTATCCATTGAAATGTCAGGTTGGACGCCTCTGAGCGACATTCTATTTATGACTTTTACTTCCTACAAAACTGATTGTAGAATCACATCAGACTGACAGATTGAAATCTAACACAATGTTGTTTAATAGTTTCAAATTCCTCTGATTTTTCTATTAATTTAACTCCAGTATTTAACCATCATGTAGAGACAAGCTAAGAACGGAATTCTCGGACATCCTGCAGTAACAGACCAACACCACCGGAAATGGTGGGGGCGGTGTTGTTACGAGTCAATTCAGACACACAGGTGTATATTAATCAACGAAGAAAAAAAAAAAATTAAATAACAGTTTTGGAGTCAACACCTGGAGTTTTCCGCCATCGAGCCTCGACAGGAAAATCTTTATCACCGCGTTTGTTTGTTTTTTGTAGTTTCACGTCATCACATCGCCCCTCCCCCTCTGTCGCCATGTTTGTTGTTGAAAAGCTCGTGACGTTTCTCGTCCAGAGTTTGATCCGGACACGTAAGTTAGAGACTATCTAAGAACTTTATTATCTTTATTACCTTCATAACTGTTTTTAATGTGATTTCGGACGGCTGTTCGTGTGACTGAGATGAGGAAGTGGAAACATCAGCGTTCACTGACGTCACTTGAGGTACCGGAAGTGATGAAACGTAACTGTTTAGGCACACATAGAACTGAGGCTGCACTGCTACACGAAGTGAAAGCTTCCAGGGTTTCAGATTAAACCCTCAGAGTTTTATAACCTTTGTTTTAGGGAAATAACAATAACTTAAAGGTACAGTAAAGTCAAAATGAACCCGGGGCATTATTTGAAGAACATAATTAAACAAACGTTTTAGTAGCATTATTATTTTTCACCATCAATGGAGACCTTGTACAAACAAAATATAACTAAGTGACGATGCGCACCCTCATAGCGGAAGTGATGCATTCGTAGACATCGGGTGAATCCATATCCATTTTATATATATATATACGACAAGCGACAACATAACAAGCCAATATTGTCTCGCTTATTTACCAAGAATTCATCCCAAATGAAGATGTATCGCTTCATTGATCGCATTGTTCTGTAATGGCTGCCCTGACTGATGAAGCGACAGCTGTTGCCGATAACGCATGACCCCATGTGATGGTGCTGCTGCAGCGCAGATTTTAAGGTTTCCTGACACCAGGAATGATGCCAGACATCTGGAATTTTTTTATCTTTATTTTTTCATAATTATAAACAAAATATATATTACTTTAAAATGAGTTTACTGTCCCTTTGAAGGTTTACTGTCGTCTGTTAGCCATTTTTTTTTTTTTTTTTTTTTTTTTTTTTTTTTTTTTTTTTTTTTTTTTTTACAACCTGGGGTGTTATTGCACCAACCTGCCATCAGAGAGCAGCAGAGCTCCACTAATTTCCTGAAAAGCTGACGAACAAGTGAAACAAAACTACTCCCCCTGCTTTCTTTTGGGGTTTTTGAGTCTTTTCTCGTTTCTAATTACTCCAAGTGTTTTTTTTTAAATTTCCCTTCTTGTTCCTCTTTTTCTTTGATCTTGTCCCGTTAGCGGTCTCCTGTTAGCTTCGCTCTCATCACCCTTTCACCAACATCGTCACTATCTCTCATCTGGACGTGTCCAAACCACCCAAGTCTGTTTCCACAACATCTCTCCTTGGCTATTCCTCTAATGAACTCATTTCTGATCCGATCCAACCTGGTCACTCTTGGAGAACATCAACATTTTCATTTCCTCCACTTCTACCTTGTTTCCTGTCCTCTCAGCACCACTGTCTTTAATCTGTCCATCATGGCTGACCACACCACTGTCTTTAATCCGTCCATCATGGCTGACCTCACCACTGTCTAATAAACATTGTCCTTCTGGAAGAAGGAAATCCTGTTCACAAAGTCTACCAGCACCTGCCCCTCCAAGTTCTTTCCTGGAGGTCAAACTGACTCTGTCTCACCTTTATAAGGTTACATGAGGCAAAATTCAGCGGATTTTATTCTTAATACCTTTCATCCATAATGGCCGTGATAATCGTCATGACAGGTAAAGGACATGATTTATTTCTTGTGACATTCACTGAAGACAACAGATTGGACAGCTGAGTTTATTCATCATTATTTGAGCGTTTTGAGGCAGACTTTGTGTGGTGCATTAATGGTTAATGTTTACGTTGTAAAGTAATAAGTGCATGGAGAGTGATGCGGTGGTGTGGCTGTCAGGGCGGGGTGGTTCATTCCCAGATGAACTTCAGAGACAAATCACCGAGTTTCTCCTGAAACAGTCGATCAATTCTTTCACTCTGAGCTACAGTTAAGTAGTTCTTCCAGTCACCGATCTGACCTGTAATGAAAAAATTAATGAATACCTCTGATGTTTGTTTACATGCTAGCATAGATATTAATCATATTACATTACCTTTACGGAGATGGTCTCCCTCTGGTATTATCATAAACTTGTAATTTGCTTTTGGATCCCTCTTCATGTTCTTGAACGTAGATTTTTCTACAACTTTCTCAACATCTGCTTCACTCAGGTTTTTACCTAAGAAGTTGCAGATCTTAATAATTGCTGCCTTCAAGTCCTACAAGACAAAACCACGCTTTCAAGAATAAACTGATCACATCTTCAGCCGATTTTTCTGCTTTGTGGATCACTGGTCTGCTAGAGCCTATTCCAGCTGTAGTAAGCTGGACTAGTGACACGGCGTCATGGAGTAATTATTTTTTATATGGTTTCAAATGACAGTCTTACCATGACCATTTCCTCATAGGTCAGATAGAGGATGTTGTACTGATCTGCCTTTGATGTCCACTTTCTTATGAAGTCAAACCAGAGACATGGTCCCACTGCAGGATCAATCAATCAACTTCAATTGTACAGCGTTTAACCACATCAGACATTTCAAAGCACTTTAACAGACAGAGAAACCCAACACAACCCCACAGAATAAGCAAAAGAGACAGCAGCAGGGAGAAACTCCCTCATTGAGGAAGAAACTCCAGGCAGGACCCAGATGGAATCATGTTTTCAGAAACAGTCCAGTCATTATTCACACCTATTTTTTAAGCCAATGTCTTCTCTGTTGCCTCTGAATTAAATTTTCCATTAGCATTAGATGAGTAGATAATGGCGTTTTTTAAAAGAAAACAGTGATATTTTCATTTAAATCGAATATTTACGTAATTCCAACATTTTTAAAAATAAGTATTTATGAATTGTTTGCAATTCATGTCTATCTGTCCATCCATCCATTCATCTGCAAACAAACTACTTGATAAATCATTTCATCAAACTGATCAATTTTAAATAATTACCACTGATGTAACAACACTGCAGAAGTAGATGTTGTAGATCGATGGTTCTCACCGTTTCCGTTCAAGAAATCCTCCAAGTATTTCTCTAAACTCTCAGGAGTCTCAAATCCTGGATAGACTTGATAGTAATGGTAATAAGAGACGACGATGTCCTTTGGATTCCTCATCACATAGATAATCTGACATGGAAACAAACAACAGTCAGCCTGTGGTCCAGAACAACCAGTATCACTGTTGCAGAAATGAACGATATCATGTGAAATGTACGTTTCATTTCTTTATTAAATCGTTTTTTCTAACCTGTTTTTAATTGGAGCTGTGGAGCAGTATAAAATTGCCAGTTGTGATTGGGCCAGATTTCCCTCATGACAGTAGCCTAATTTTATTTTTCTGTCTTAGGAAAGGAAGCATTCTTTTAGTTTGCCTCTGCATCTATATGTTATATTTGGTAATAATTGTGAAGTAAAATGTTGTATGTTCCTCAGTCGTTTGAGATAAAGTAGTTGTGTAAGGGGTTAGATTTGTTCAGCACCTGATAATCTCATTCATACTTTTATTTGTATGGCAAGATTTAAGTTCCAACACACTGACCTTTGCCTTCTTGTCCTTCAGTCCTGGAGGCATGAGCTCTGGAATCAGATGAGAGGTGAAGAGCCTTGGAGATGGTCGGAGGGAATAAGGTTCCCGATCCTCTGGGTACTCCAACCACGGCATCTGCTCATAGTTGTTTGGGTATGCATTCAGACCTCCACCTAACTCACAGATGGAGATGATGATCTGCTGAGACCATATACTTCCTGTATGGAAACATCAGGTAAATAATTACACACCATGCCATGACAATAAATTCCATACCGTCTGCAATAAATGTGAATCCGTAAATGTTTGTCACTGACCTGACTTTGGATGAGTGACTAGGATTATGTCACTATCTCGAATTGCAAAGGTCTCCAGTGAATCGATGTACTCTGGAGTTGTCAATGCGATTTCAAAGTTGACATTTTTGTATCTGACTCGATAGTTATCAAGTTTTTCATGGTTTTTCCACATGATGATAATAAAACTTGCAACACTCTCAAAATAGAAGTAAAGAATAAGCCACAAGTGTATCTAAAGACGTCAGTTGCACAACTCCTAGACAGTAGTAAGTATAATCGAATATATAAATAGGAAGAGATCAATCAAAAAATTCAAAGTACAAAAGAAAAACTGACAATCAGGAGCAAAACTTTGTCAAGCTTGAATCAGACCTGAAAAGCTGAAAACCTGGCCGGGATACAGGAAAGAACAAGAATCAGCAGAGAAGGACTATTTATACATGAGGTGGAGGAGAGAAGGTGAATCAGGTTCAGGGTTGACTATCACACTACCGGTGAACGTCACAAGGAGGAGGAGAGGGTTTGAAATTAGAGGAAGAAAATGAGGGCAAAATAAAACAGGAATTGTTCGATGCAACTTGGCATTAATAAAGTCTTCAGTGCAAAAACAATTTGAACATGAATCCAGTCAGCATAATATTTTGTAGAATTACCCGACATCTAGTGAATTATATTCATCAATATAATTTACAAGATGAATTTCACCTTTTTGATTTAGTTAATTTAGTTTCCTCCTACAAACATTGAAACTTGCGTCATAAAGTGTGTTTAATTCATTAATTTAACACATGAACAGCTACTGCCTAAATGTGTCTGCGGAAACACTTTCTTGTAGGTGTGGCTTCTTTATTTATACCAGCTCAAGTTCAAAGACATAACCTGGAGTCTCTCCTGAAAAAATTCAACTCTTTCACTCTGGACTACAGTAAAGTAGTTCTTCCAGTCATCGATCTGACCTGTAATGGAAAATAAAGTAAAAATTACAACTGATATCTCTGTGTATGTTCTCGGTTTTCCAGGTAGAAGTCAGTCAGTCAGTCATTTTCTCAACCCGCTTAATCCGCTGACGCAGGTTGCGGGGGAGCTGGTGCCTATCCCGGCAGTCTCAGGGCGTGAGGCGGGGGACACTCCGGGCACGACGCCAGTGTACCGCGGAGCCACATAGAGACAAACAATCACTCACACACACACTCACTCTTACGGTCAATTTGGAACAGGCCAATCAACCTGAAGCGCATGCTTTTGGAGGTGGGAGGGAGCCCGAGAACCTGGAGAGAACCCATGCAGACACGGGGAGAGCGTGCGAACTCCGCACAGAGCGGGACTCGAACCCGGGCCTGCTGTGTTGTGAGGCGACAGCGCTACCCACTGCACCACCGTGCCGCCCCCAGGTAGAAGTAAATCAATTAAAAAAAAATAGATGGAACTGGGCTTGTTGAGTCTAGTCCTGAGGAATTGTCTCTCCTGTGTTAATCCATACACTTGTGTTGCAGTTGTTTAGTCTCCCCAATGTTCAAGTCAATGCATTCCTTCATAGACTGGACAGCATTGATCACTTCTTAAATCTGTTCGTGGTGTTTTGTCTTTTGGGTGGACCAGCTTCTGTCTTAGTGTAATCAAGGACATTGGGCAGAAGTTTGAATAAATGTTAATGTGGCCAGTTTATGTAAGGTAACAGTCATTATGACCTGGGTTATTCACCTAAACAGATTATTTTAGAACTGTCTCTCTATATGCTCACAAGTGATGACAAAAAGCAGGACTTTAGTTTGGTCACAGGTAACAAAAAAACTGATTGCAGTTAACTTGTAGGACTCAGCGGCTTGACAACCCGTTGGGTGTGGGGGACTGCTCTAGTATACCATTGGGTGAGAACACAGAGTCTCAGGATATAAACAAAGGATTTATTGCCCCTTATTTCCCTTTTTGGACTTTGCCTCCGCTGAGTAAACGGGAGCTGGAGTCTCAAGTGACCTTCCTGATCTATTGCTAAAAAAGATTCCTATATCACCCTTAAAGCAGCAGATACAGTAAGAATTAAAGATACAAAAGAGTTATATTAGAAATTAGACTGAGTGTGATTATACATCAGAGTACATCAAAGGGACAGCACATGTTAGAGGTTTTGGAGATAAAGTCAGAGAGGCCAGACTGAGATGGCTTGGACATGTCCAGAGGAGAGATCGTGAATATATTGGTAGAAGGATGCTGAGTCTTGAACTGCCAGGCAGGAGGCTGTGGTGGAAAGTTTTTAATACAATAAAATAACACAATAAAATAATATTTCATAGAACCAAAGATCTGGATTGTTGTCTGTGTGTCAAGTCATCCAGCACTTGGGAAGACAGCACCAGGATGTCTCGAGTATTTGTTGAACTTGTCTGTCTGTCAATATCATCGATGATATTATTGGACTTATACTCAACCTATGGATGATATTATTGTACTGCTACTCAACCTATGCATGATTTGAATTGACAAATTAAAATTCTTGTATTTAATACACTGTGTCCTATCCATCAGAAAAAACGAAACCCCACCACAAGGCGTACAGGAAGACTAAAGAGGAGGTTTATGTATGTGGTGAAAGAGGACATGAAGGTAGTTGGTATGAGCGAAGAGGATGCAGAAGACAGGGTTAGATGGAGGCGACTGATTCGCTGTGGCGACCCCTGAAGGGAAAAGCCGAAAGGAGAAGAAGAAGGAAAATATGTGATATTTGAGGCAGCTGAAGCCTCACAAAGCTTCCACAGGGTTTGTCTGATTGTTCCGCAAAATTAACTAACAGTTTGGAACTTTGAATCCACACGGAACAGTGACATCTGGGTTATGAACTGCAAGTATATCATCTATTTCATGTAGGCGTCCATGTTCAGGCCTGTGAGTGACATTAACTGAAATACAGCTCATTCGAGAAACATTCATAGATACTCTAAATGCTATACAACTAATAGCCACTGTACTTTAGCATCAAGAAATCTTTAGCATCAAGCTTTTGGTTCTTTGACATTGCAAAAAAAAAAATCCTCACGTCAAGAAAATCATTGCAGAGCAACAGAACTGGTGAGGAAACATCGTGTGGGATCCATTTTTTTAAATCGAGAATAGCACACCCAAGTATTCAAACAGATGAGTGACGCCGGGTATTGATCAAACAATGCATTCGGCACTTTGGACTTCATCTATCACATGATCAGCATCATATGACACACATCCCAGAACAGTGTGCCGAGCCACTCTGCTTTTCAAAGGACTCTGTTGCACAGTGCATTTCTCACAGAAATGCACATTTCATTTTTGTGAGATAGTTTGCATTTTAGGAAAGTGTTTTGAAAACTGAGACTGTAAACATTGGAAAGTTCTTAAACACACAAATCTTTCATCAAAGTTGAAACTTGTTATCTTTGTCTTGGGTTTCACTCTCAGGACCTGAAGATAGTCGTAACTAACAGTGAAGCAGACATTGAGAAAGTTGAAGAGAAATCTACTTTTAAGAACATGAAGAAGGATAGATGGTTTGATCTATAAGTTTGTGCCAAAATCAAGAGTAGAGAACAATTTCATCTACAAAGGTAATGTAGCTGTAACTGTTGAACCTGTGGAGAACCATGTGACCAGATATTTATAGTTTCTTTGCTATCACAGGTCAGGTTGGTGTCTGGAAGAACTACTTTACTGTAGCTCAGAACTAAAGAGTTGATCGACTCCTTCAGGAGAGACTCTGTGATTTGTCCCTGAAATTCATTGGGGAATAAAGAAAAAGGCCGCAACCTCCCATTATAAACATTCTTTTTAATATGTGTGAGCCCTCCATGTAAATAAGCCTTTATAATGTGTTTGACCCACATTAAGACTTCTGTGCCAAGGAAGAATGATTACACATGAAAAAAACAAAAACCGTTTGGCAAATCTGTCTTCATTGAATGTCACTGTTTACAGACATTTTAATGGGACCCCCTCTTCCCTTTTCATAAGTCTACATGACACAATTTGTTTGTTTAGGCCAGCAAGAGAATGTCAGTTCATCAAGTTCATCAAGTTCCCGAATGCCAAACTTACCCATCACTTCGTCATTGCCTATATTTCCTTCCCTAACCATGCATCTGCACCAACCGCTAGTCTTTCTGTCTCCACAATGCTCCGACTAGCGTCTTCTACCAGAATTCAGATGTCATCTGACTGGATGGTCGGCTAACATCTATTTTTTAATGTTATGCTATCAATCTGAACTGCCTTCCCTCTACCAGTAGAACTACCAGTTGATCGTGATCGATGTATCAAGCATCCCTGTTGTGGATGGTGAAATCTTAAAATCAAGTTGTAAAAAACAAAGATGGAACTGAGCTTGCTGAGTCTAGTCCTGAGGAGTTGTCGTCTCTCCTGTGTTAATCCATACGCTTGTGTTGCGGTTGTTTAGTCTCCCAATGTTCAAGTCAATGCATTCCTCCATAGACTGGACAGCATTAATCACTTCTTTGATATGTTTGTGGTGTTTTGCCTTTTGGGTGGATCAGCTTCTGTCTTAGTGTGTGTCCAGATTTTAAATATATTGGAATCAAGTTACTCCCCAGAATTTATATACAAAGCAAAGAATGGATCTGTGTGATACCATGTTCTCCTATGATGTTACATGACTCTTCACCTACAATCCAAACACAGAAGAAATGAGAGCAGTGAGGGGAAAACTTCTTAAAGACCATGCACCCGTGAAGATGTTACGGACAACATCCTGCCCTTCTTGGAAAGCACAGAACACCTTGAAATAGATGGGAATGTCATTGAGGGGTGCAGAAAACCCACTCATACCAAGACCGTCTTTTTGATTCCCATCACCCACTGCAGTGTAAGTTAGGGCTCATCAGAACCCAGAACTACTGAGCCTGAAACATCCTCACCAGAATTGAAGGAAAGGTCAAGGAGCACACATCAGGAATGCTCTAAGACATGTGGCCACCTGATCTGGACATTTGACAAGTCAGTTGAAAGCCTAGCAATAACTACTTATGAGACCTGTACTATTGGGAATGTGAATAAAAGAGAACCAATTAAAAACTATACAACCATCAAAAATACAGATAAAATCACAAATCAATGGAAAAATTAAAGATATGAGATAATGATGTAAAAATGTTGAAAGTGCTATAAACAGTGCGACATGGGCAGAAGTTTGAATAAATGTCAATGTGGTTAGTTTATGTAAGGTAACGGTCATTATGACCTGGGTTATTCCATGAAATGGAAATGGATCACCTAAGCAAACATTATTTTAGAACTGAATGTCACTAATGGTCTGATCAACCAAGGCCAGCCCAAAGACAAAGTAGTAACAAAAATAAAAGGTCTGAAACTATCAGAGAACGAGAGTTTTCAGGACTTCCAGACTGTCACGTTGAACCACGCTACCAAATGGACGAAGTAGAAGCTTCACCCCGAGTGGATTTTTTTCCCCAAACCAAGACGGATTAACTTAACAGAACACTTCTACTCTTTTCTTATGTTACCCTTGGTTAGGACAACAATACACTGTGAGGGTCTTGGGTGGATGTGTCAGATGATCCTTTCTATGATGGATGTGACTACAGTCTGAAGTTTACTGTACTTTCTGCTTTTTATGCTCTCTACTTCTGCGGCTTTTCTTTTACTTCTCATGCATGTCTCTATAGTGCAATTGTTTATGTTGGGTGTTTTTTGTGTTTATTTTGTCTATTGTTATTGTTTGAATTGTTGTTTGTATTTAGATAGATAGGTAGATACTTTATTGAGGGACATTTCGTATATCATCTGCTCACAATAAATATATAAACACACATAACAGTTATACAACACTGACCCACAAGGTGAGCAAGGCACATCTATTGGCATCGCTACTGTATTTACAATATGTATTCATTATGGTTTGATATGCAAATGTATATGAGCAGACGTGATATGGAATTCCCCTCGGGAATAATACATATATATATATCAGTCATATATTTGTCTATATTTGTCTATCTCTCTATGAGCTCACAAGTGATGATGAAAAGAAGGACTTTAGTTTTGTCTCAGATAACGAAACAACTGATTACAGTCAACTTGTGGCACTGAGCGGCTTGACGACCCAGTTAGGTGTGAGGGACTGCTCTAGAGCACCATTGGATGAGAACGCAGAGTCCCAGGATATAAATGAAGGATTTATTGCCTGTCATTTTCTTTTTTGGACTTTGCCTGTGCTGAGTCAGAAGCGACCCCCTGATCTCTTGCTAAAAAAGATATCTATATTCCCCTTAAAGCAGCACTTACAGTAAGAATTAAAGAAAGGAACAAGTTATTTTAGAAATTATACTGAGTCTGATTATATTGATTGATCTTTTGCTAATTAATGTGAATGACTTACAGTGCTGTGCTGAATAAATTTCCCTGCGATAAAATTAAAAAGTTATCAAAACTGGATTTCAAATAGCCAGTCGTCCATGACATAAAAAGTTAGGATTTCTCTGTGTGTTCATCAACAAGCTCTAAATGGGTACTCATAGTCTAGTCCATTTACAAATATGCCCAGAAGGGCTCCATCCTAGCCCTCGAAATATACAGTACCTAGTCAGTAATAGGAGTCATGATTGGTGCACTACCGTTGTTGGTAGGATTCAAGGCGCAGCTCGGTCTACAGTAGGAATTCTCTGCTGATGCTGTCCTGAGAGGAAGCAGGGCAGATGCCAAACGAATGCAGGTAATTAGAGCTTGAAAAAGTCTAGACCGTGAACACAAGATTCCAATACATTTAAACCTGGAAACACACCAAGACAGGAGCTGGTCCACCCTAACAAAACACCACAAACAGATCAATGTAGTGATCAATGCCGTTCAGTCAGGGAGGAATGTATTTGACTTGTACATCGGGGAGACCAAACAACTGCTCCACAAGCGTATGGATGAACACAGGAGAGACAACTCCTCAGGACTAGACTCAGCAGTCTGGTCAGTTGGGGACAGCATTCACTGAGAGACTGAAACCAAGTAGCTGAGATCAAACTAATCTAAAAAGACTGTTCAAAGTAATCTCTTCCAGCAGTGCTGTGATTTAAAAATGATCACCTTTGTGGTGTGGTGATTATTTCAAATTATTGCTGTTACAGATTAGGTGGTACAAGTTAGATGCTGTATGATCTCTGTACCAGTATTAAGACCAGCTATACAAGAGGGTCAAATCCCATCAGATGCACTTACAATGTTGTACCAGAGATGTTAGAGCCAAATGCATTTACTTGAAACCCAGTTAGTTTGTTGGTTAGTTTGTTGACAGTAACAAACCTATGAATGTGTATAAAGGGTTACACAAGAGTTTTTTTTACACACCTGACTTTGGATAGGTAATGAAGTGGTGTCTGGAAGATAAATGATGTACAAGAGGTTCACCTAAAGTTAGAATAGAATAGAAAGCCTTTTACTGTCACTATACATAGTATATTGAGATTTGAGCAATTCCTCGCAGTGCAATAATTTACAGTAGAAAAGAGTAAGAATAAATACAAATACAAGTATATACAGTCGTTACGCCTCTGATTGTCAACAGGTGCTTACATTAAATTCACAAGAGGCGCCATGCCCAGCATGGCGTATTGCATGTGCCCGTCGAGGAGTTTCAAAGTGTGTGTGTGTGTGTGTGTGTGTGTGTTGGGGTGGGGGTGGGGTATCAGTGGGTGTTTGAGTAAAGTCCTTCTAAAACTAAAGGTCAGAAAGGTTGAGATAATGTTGACTTCAAGAAACCTGGGCAATAGACCTAAGGGTCAGCTAATGGTCAAAGGGTTTAAATGCTATTCACTTATAGAGATCTTGACAATGAAACTGACCTTCCTTCAGTAACAAAGACAACATACAATCTCTAGTTTGAATACTCTGGAGTGAATCAATGACTTCTGAGCTTGTAAATCCTTTTTTCAATGTTTCCTAAAAGTTTTGGGACAGAGACGGTCGTTTGGTACATAATCTGCTCTACGTTATTTATGACTTGAAGAAAAGTGAAAAGCAACATTAATCATATCTTAGAGCTTAACTCTAAACTCTGATTTTCATGTTGCATAACAATTTTACAGCTTGTACACGCTGCTTGGTTACACGTTTGTACATGGTCTTAGATGTCGTTGAGTAGAACATTATGAGTCCCACAGTGATGATTCAGCAGTTTTTATTTAGCGTTTGTCTCTTTGTAGTTTCACATCATCACATCTACCTCCACTGTCGCCATGTTTGTTGTTGAAGAAGCTTGTGACGTTTCTTGTCCACAGCGTGTGATCTGGACACGTAAGTTAGAGACTTAGAACTTTATTACCTTTATTACCTTCAGAACTGTTTGTGTTTTCAACTTTATTTTGGACTGCTGTTCATATTATAATCCCCTCCGAACAGAGAGTGGACTAATTTTTTTTTCATTATGATGAGCGTAATTTAAAAGGACTGTAATTCTTTTAACATTACATAGTTCTTTTTTTAAAATTAACTCCACTAAGAACCTCCTGCAGGTCCTGACATGAGTGGAAATTACACTCAGCTCTACTTTTACCAGGCTTGGACAGTCTTGGTTAGTTCCCAGTCTAAGATTGGTTAAGAAACCTTCAAACATATTTGCATTTTTTGAGTTACAACCCTGAGGATTTGATTACTTGACAAAATTCTTTTTTGGAAGATTAGTTTAACTTTAATCTGGGATGCAGCCTAGGATGTTGTTCTACCAACATTCCAAAGGATGGCAGCAATGTCTTTTGGGATATTAAAAACACATGTCGTTTTTCCATTGGGTTTTGACTGTTGCTTTGAGTTTTTGTGTATGGAATATTTTAGTAGTATTAGTTTTGCATTACTACTTATTAGCAGTTTCATTACACTATAAATTTCTAACCATGTGGAAACAGAAACAGAAGACGTAAGAATCTTTTCCAGGAGATGAAACAATTCAGGCAGGAATTTTTCAGATACAGCTTCCATGTGAATATCATCGTAACTCCTGACTTTCAATTTCTGTCCAAAATCTTACCTTGTATTCACAGTCTGATAGCTAACTCACCAAAATGCTACATCCTTGCTAAGGCCGTACTCGCCAATCCAATCAATCCAATCCAAACCAAAATACTCCACTTTATCAATGTCATATCATTAAAAATTGGTCTCTCCTACCTGGTAATGTGAAAAAAACTGCTAAACACAATATTGTCTGCAAGAGGGAATGTAGAAACAACAAACCAGGTATGTCCAATAGGGGCACATAAAAACACGGAAGACTGTATCCCAGACTGCAAAACAAGGTCCACAAAGACACAAAGACATGTTTTGATAAGTCTGGAAAAACTTTACTGGCCTCACCTTCATCAAACACCTTTTGGGTGAAATGGACTGGAGACTGCAAGCCAGGCCTTCCTACCTTACATCTGTGCTTGATAACTCAAATGTTCTCCTGGAGCAGAGCAGTTTAGCTGTATGGTGACAAGAAGGATGAAGGTGTCAGAACTGAAAAGTCAGGTTTCTGAGAGTTTGTCTCATAGCAAGTTACAGGGTGATAAGAAAAAAAGTCAATTCCATCCATCATGGCTGTCCTCACCACTGTCTCTAATCCATCCATCATGGCTGTCCTCACCACTGTCTCTAATCCATCCATCATGGCTGTCCTCACCACTGTCTCTAATCCGTCCATCATGGCTGTCCTCACCTCACCTCTTTTCTGCTGCCCTCGTACATGTCCTGTACTATTATAAAGTACTTTTCTGCCACTCTACCTTATCTCATTTTTTTCATTCATCAACTCTTCAAAGTTTACCTTTCATCTACGCAGTACACTGCTGGCACCAGTTAACAACTTTCTACCTCTATCCTTCATTGCAGTTACCTGCTGCACATCCTTCCCATTTCAATTCCTCAGTCTGGCCAACATACAGAGGTCTTTCTCTCCTTCCGAAGTGCCCAACCTGGCATACCTGTCATCGTATGCCACTTCTTTGTCCTTTGCCACCTCCACTTTGGCTCTACATCTAATCTCAGTGTAGTTTTGCCTCCTGTCCTCTGTCCTCTCAGTGTCCCACCTCTTCCTTGCTAGCGTCCTTCTCTGTATGGTTTCCTGTACTTTAGGGTTCCCCCACCAAGTCTACTTCTCCCCTTTCTTTCCGGAAGACACCCCAAGCACTCTCCTGCCTGTTTCTCTGGTCACCTCTTGTCTAAAAGTTGAATGACACTCTTCCTTTCTCATCTTCCACCACGTGGTTCTCTGCTCTTTCTTTTGTCTTCTTAATTATCTTCCCACAATCAGTTTCATATGACACGCAACCATCCTATGCTGTTTAGCTACATTCTCCACTACCGTAGCCTTACTTTCAGTGACCTTCAGTTAACGTTGTCTGCACAAAATGTCCACTTGCGTGCTTCTACCTCTCCTCTTGTAGTTCATCAAATAGTCCAGCCTCTTCTGGAAGAAGGTGCTTACTATAGCCATGTCCATACTTTTTTGCAAAGTCCCTGTCCATATATTTTTGCAAAGTGTACCTTTCCTCAATGCCAAACTTTCAAACTTGCAACTTGCAACTTTATTAGATTATAGGAGGGAAAATTCAGGAGATTTCATTCTTTATATCCTTCGTCCATAATGGCCATGGTACGTCATGGCTCTGTAAAACTTCATGAGACGTAAAGATGTGGATGATTTCTTGTGACGTTCACTGAAGACAACAGATTGGAGAACTGAGTTTATTCATCATTTGAGCATTTTGAGTTTGATGCATTAACAGTTAATGTCTACATTGTAAATTATTAAGTGGATGGAGAATGATAGGATGGGCGTGGCTGTCAAGGAGTGGTGGTTTCTTCCCAGATCAACTTCAGAGACAAATCACCGAGTCTTTCCTGAAGAAGTCGATCAATTCGTTCACTCTGAGCTACAGTTAAGTAGTTCTTCCAGTCACCGATCTGACCTGTAATTAAAAAGTAAATAAAATACTTCTGATGTTTGCTTACATGCTAGCATAGATATTACCGTATTGGCCCAAATAAAAGATGACCCTGATTATAAGACCCCCTCGTTTTCAAGACTCAAGTTTGAAAAAAGACTTTTTGAACACCAAATTTAATTTTTATACAGAAAATAATTACAGTACATCTGAAACAAATGATTATAACAATATATTTGAGAGAAAAAGCCTGTTATTTTGCCTCATTCAAATCATGCAAAAACTGTCTATCTTCTTTTCCTTTTGGCTTTTCCCTTCAGGGGTCGCCACAGCGAATCAACCGCCTCCATCTAACCCTGTCCTTTGCATCCTCTTCTCTCACACCAACTACCTTCATGTCCTCTTTCACTACATCCATAAACCTCCTCTTTGGTCTTCCTCTAGGCCTCCTGCCTGGCAGTTCAAAACTCAGCATCCTTCTACCAATATATTCACTATCTCTCCTCTGGACATGTCCAAACCATCTCAGTCTGGCCTCTCTGACTTTATCTCCAAAACCTCTAACATGTGCTGTCCCTCTGATGTACTCATTCCTGATCCTATCCTTCCTGGTCACTCCCAGAGAGAACCTCAGCATCTTCATCTCTGCTACCTCCAGCTCTGTCTCCTGTCTTTTCCTCAGTGACACTGTCTCTAGACCAAACAACATCGCTGGTCTCACCACAGTTTTGTACACCTTTCCTTTCATTTTAGCTGAAACTCTTCTATCACACATCACACCTGACACTTTCCTCCACCCATTCCATCCTGCCTGGACACGCTTCTTCACCTCTTTTCCCCACTCTCCATTGCTCTGGACTGTTGACCCCAAGTACTTAAAATCCTCCACCTTCTTGATCTCTTCTCCCTGTAACCTCACTCTTCCACTTGGGTCCCTCTCATTCACACACATGTACTCTGTCTTACTGCGGCTAACCTTCATTCCTCTCCTTTCCAGGGCAAACCTCCACCTCTCTAGCTTCTCCTCCACCTCGTCCCTACTCTCACTGCAGATCACAATGTCATCTGCAAACATCATAGTCCATGGAGATTCCTGTCTAACCTCGTCTGTCAGCCTGTCCATCACCATAGCGAACAAGAAGGGGCTCAGAGCTGATCCCTGATGCAGTCCCACCTCCACCTTGAACTCCTCTGTCACACCTACAGCACACCTCACCACTGTCTTACAGTCCTCATACATGTCCTGCACCGCTCTAACATACTTCTCTGCCACTCCAGACTTCCTCATACAATACCACAGTTCCTCTCTGGGCACCCTGTCATAAGCTTTCTCCAGATCTACAAAAACACAATGCAGCTCCCTCTGGCCTTCTCTGTACTTTTCTATCAACATCCTCAAAGCAAATACTGCATCTGTAGTACTCTTTTTTGGCATGAAACCATACTGCTGCTCACAAATGCTCACTTCTGCCCTTAGTCTAGCTTCCACTACTCTTTCCCATAACTTCATTGTATGGCTCATCAGCTTTATTCCTCTGTAGTTGCCACAACTCTGCACATCTCCCTTGTTCTTAAAAATGGGCACCAGCACACTTCTCCTCCACTCCTCAGGCATCTTCTCACTATCTAAGATCCTGTTGAACAATCCAGTCAGAAACTCTACTGCCACCTCTCCTAGACACTTCCAAACCTCTACAGGTATATCATCAGGACCGACTGCCTTTCCACTCTTCATCCTCTTCAGTGCTCTCCTCACTTCATCCTGGCTAATCTTTGCTACATCCTGGTCCACAACAGTCACCTCTTCTAGTCTTTGTTCTCTCTCATTTTCCACGTTCATCAACTCCTCAAAGTACTCTTTCCATCTTCCCATCACACTGCTGGCACCTGTCAATAGACTTCCATCCCTATCCTTAATCACCCTAACCTGCTGCACGTCCTTCCCATCTCTATCTCTCTGTCTTGCCAGCCTGTATAGATCAGTCTCTCCCTCCTTACTGTCCAACCTAGCATACAAGTCATCATAAGCTTCTTGTTTGGCCTTTGCTACCTCTACCTTCACCTTACGCTGCATCTCCCTGTACTCCTGTCTACTCTCCTCAGTCCTCTCAGTGTCCCACTTCTTCTTAGCTAACCTCTTTCTTTGTATACACTCCTGTACCTCCTCATTCCACCACCAAGTCTCCTTATCTACTTTCCTTCCAGATGACACACCAAATACTCTCCTACCTGTCTCCCTGATCACATTAGCTGTAGTTGTCCAGTCATCTGGAAGCACCTCCTGACCACCCAGAGCCTGTCTTAACTCCTTCCTAAAGGTCATGCAACACTCTTCCTTTTTTAGCTTCCACCATTTCGTCTTCTGCTCTGTCTTTGTCCTCTTCATCTTCCTCACCACCAGAGTCATCCTACACACCACCATTTTATGCTGTTTGGCTACACTCTCGCCTACCACTACTTTGCAGTCACTGATCTCCTTCAGGTTACATCGTCTACACAAGATGTAGTCTACCTGTGTGCTCCTACCACCACTCTTATAGGTCACCCTATGTTCCTGCCTCTTCTGGAAAAAAGTATTCACTACAGCCATTTCCATCCTTTTTGCAAAGTCAACTACCATCTGTCCTTCTGCGTTCCTCTCCTGGATACCAAACCTGCCCATCACTTCCTCATCACCTCTGTTACCTGCACCAACATGTCCATTGAAGTCTGCACCGATGACAACTCTCTCACTTCTAGGTATGCTCTGCATCACTTCATCAAAGTCCAACCAGAATTTCTCCTTCTCCTCCAGCTCACATCCTACCTGTGGGGCATACCCACTAACAACATTGAACATCACACCTTCTATTTCTAGCTTCAGACTCATCACTCTATCCGACACTCTTTTTACCTCCAGGACATTCCTAACAAACTCCTCCTTCAAGATAACTCCTACTCCATTTCTCTTCCTATCTACACCATGATAGAACAACTTGAACCCTGCTCCTAAACTTCTAGCCTTGCTACCTTTCCACCTGGTCTCCTGGACACACAGTATGTCTACCTTCCTCCTCTGCATCATGTCGACCAACTCTCTACCTTTTCCTGTCATAGTTCCAACATTCAACGTCCCTACTCTTAGTCCTATACTCTTGGCGCTCCTCTTCTCTTTCTTCGTGCGAACGCACTTTCCTCCTCTCCTTCTTCGACCAACAGTAATCCAATTTCCACCGGCGCCCTGTAGGTCAACAGCGCCGATGGCGGTCGTTGTTAACCCGGGCCTCGACCGATCCGGTATGGAAGTCATATGTTTGATTCGCATCTTTGATTTGGCAAAAGTTTTACGCCGGATGCCCTTCCTGACGCAACCCTCTGTATTTATCCGGGCTTGGGACCGGCACAATAAGACACTGGCTTGTGCCCTCTTGCGGCTACATTATGCAAAAACTGTCTATCACATCTTAATATCTGAACATTTAAATATGTAAACTAAAGTGCAATCACATTTGTAAATGAATGGTGAGTGGCACCAACCTTGCTACCATCCGAGAACCGACCCACTTTTCTCCAGATTGTCGCTACGTTTCTCCATTTTCTGTTATCTCTTCTCTTATTTTCTTCTCTTTCTTACCGCTATTTTTTATTTTTTTTCTTCGTGCTACCGCTATTTTTATTTTTTTTCTTCTTTTTACCGCTATTTTTATTTTTCTTCTTCTTGACAGGGGTTCGCTTTGGCCTGGGGAATGAAGTTCAGCATGTGCTTTAAAGATATCTGGCGTCATCTAGCGTTGTGAATGGGTATAATGTCTAGACCCTGAATGTAAGTCGACCCCCACTTTTTCAGTCTTATTTCAATGCAAAAAACACCGTCTCATATTCGGGCCAATACGGTAATTATATTACATTACCTTTACGGAGATGTTCTCCCTCTGATGTTATCATAAACTTGTAGTTTGCTTTTGGATCCTTCTTCATGTTCTTGAATGTAGATTTCTGTACAACTTTGTCAACATCTGCTTCACTCAGGTTTTTACCTAAGAAGGTGCAGATCTTAATAACTGCTGCCTTCAAGTCCTGCAAGACAAAATTACGCTTTAAAGAATAAACTAATAAGCACTGATGTAGATTATGACTAGAGAGTAGAGTAGAGTAGAACTTTATTGATCCCTTAAGGAGGTTCTGTCAGGCAAATTAACTTGTTAATGGTTTTCAAATGATCTTACCTTAATCATTTCCTCATAGGTCAGATAGAGGATGTTGTACTGGTCTGTGTTTGATTTCCATTGTCTTATATGGTCAAACCAGGAAGATGCTTCCACTGTATGATGGAATCATGTTTTTAAAAACAGTTCAGTCGTTATTCACACCTTCTTTAACCTGATGTCTTCTCTGTAGCCTCTTAAATCGGTTTTCCATTAGCACTGATGAGTTGATGACTTTTTTCATGACGGTAGTGATATTTTCATTTAAAATGTGTCTGAAGATATTTACTCAAATATTTTTTCATTTATTCAGACATTTTTAAAAAATATGAGTCAAATTGTTTCCAATGTTTTTGGAAATCTTAACAAATTTTGTTTAAAGTTATCAGCAGTTTCTTTGATGAAGTGTTATATCAAGTAGTTTGTATTTGCATACAACGACATTGCAAAGGTAGACGTAAAGATCTGATGATTCTCACCGTTTCCCTTCAAAAAATCCTCAAAGAATTGCTCAAAACTGTCAGGAGTATCAAGTCCACTGTAGACTTGACAGTAGTGGTAATAAGAGATGACAATGTCCTTTGGATTCCTCATCACATAGATAATCTGACATGGAAACAAACGACAGTCAGCCTGTGATCCAGAACAACCAGTACCACTGTTACAGAAATGACCAATACCATGTAAAATGTACAATATCATGTCAAATGTACATCTCACCTCCTTTTTAAATCTTTTTTTCTAACCCTAACCCTAACCCTTTATTTGGAGACGTGCAGCAGTATAAAATTTTCAGTTGTGATTGGGCCAGATTTCACTTGTGGCAGTAGTCTAATTTTATTTTTCTGTCTTAAGAAGGGAAGCATTCTTTTGCTCCTGCATGTCCTGTCTTTGTTAATTGTAATAATAAAAGTACAAGTAGTCCTCGAGATACGAACATCTGACTTACGTACATTTGCAGAGACGAATAACAGCTCGTCGCCACATCTGACTACTGTAGTTCCTCTTTCTGCCACTACCCATGCCGAGCAGCACCTCTGCATTCACACATCTCCAAGACTGATTTCCCCATGTTTTTCTTGAATGTGTGAGAACTGTCGTACCCCCTCGGATAATTTACTGTTTATCATGGATGATTAAAAAAGAGCTAGTGCTAGTGGTATTGGCAAAAACCACAAGGCAAGTGATGACAGTGGCAAAGAAATGCGAAGATCTCTCTGATGACAACTCTGACTCTGACCGACAATAATTCCTTCTTCCTCCACCTCCTCTTCCTTTGCTCCAAAGGGAAGTCACATTACGGTACTACAATTCTGGTGTACATTGTTAATTGGTCCCAGGAGACATGATGCTAGGTCGAAAAACAATATGTGTTTGATTAACTTTGGCTAAATTCACAAATACAATTTGTCGATGTTTACCATATGTATGATTTATTTAGGAATGAATAATAAAAGCCTTTTTTGTGGTTAGGAAACAAATACAGGAATTTACATATATATATATATAATAACATTTTGCAATAGTAAAAAAATTATTTAAAATCACCAATACATTATATTTATATACCAATACACCAATACATTATATTTATATATAAATATTTTGTGCTGTCAACTGTGGAAACGTGTGTCAGTATGACAAATAAAGACTCTGACTCTGATTCTCTGATTTAGTGGTTTACATTGTGGACGTAGATGGCTATGACTGTTCTTGTTGGATGCGCTTAAAAAACTGGTCCAGAGTTGCTTGAAGTTTTTTTTTCTTCTCCCGCGCAAGGACTAAATCATAAGTGCACAATTTTACCATGAGTAAACCAGTCTACTGCTAAACAATGCTTTATGGTAGATATTGGCACTATATGTATATATTTTAACATGATTATATCTTTTCATATTGTACAGTAACATGATATGTATTTTTAATAATTTTTTGGTTTTTATTTCCAATATCTGTGACGGACAAATGTAAAGTCGAGTAAGATGGCATAAACTTGTTTTTTATTTTCCTATTTTGTAAAACATCGACATATAATTGAGAGTGACGAAACTCTAAATGACATCAGCCAAGGTATACCTGTATTTTATTTAATTTATGGGTTGTTTATATATCCTGTAACTGTTTCTCCAAAGTTTTAGGTAATAGCACTTTTGTATTTAGAGTACAAGTTGTGGGTGGAGGTGAGCCCGACCTCAAATGTTGATTATAGATTGAAATTTAATAAATAACGGTTTACAAACTATTCAGCTTATGGTCAACCTCTCAGAACCATTTGTGTTCATAGGTGAAGGACTAGCTGTATTGATAAATATATGTAAAGTTAAACATTGTATGTACCTCAGTCATTGGGGATAAAATAGTTGTGCAAGTGTTTGTAGTTAGGATGTTCAGCACCTGATATGTATAATATTTAAACGTTCTCATGATCTCATTCATAGTTTTATTTCTATGGCAGGATTTAAGTTCCAACACACTGACCTTTGCCTTCTTGTCCTCCAGTCCTGGAGGCATGAGCTCTGGAATCAGATGAGAGGTGAAGAGTCTTGGAGATGGTCGGAGGGAATAAGGCTTCCGATCCTCTGGGTACTCCAACCATGGCATCTGCTCATAGTTGTTTGGGTATGCATTCAGACCTCCATCTAACTCACAGATGGAGATGATGATCTGCTGAGACCATACAGTTCCTATATGGAGACATCAGGTAAAGATTAAACATTATGCCATGTCAATAAATCCTATCCCGTCTGGAATAAATGTGAATCCATAGATGTTTGACACTGACCTGACTTTGGATAAGTGACAAGGATTATGTCACTATCTCGAATTTCAAAGGTTTCCAGTGAATCGATGTACTCTGGAGTTGTCAATACGATTTCAAAGTTGTAGTTTTTGTGTCTGAACAGACAGTTCCCAACTTTTTCCATGTTTCTCCACACCAGGAAAAAGTGATCAGAAAACTTCCACCACGCTCAAAATAGAAGTAAAATAGTAAGCCACAAGTGTACCAAATGACCTCAGAAACAAAACCGGTAAGTTGCACAACTCCTAGACAGTAGTAAGTATAATCAAAATATTTTTATAGGCAAAGATCAATTAAAAAGGCACTCTCAGAGAGGATATTCAAAGTGCAAAAAAAAGCAGACAATGAGTAAAACTTTCTCAAGCTTGAATCAAACCTGAAAAGCTGAAAACCTGGCAGGGATACAGGAAAGAACTGGAATCAGCAGAAAGGTAAAGGGAGAGAACGACTGTTTATACATGAGAGGAGAAAAGTTGAAACCAATCAGCTGCAAATTTGAGCATCACATGGCTGGTGAACATCACGCAAAAGGAGGAGGTGAAATTAGAAATTGAAATTAGAGGGAGAAGTTGAGAGCAAATGTGCTTAAACACTTTCTGGTGGGCGTGGCTTCTTTGTTTATTCCAGATGAATTTCAGAGACAAATCACTTAGTCTCTCCTGAAAAAGTTCATCAACTATTTCACTCTGGGCTACAGTAAAGTAGTTCTTTCAGTCACCTCTAATGGAAAAAAAACCCTAAGTATAACATTACAAGATCAACAAGAAAAATGAGTCATTGGAAGAAAAACAGTCTTCAAACTGCTGCAATCATGTAGACTGGGCATGAATAAGTGTTTGTGTAGCTGGGCTATGTAAGGTAACACCATAATGGCCAAGGTCACCTAGACATGAGTCATCCCAGAACTGAAGGACATTCTGAGGTTTCTGCTGGGTTTCTCTGTCTACAAAAGCACTTCAAAAGTCTGTTGATGTGATAAAGAGCGTTATAAATAAAAGCTGATTAATTGATTGATTTTACGCCCTACCCATCAACTTTTCAATAATGCACTAAGACAAAAGAATATTTGAAAATATTTTCAAAATTACAAATAAGTCTAGATTACCCCTTAAAATGTCATTTTTCTCCTGTCCCAATCACCTAATGAGCAAATTGAATCTCAAGTAAAACAGTTAAAATGCAATTTAAATTTCTTTTTTTTTTTTTTAATTATTTGATTCATTGCTACCCCTGTGGACCCACCACCCACAGGGCAGAACGATGGGGACGGGTGCACTGCCATATGGGTGGCAGTGACGACAGGGGGTCACCACAGACCAGACCCAGGCGGCAAAAGCTGGCTTTGGGGACGTGGAATGTCACCTCACTGGCGGGGAAGGAGCCGGAGCTTGTGTTGGAGGTGGAGCAATACCAGTTGGATGTGGTGGGGCTTACCTCCATGCATAGCCTTGGTTCTGGATCCAAACTCCTGGATAGGGGCTGGACCTTGTTTTACTCAGGAGTTGCATCAGGCGTGAGGCGCAGGGCGGGTGTGGGGATACTCACAAGCCTCACTCACAAGCAAACGGGGGACCATCCAAGCTGTATACGGCAAGGATGGGACACTGTTGCCCTCGACTGAGGAGGTTGTTGGTCGGTGGAAGGAACACTTTGAGGAACTCCTGAATCCAACTACCCCAACTGACCCGTCCTCTGTTGCAGAGGCAGACCTGGAGGATGATGGGGGATTCTAGTCAATCTCTCGGGGAGAAGTCACCGAGGTAGTTAAACAACTTCACGGTGGCGAAGCCCCGGGTGTTGATGAGATTCGCCCTGAAATGCTGAAGGCTCTGGGTGTTGAGGGGCTGTCATGGATGACACGCCTCTTTAACATTGCGTGGAAGTCTGGGACAGTGCCGAAAGAGTAGCAGACTGGGGTGGTGGTTCCTCTTTTTAAAAAGGGGGACCAGAGGGTGTGTGTCATCTACAGGGGCATCACACTCCTCATCCTCCCTGGGAAAGTCTGCTCCAAGGTGCTGGAGAGGAGGGTCCGACTGATTGTCGAACCTCAGATTGAGGAGGAACAATGTGGGTTCAGTCCTGGTCGTGGAACACGGACCAGCTCTTGTGGTGAGAGTGTTTTTTCCAGCAAAATACCAAAATAAAACGAAAGTACAAAGAGGATGTACTAATATCTTTTTTTGATATTCACATCATCAGTACAGATCATTTGGGAACAGCCACTGGATACATATCTCCTGGCCCTTTTTATACCCGCCCGTCCCTATTCTTGTGTATGTGAGAGGTGAGCGTGTCTTTTTCTTGGGAAAACAGGAAACGTTCAATTGCAGGCGAACATCCAAATCTACGCAAACACGCCACTTGTCACCATGACCCGCTTCCTGTATTTCCTGTTTTTTGTACAATTTGGTTGTTCGCTGCCAAACTTGAAAATGTGTTTCCTCTGATTCAAGTGTGACCTAAGCATGCATTATTTTGCGTCCACACTCTTTACTCTCGCAGGGATCCTAGAGGGGGCTTGGAAGTATGCCCATCCAGTCTACATGTGTTTTTTGGACTTGGAGAAGACGTATGATCGGGTCCCCAGGGATATACTGTGGGAGGTACTGCAGGAGTATGGGGTGAGGTGGCCTTTCCTCAGGGCCATCCAATCCCTGTACGCCCAAAGTGAGACCTGGGTTCAGGTTCTTGGAAGTAAGTCGGACTTGTTCCAAGTAGCTGTTGGCCTTCGCCAGGGCTGTGCTTTATCACCAATTCTGTTTGTGATTTTCATGGACAGGATATCGAGGCGTAGTCGCGGTGAGGAGGGGTTACAGTTTGGTGGCCTGAGGATTGCATCGCTGCTTTTTGCAGATGATGTGTCCTGTTTGAGTCGTCAGCCTGTGACCTGCAGCACTCACTGGTCCTGTTTGCAGCCGAGTGTGAAGTGGCGGGGATGAGGAGTAGCACCTCCAAATCTGAGGCCATGGTCCTCAGCAGGAAGCCGGTGGACTGCCTTCTCCGAGTGGGGGATGAGGTCCTTCCACAAGTGAAGGAGTTTAAGTATCTTGGGGTCCTGTTCACGAGTCAGGGAACAATGGAGCGTGAGATTGGACGGAGAATTG
Organism: Antennarius maculatus; assembly: GCA_013358685.1. NCBI lineage: Eukaryota > Metazoa > Chordata > Actinopteri > Lophiiformes > Antennariidae > Antennarius > Antennarius maculatus. The sequence goes on from CM023620.1 coordinate 1,431,643, forward strand.
GGGCAGCAGGAGCGGTATTGCAGTCGATTTACCGCACCGTTGCCACAAAGAGGGAGCTAAGCCGAGAGGCAAAGCTCTCCATCTACTGTTCCATCTTCGTTCCTACTCTCACCTATGGTCATGAGCGATGGGTCATGACCGAAAGAACGAGATCACGGATAAAAGCGGCGGAAATGGGCTTTCTCAGGTGGATAGCTAGTGTCACCATTAGAGATAAGGTGAGAAACACTGCTGTTCGCGAGAGGCTCAGAGTAGAGCCGCTGCTCCTTTGCATGGAAAGGAGTCAGCTGAGGTGGTTTGGGCATCTGGTGTGGATGCCTCCGGGGCGCCTCCCTAGGGAGATGTTTCTGGCACGTCCAGCTGGGAGGAGACCTCGGGGCAGACCCAGGACCAGGTGGAGGGATTACATCTCAACACTGGCCGGGGAACACCGGGGGATCCCCCAGTCAGAGCTGGTGGATGTGGCCAGGGAAAGGGAAGTTTGGGGCTCCCTGTTGAAGCTGCTGCCCCCGTGACCCGATTCCGGATAAGCTGTGGAATATGGATGGATGGATGATTCATTGCTGTCTCTTGTAACTGTGGAACATTTGTTTTCATAAACATAATATTTAAAATAATATTCGTTATGGAAAATAGAGTCATGTCCTCTCTCTTATTCTTCATAGTTTTATAACATAGCCTTAATTGAATATTCCACTCTACCTCATACAAACTTGCATATGCATATTATCAGAATAAGACTTCTTTAATTATTTTTTTATTTGTCTCATTTGTAACTTTGTCTTCTTCATGAGCAGTAAGTTAGCTGAGGAGAGCTCCAGTTTACTCACACTTTATAAACTTCTTCTTCTTTTCCTTTCGGCTTTTCCCTTCAGGGGTCGCCACAGCAAATCAATTGCCTCCATCTAACCCTGTCCTTTGCATCCTCTTCTCTCACACCAACTACCTTCATGTCCTCTTTCACTACATCCATAAACCTCCTCTTTGGTCGTCCTCTAGGCCTACTGCCTGGCAGTTCAAAACTCAGCATCCTTTTACCAATATATTCACTATCTCTCCTCTGGACATGTCCAAACCATCTCAGTCTGGCCTCTCTGACTTTATCTCCAAAACCTCTAACATGTGCTGTCCCTCTGATGTACTCATTCCTGATCCTATCTTTCCTGGTCACTCCCAAAGAGAACCTCAGCATCTTCATCTCTGCTACCTCCAGCTCTGCCTCCTGTCTTTTCCTCAGTGACACTGTCTCTAGACCAAACAACATCGCTGGTCTCACCACAGTTTTGTACACCTTTCCTTTCATTTTAGCTGAAACTCTTCTATCACACATCACACCTGACACTTTTCTCCACCCGTTCCATCCTGCCTGTACACGTTTCTTCACCTCTTTTCCCCACTCTCCATTGCTCTGGACTGTTGACCCTCAGTACTTAAAATCCTCCACCTTCTTGATCTCTTCTCCCTGTAACCTCACTCTTCCACTTGGGTCCCTCTCATTCACACACATGTACTCTGTCTTACTGCGGTTAACCTTCATTCTTCTCCTTTCCAGGACAAACCTCCACCTCTCTAGCTTCTCCTCCACCTCGTCCCTACTCTCACTGCAGATCACAATGTCATCTGCAAACATCATGGAGATTCCTGTCTAACCTCATCTGTCAGCCTGTCCATCACCATAGCGAACAAGAAGGGGCTCAGAGCTGATCCCTGATGCAGTCCCACCTCCACCTTGAACTCCTCTGTCACACCTACAGCACACCTCACCACTGTCTTACAGTCCTCATACATGTCCTGCACCGCTCTAACATACTTCTCTGCCACTCCAGACTTCCTCATACAATACCACAGTTCCTCTCTGGGCACCCTGTCATAAGCTTTCTCCAGATCTACAAAAACACAATGCAGCTCCGTCTGGCCTTCTCTGTACTTCTCTATCAACATCCTCAAAGCAAATACTGCATCTGTAGTACTCTTTTTTGGCATGAAACCATACTGCTGCTCACAAATGCTCACTTCTGCCCTTAGTCTAGCTTCCACTACACTTTCCCATAACTTCATTGTATGGCTCATCAGCTTTATTCCTCTTTAGTTGCCACAACTCTGCACATCTCCCTTGTTCTTAAAAATGGGCACCAGCACACTTCTCCTCCATTCCTCAGGCATCTTCTCACTATCTAAGATTCTGTTGAACAACCCAGTCAGAAACTCTACTGCCACCTCTCCTAGACACTTCCAAACCTCGCATCTTTGATTTGGCAAAAGTTTTACGCCGGATGCCCTTCCTGACGCAACCCTCTGTATTTATCCGGGCTTGGGACCGGCACAATAAGACACTGGCTTGTGCCCTCTTGCGGCTACATTACTCACACTTTATAAACTATCACGTGTAATTTAATTCAACAATTGACATTATTTGAAATATAGTTTAATTACTAAACATATTGTAAACACATTTCTGGATTTTACCTACTGAATTGTTTCCTTTTATCTCTTAATGGTAATCCAAATGGGTTATGGTTGCAGCAACTGCCTCGATGTAATAATTAACTTTACATAAATAAAACTAGGGTGCCACGGTGGCGCAGTGGGTGGCACTGTCACCGCACAACAAGGTGGGTCTGGGGTCGAGTGTGCGGAGTTTGCCTGTTATCCCTGTTCTTCTCTGCGTGGGTTCTCTCCAGGTTATCCGGCTTCCTCCCACCTCCAAAAACATGCACTTCAGGTTAATTGGTCATTCCAAATTGCCCGTCGGAGTGAGTGTGCGTGTGAGTGTGTCTATCTTTGTGTAGCTCCGTGGTGCACTGGTGTTGCGCCTGAAGTTTCCCCGCCTCACGACCTATGCCAACTGGGATAGGCTCCAGCTCCCCGTGACCCACTACGGCGGATACAGCAGCGTTACATGAAAATGAATGAATGACTCCCTCTGATTCTCTGCAAAATGACGAGAGGAAGAAGAAAATTGGAGAATGACAATAAAAACTGGAAAGAAGCCCTAGAGCGAATAGCCTCTTCTGTGGATGAGTTGAGGAGCAACTTCAATAAGTTCAGCATTGGCTATGATAAGAAGTTGGAAGAAAAGCTGAAACCAGTATTAGACTGCATGGAAAAAATGAGGGATGACATGGAGAAAATGCTGAAAGATACAGATGAAAAGAATGGTTGTCCTATAGTAAGGACAACAAAGAATGGAGGAAATGGAACAAAGCATTCGAATAAATGATGTGATCATCACCGGCGTCAAAATTAAGCCGAGGAATTACGCACATGATGTGGCCAGAGGAGAGGGAACTGAACACAGCACTGAGTATGAGACAGTGGAACAACAGGTGATTTCTCAACTGAGGGATCTGGAGATTAATATTGATCCGGACCAGATCGAGTCATGTCACCCACTACTATCTGGAGTTAAAAGACCACACTGTGCTGATAAAATTCCTAATCGCAAGTACAAAATTGCCCCTCTGAAACAAGGCCCTAAACTGAAAGGAAGAGATATATACATCAATAAGAATCTCACCAAAAAGAATGCTGATATCGCAAAAAAAGCTCGTCAGCTAAAGAAGAATGGGCTGATCGACAACACCTGGACAAACAACTGCAGGATCTTCATCAAAACAAATGAAGATGAAAACAATGATTATCAAAAATGTGGAAGAATTGGAGAAATTCAACCGATAAGGTATTACCAAAAATAAAAACTTCAACTGTAACTTCAACATAGCAGAAAACAGCCATCTCTGCACTCTCTGAAGAAAAGAAAGATCTAATACAGAGAACTGCTCATCAAGGTCAAGGTCAACTTCCTGTTTTGACTATGATGTTAACAAACCTTGTGTTCCTAGGAAGAATGTAAACATGGTTATGCTCCAGGTTAAAAGGCTAATATCTGGAAGTGTATAAGACACATGAAAAAAAGACTAATAAAACCATTTGGAATATCTGTCTTTATTAAATGTCACTGTTTACAGACATTTTAATGGGACCCTCCCCTTTCCTTTTCCTAAGTCTACATGACACAATTTGTTTGTTTAGGCCAAAAAGCAAGAGAATGTCAATTCATCACATCATTATCTGAGAAATCATTTCCCGATTGCAGTACAGCTCTTTGGACAAATTGAAGTTCATCATTTTATTATTTTTGATAAATCTATCATGGCTGTCCTAACCACTGTCTCGAATCTGTCCATTATTACTGTCCTCACCACTCTCTCTAATCCGTCCATCACGGCTGACCTCACCACTCTCTAATAAACATTGGCCTTCTGGAAGAAGGACTTTCTTTCTTGGATGCCAAACTTACCCATCACTTCTTCATCACCTACATTTCCTTCCCTAACCGTGCATCTGGACCAACCGCTAGTCTTTTTGTCTCCTCAATGCTCCGACTAGCTTCTTCTACCAGAAGTCAGATGTCATCTGACTGGATGGTAGGCTGACATCTATTTTGTTGTGGGATCAATCTGAACTGCCTTCGCTCTACCAGTAGAGCTACCAGTCGATCGTGATCGATGTGTTGAGCATACTTGTTGTGGATGGTGAAATCTTAAAATTCCTTACTATACTACAGTGTTCTTAAGCTTGGTCAACTTTTGCTTGTGAATAACTTAATAATAAAAGCCATACACAGTACTCCCTCGCGCGATTGTGCATCAACGGTTGCTACTCCACCTCATCGTGGATTTTTGGTCGGCAGTCACGTGATACCTTACACACATTCTATTGGCTGACGACATCCGGAATTGCGCTCGCTCCGTCAGTCTCGGACTTTAGTATCAGTATGGTGAGGGTTTATAAACGTTTAAATTACCGTAAATAATAGGATAAATAAATCGCAATTTCGATCGCGGATTCCTCAATCTCGTGTGGTTCCTGGAACACATTGACCGCAAAGACCGAGGGCAGACTGTAATGAACCCCCATTCAGAGCCAATCTCTTTGTACCAATGAACCTCTTCATCTGTGGAATCGTCCACTTAGCAACACGTTTCCCAATCTGTTGCTGACCCTGTCTCAACTTTATTGGGTGATAGGAGGGAAAATTCAGCGGATGTTCTTGCTTCTATCCAATCCTTCGTCCATTATGGCCGTCGTACGACATGGCTCTTTAAACCATCATGACACGTAAAGACGTGATTTATTTCTTGTGACATTCACTGAAGACTGAACAGTTTGGACAGCTGATTTTATTCATCATTATTTAACCATTTTGAGGCAGACCTTGTGTGGTGTATTAAAAGTTAGTGTCTACATTGTTAAGTAATAAGTGCAGGTCAGAGTGGTTCATTCCCAGATGAAGTTCAGAGACAAATCACCAAGTTTCTCCTGAAGGAGTCGATCAATTCTTTCACTCTGAGCTACAGTTAAGTAGTTTTTCCAGGCAACGATCTTACCTGTAATGAAAAAAAAAATCTGATGTTTGTCTACATGTTAGCATAGATATTAGTTATGTTACATTACATTTACGGAGATGGTCTCCCTCTACTTTTGTCATAAACTTGTAGTTTGCTTTTGGATCCTTCTTCACGTTCTTGAACGTAGGTTTTTCTACAACTTTCTCAATGTCTGCTTCACTCAGGTTTTTACCTTGGAAGGTGCAGATCTTAGTAACTGCTGCCCTCAAGTCCTACAAGACAAAACAATACTTTAAAGAGTAAACTAATGAAACATTGATGTAGATTATGGATCGAGTTATTTTAATTATTTTTCATTCATGCCTCTTGTTGAAGACAGGACAATAGTCTTCAGCTGGTTTTTCTGCTTTGTGGGTCACTGGTCTGCAGCCTATCCCAGCTGTAGTCAGAATGGAATGGTGACACAGTGTCATGGAGTATTTAGTTTTCATAATGTTTCAAATGATAGTCTTACCATAACCATTTCCTCATAGGTCAGATAGAGGATGTTGTACTGATCTGCCTTTGATATCCACTTTCTCATATGGTCAAACCGAAGACATAGACATACATATTTCAGTTGTATTGATAATAACTAAAAAGGGCTGGGCTGAAGCAAATTGCTTATATAAGCCCATCCTGATTAATTAACACAACTTAATCACAACAATAACATCAACATTCTTTTGTTTTTTAACATTCACATCAATTGAATTATTGACCACTATCCAATGGCTTCAACTCTGGAGCTGGAGCCTATCCCAACTGGCATAGAGTGTGAGGTGGGGGACACTCTGGGCACATTAACTCATATTTAATTTTTCTTAACTTAAACTCATCTTCCAAATAATTCCAGAGTTTCACTCCTAGTACAGACACACATCTTTGCCTGACATTTGTTCTTGCTTTAATAGACTCAAATCGTAATAGACCTTGGAGGTTATATGTGCTTTTTCTTAGTTTAGAAAAGGATTGAATGGTTAAAGGAATGTCCTTATTTACAATTCTAAATACAATTTTTACCATATTTAACTTTACAATATCAACAAATTTCAACCGATTTGATTTTATGAAAAGTTCATTAGTGTGATCATGAAACCCTACTTTATTAATTAGTCTTATTGCTCTTTTTTGCAATTTGATCAGAGGGTCTATATATGTTTTACATGTGTTTCCCCATTCAGAGCCAATCTCTTTGTACCAATGAACCTCTTCATCTATGGAATTGTCGACTTAGAAACACGTTTCCCAATCTTTTCCTGATGCTGTCTCAACTTCATTGGGTCATAGGAAGGAAAATTCAGGGATTTCATTCTTAAAACCCTTCTTTCATATTTGCTGTGTTACGTTACGGCTCTATAAACTTTCATGACACATAAGGACATGATTTATTTCTTGTGATGTTCACTGAAGACAACAGACTGGACAACTGAGTTTATTCGAGCATTTTTAAGCAGATTTTGTGTGGTATGCTAACAGTACCTACGTTGTAAAGTAATAAATGCATGGAGAATGATAGAGTGGGCGTGACTGTCAGGGCGCGGAGGTTCATTCCCAGATGAACTTCAGAGACAAATCACCAAGTTTCTCCTGAAGGAGCCGATTAATTCTTTCACTCTGAGCTACAGTTAAGTAGTTCTTCCAGTCACCAATCTGACCTGTAATCAAAATATTAATAAATCTGATGTTTGTTTACATGCTAGCAAAGTTATTAGTTATGTTACACTACCTTTGCGAATAAAATCTCCCTCCACTGTTGTCATAAACTTGTAGTTTGCTTTTGGATCCTCCTTCATGTTCTTGAATGTAGATTTCTCCACAACTTTCTCAACGTCTGCTTCACTCAGGTTTTTACCTAAGAAGGTGCAGATCTTAGTAACTGCTGCCTTCAGATCCTACAAGACAAAACAACGCTTTAAAGAATAAACTGATGAAACACTGATGTAGGTTATGGATTGAGTCATTTTAAATATTTTTCATTCATTCATCCTCTTGAAGACGAGACAGTGATCTTCAGGCGGTTTTTCTACTTTGTGTCTGCTGGAGCCTATGCCAGCTGACTACAGGAAAGAGGCAGGGTACACCCCATATGTGTCATCAGGGCGTTGTGGAGTATTTATTTTTCATATTGTTTCAAATGATAGTCTTACCCTAATCATTTCCTCATAGGTCAGATAGAGGATGTTGTAATGGTCTGCCTTTGATTTCCACATTCTAATATGGTCAAACCAGAGATATGGTCCCACTGCAAGATGGAATCATGTTTTCAAAAACAGTTCAGTCATTATTCACACCTTTTTTTCAATGTCTTCTTTGTTGCCTCTGAATTAAATTTTCCATTAGTATATTATGAGTAGATAAGGATGTTTTTTCCATGAAGATAGAGATATTTTCCTTTAAATTGTGTATGAAAATATTTACACAATTCCGACATTTTTAAAAAATATGAATTGATTCCAATTTATTGTGAAATTACTTGTGATCAGTGGTTATTTAAAAATTACCAGCAGTTGAATTGATACAATATTTTATCAAGTACTTCATATTTGCATATAAATTCTTGATAGCTATCTATTTCTCTATATCTCTTTATCTCTCTGGATGTTTTAAAACTGCCTTTATTGCTATTTGGGATGATTTTAATAAACAAAAAAGTAACTTTAGCTCTATGCAGGAATGGTGGGCAGAAAAGACAAAAGCCTGATCAAAAATCTATGTCTACAGTACACTTGAAATGCCTGTGGTGATTTGGTCAGATCTATCAGAGATCTAGAGAGACTAGTGGCCGAACTGCAGACATTAGCAGAGTCCACAGGGGACAGAAGGCAAATTACGGCCCTCAAGGACCAAAAAGTGCTTTGGCTGAGCTGCTGAGGGTGCCCGTGAGGGGCGCCATTGTGTGCAGAAAGTTTAATAACGTCGCTGTGGGTTGATGAGAAAAAATGGTCTATCTGGTCTGCGAAGGTGTCGGCGAAACAAAACCGCGACCTAGATGCTGACATCACCCTGCAAGAACTGTCTGAAGCCCTGCAGGGGATGAAACCTCCGTGACTATCTTGTCGACTTTATTATGAATAAACGTAATTTTAAAAATCAATCAAATCCATCTATCTCTATTTACCCCATATATACTTATCCATCTATCTGTCTATCACTGTCTTTCTGTCTGTCTGTCTGTCTGTCTGTCTGTCTGTCTATCTGTAAATACAAACCACTTGATGAAACATGTCATCAAACCAACTGCTGATTTCTTTTAAATAATTACCACTGATGTAACACTGCAGAGGTACACGTTATAAATCTGATGATTCTCACCGTTTCCCTTCAAGAAATCCTCAAAGAATTGCTCAAAACTCTCAGGAGTATCAAGTCTATTATAGACTTGACTGAAGTGGTAATAAGAGACAACAATGTCCTTTGGGTTCCTCATCACATAGATAATCTGACAACAAACAACAGTCAGCCTGTGGTCCAGAACAACCAGTACGACTTTAACAGAAATGAACAATATGTAAAATGTACATCTCACTTCCTTCTTAAATCTTTTTAAGCTGTTTTAATTGAAGTTGTGGAGCAGTACAAAATTTCAAGTTGTGATTAGTCCCTCATGACAGTAGTGTAATTTTATTTTTCTGTCTTAGGAAGGGAAGTATTCTTTTAGTTTGACTCTGCATTTATATGATATTTTTGATAGTACTAGTATTTAAATATGTGTGTAGTAAAATACTGTATGTTCCTCAGTCATTTGAGATGAAAGAGTTGTACAAGGGGTTAGGTTCATTCAGCACCTGATGTCTGTAACTTTTAAATGTTCTCATGATCTCATTCATACTTTTATTTCTATGGCAAGATTTAAGTTCTAACAGACTGACCTTTGCTTTCTTGTCCTCCAGTCCTGGAGGCATGAGCTCTGGAATCAGATGAGAGGAAAAGAGCCTTGGAGACGGTCGGAGGGAATAAGGCTCCCGACCCTCCAGGTACTCCAACCACGGCATCTGCTCATAGTTGTTTGGGTATGCATTCAGACCTCCACCTAACTCACAGATGGAGATGACGATTTGCTGAGTCCATATAGTTCCTGTATGGAAACATCAGGTAAATAATTACACATCATGCCATGTGAATAAAGTCCATTCTGTCTGGAATAAATGTGAATCCATAAATGTTTGTCACTGACCTGATTTTGGATGAGTGACAAGGATTATGTCACTATCTCGAAATTCAAAGCTCTGCAGTGAATCAATATACTCTGGAGTTGCCAATGTGATGTGAAAGTTGAAGTTTTTGTATCTGAACAGACAATTACCAACTTTTTCCATGTTTCTCCAAACCCAGAAAAATTATTTGGTGAAGTGATAAGCAAACGTCTACCACGCTCAAAATAGAAGTAAAAAATAAGCCACAAGTGTACGTAATGACCTGTCACAAAAACGGTGGACTGCACTACTCTGAGACAGTAGAAAGTATAATCAAATATTTTAACAGGGAAAGATCAATCAAAAAGACACTCTCAGGGAGGAAATTCAAACTACTAAAGAAAAACTGACAATCAGGAACAAAACCTTCTCAAGCTTGAATCAAACCTGAACAGGAAAGAACAAGAATCAGCAGAGAAGGGAGAGAAGGACTATTTATACATGAGGTAGAGGAGAGAAGGTAAAACCAATCAAGTGCAAGATCGACTATCGCACTGCTGATGTCACACAAAAGGAACAAGGGAAATTATAAATTGAAATTAGAGGATGAAGTTGAGAACGATGTGAGAGAAGAGGATGCAAAGGACAGGGTTAGATGGAGGTGGTTGATTCGCTGTGGCGACCCCTGAAGGGAAAAGCCAAAAAGGAAAAGAAGAAGAAGAAGTTGAGAACGAATGTGTTTAAACATTTTATGGTGGGCGTGGCTTCTTTGTTAACTTCAGATGTATTTCAGACAAATCAAGTCTTTCCTGAGAAAGCTCATCAACTCTAACACTGGGCTACAGTGAAGTATTTCTTAAGTAGTATAATCATTTAGGTTGGGCACAAGTATGGATAAATGTTTGTATGGCAGGTTTACGTAAGGTTGTGTTGGCAAATATTAAAGTTAGGTTCAATTAAAGAAGTTCATGAACTTGTTTTTCGAAAGTTTCATTACCAAAGCTTTGAGGCTCAGGTCAGACAAGCAGCAAAGCTGATTGTGAGAAGAGAGCGAAGTTGGTCACAAGGGTTCATATTTATAGCTTGACAAGCGGTGGCGGTTAAAACAGAGGCAGTTAGACCGAGACGCCCCAGATGCAAACCGCTCATAACACTTATGTGCTACATCCTTGATATAATCTTATTCTAAAATATTTATCATCGCATGACCTAACAATGAAAGATTTACCATAAGTTGTATTTTTCCACTACACTGCCCTCCTTTTATCACACTTGAATATGATCACTTAATAAACAAAAAGAAAAGTTGGCATCAAACATCAGTGAATAAACACATCACAGAAGGGGAAGGCAGTTAGGTGGCACTGAGAGACTGAAATGGGAAACCATGAACACACATAACAGTTGGTACGACTATGCATTTTAGTTTGATAGGCAGAAAATCTATACCAGGAATTATGCATATAATGACGGTCATGTTGTCCAGTGCCATTAAGGTGTGGTCCATCCGGTACCCATCAACAGTGACAAGGGCCAATAGATGGAGAGAGTGGGGAAGCAGTAAGGCCAAGAGGAGGGGTGGTTGGGGAGGAGGGGCTGTGGCAGAGCGGGCATACAGTAAGTCACAGTGCGTGGGTATCCAGAGGGTGCAGGAAAAACCAGAGGACTGGTATGGGGATCAGCAGGGTTAAGGTGATGCATATGAATTTCACAGGAGACTGCCCTGTGAAGCAGCAAAGGATGTATGTCATTGCTCAGACCGTATTGTGATGACAGGCGCATCAGAGGGCGCTTGGCTCAGGTCGAGACTGCAGGTACAAAGATTTCTGAAGGTGCGGAAATCTGGCAACACAAATTCCTGAGTCATGATGTTCTGCGTCAAGTTGTCCTACGTCAGGATGTCCATCACCGGTGAGTCAACAGCAGGTGGTGTCACCAGGGTGCAGTGGATCTCGAGTGTTGTCGCTCATCTAGTAGCACCGTTGGTGGGTGGGGCAGGATCTTACAGTGGGAAACTGTTTTCTGGGGAAACACGGTTTACTGTCAGGGCCGATCCAAACACCATCAACGAGAGATAGCCCTGCAGAAGTCCAGGAATAGACATCAGCAGGAGTGACAAACTGAAGAACGTCAGATAGAGATGCTACAGGGGCAGAGAGAGGCTTTGCAGAGAGGAAGGAAGAGGGAACGGAAATGGGTCGAAACGCAGCTGCTTTGACGGTGAACTAGAACCAGAACACCCTAAGGGGTGTTCTATCATTGGGGCCTGGATCACCGACTATGTTCTTGGAGCCCCGTGAGGCAGTGTTGTTTGGGACTTGAGAGGGGCCCACAACTCTCGATGAGGCTTCTTCATGAAGGCTGGGCAGGAGTGGAATCAGGCACGGTGGAGGGTAGCAGAGCCTCTATGTAAGCTGGTGGAGTCAGGCCTGGAGCTGTTGGCCGTAGGAGGAATGGAAGTGGGGCCCAGTCGTCGTCCAGTGCTGGTCCACAGGGATCCACAGTTGCCAAACTCGAATAGAGGTGGGACACAGGAGGGGCAAGGAGTGGCAGAAAAGGATTATGATGAGGTTACCGTCTCTTAGTCGGTTCTCTGAGACATCTGTCATGTTGTTCACATGTGGTCACATCTTTACCTTTTTAAAAATTTTTAACGATTGACATTTTTCTTCTTCTAACCTTTCTCTCAGCATTTTCAATGACGAGAACTCAGACTTTCTGTATTGGGAAAGCCATGCTTAGACTCCAAGTGTGGGAGACAGACAACACTTTGTAGCTCAGAGCGAAAGAGATAATCGACTCCTTACGGAGAAACTTGATGATTTGTGTGTGAAGTTCATCTGGAAATAAAGAAGCCAATAGACTTCAACACATTTTTAATTATAGATGTTAATGTGTAAGATTCCTTACATAATTAATGCTTTATAATGAGTCATATTTACACATCTGTACCAAGGACGAATGATGGCACATGAAAGAAAACTAATAAAACCAATTGACTCATCTGTCTTTATTGAATGTCACTGCTTATAGAGGTTTTCATGGGATTACTTCAGTCTTTGGTTCTTCTGTAGTAGAGAAGAGAGATAACATAAAGTCAGCACACACATTCATCTGCTGCTGTTTCTGTTGCCTGATGTGTACAGGAAGGTGTCAGCTAGCATTAGTTTCCAGCAGGTACCGACTGAAAAACACTCGACTTCACCCACTGTCTAATGAAACAAATATTACCTCACTTCGAAACCTGACATTAGTTATCAGCAAACAAACAAAGGTTAGATCTTTTTGTCAAACACCCTCTCTTCCAGGGATCCCCAGAGGATTCTGTATTTCTCGATTGCAGTAGAAGCTCTTTGAGCAGTTTAAAGTTAATCATTTTATGTATTTAAATAAAGACATTTTCTTCTTGTTGTTTAGTACTAAATGAGATCAGAGTTGGCGTGACACGAGAAGAGTCGTGGAGAGGATTGTAGATGGTACTCATCTTTTTTATTGAACAAAATGTTGACAGAGAAGAAAACAGAAAAGTTCCTAGGCTTCAAGGGGGATCAAACAAATCCACCATTCGCCTGTTGGTTGGTGGGGGGGGTTAGGGTGTGCCTCCCCCACTCTAGTTTATTATCAATGTAGACCTCAAAGTACTTGTAGTCCTTGACAATATCCACACTAACGCCCTGAATGTAGAACCGGGGTTACCTCTCCGCCACCAGTTACTTTGTCTTAGCCACGTTGAGTTGGAGGTGGTTTTCTTCTCTCCACATGATAGTTGTCCACAACAGCCTTGTACGCCATGTCGTCATTTTTGCTAATACATCCAACCACCGCATTCAACCACCGCAAGTGTTTGTGTGGTAGCTGAAGTCTGCAGTGTAGAGGAGAAACAGAAATGAAGAGAGAACAGCCCCTTGTGGGGCCCAAGTGTTGCTGACCACCCTGTCAGACACTCAGCTTTGCAAGCGTGCATACTGTTGTCTAGAGGTTACGTAATCTACAATTCAGGATACTAGAGGACAGTCGACCTGCATTGCTGTGAACTTGTCACTCGCACAGTCGGCCGGATGGTATTGAATGCACTGCAGAAATCAAAAAAGATGATCCTCAAGGTTCTCCCCACCTTGTCCAAATGACCGGAGACACGGTTTAACAGGTAGATGGCGGCATCCTCTACTCATATACAGGGATGGTAGGCAAATTGTAGAGGGTTCAGGTGTGGTTGGACCAAAGGCCGGAGATGTTCCAGAATATGTTTGCCAAGGGTCTTCATGATATGGGAGGTCCCTGAATGACCGAAGCTAGAGTTTGGTTCACAATTCCAGCAGTACGTCAGACCTGTTCCAGGTGCATGTTGGACTTTGGCAGGGCCGCCCTCTATCGTCGGTTGTGTTCATAATCTTCATGGAGAGAATTTCCAGGCGTGGTCAGGATCCAGAGGGAGTCCAGTTTGGGGACCAAAGGATTTAATCTCTGCTCTTTGCGGACAATGTTGTCCTGTTGGCCTCATTAAACCTGGACCTTTAACTTGAACTGGGACGGTTTGCCGCTGAGTGTGATGCCAGTGGGATGAAGTTCAGCACCTCCAAATTCGAGGCCATGGTTCTCGACCAGGAAAAGGGTCGAGAACCAGCTCTCGAATTACTGGTCAATCTCTGTTCCTATTCTCACCTATGGTCATGAGCTTTGGGTCATGACCAAAAGCAAAAGGTCCCGGATACAAGTGGCTCTAATAAGTTTCCTCTGTAGAGTGGCTGGGCGCACCCTTAGAGATAGGATGAGGAGCTCAGTCACCAAGGAGGAGCTCGGAGTAGAGCCACTGCTCCTCCGCCTCGAGTGGAGCCAGCTGAGGTGGCTCAGGCATCTGTTCCGAATGCCTCCTGGACGCCTCCCTGGGGAGGTGTTCCAGGCATGTCCTACCGGGAGGAGACCTCAAGGAAGATCTAAGTCACGCTAGAGGGACTATATCCCTCAGCTGGCCTGGGAACATCTTGGGATCCTCCCGCCGGGTTATTTTGTATTTCAATGTATTTGGTCGGGGGCTCTCCTTTTCTGCTGCCTATCACCTCATTCACAAACCTGAAGTCCCAGACACAGTATCTTAAAGATTAAAGATGTGCCCCAATGAGCAACTTGTAAAGGGGACTGTGGTCCTGTCAGTTCTGATGGGCAGAGGGACAGATGGGCGGTTGTTGAATGTTACATTGACCTCCAACTGGAGTAAGTTGATAAGAAAAGAAACAAACAGTGAAGTCAGCTTTGGTGACCAAAGCAGTCTTCATCACACATGAAGAAACATTTAAATTCTTCACATTAAATAAAGAAACAAATTGAGCAACTTCGAGTGTTGGGTCAGTCTTGGCAGAAGTCCAAACATGGGAAAAGTTTAAATTTAGGGATGAATGATTATCTTTGTCCCCGAATGAACTTCAGAGACACCGAGTCTCACTCAAGTTTTTAACTGAGAAGCTGCAGATCTTAATAACCGCTGCCTTCAAGTCCTACAGTAGACAGAAAACACTTTGAACATTGATGTATAATTTATGACTTTTATTACAGATGATCATTGCTTAGCCTCAGAGTATCAGCGATGAAATTGGTCAACCCACATGACAATTTTCCACAGTTCTTGAAGGTCAGGTAGAGGATAACTTTGGACAATACCATTCATAGGAGAGCTGAAGCTCAACAAGCTTTACAACCCAGAATTTATTAAAACGAAGTCTTAAAGACAATAAAAAAGAATATACTGTAAAATAAATGTAAACTTGAACATCATGAAATAAGACAATTACCTGAAGAATATTGGATATAAAATGTATTAAACCAGAAAATTTTACAGTTGCTGTTTTTTTTGTTGGACTCAGTGTAAAACTTTTTCCACTAGAGGAAGTAAAATATACACTGATATTCAGTGCAATGACATGGTGAGTAAAATAGTGATGAGGTGTCTTTGGAATCTGGGAAAATGAGACGAGAAGGGGCGGAGCTAAAGACTATGAATAAATATGATGGTTAGCAATAAGTTGTGTTGATATTTATGGTGAAGGAAGTTTGTGGTTGAACTCAATGGTTCAGAGCGGGTAAGAAAACATTACTCTCATGAAACAGAATTGAGGATTGATAGAATATTAAAATATAACCACATTTTACTTTTCTTGTAGTTTATTTAGAAAACTTCTGACTCCTGACACAAAGATTCTCTTCATCCCTCAAATCTCCAACCTGTTTTTCTTACACTTTAAAGATGTGCAGAAAATTAATTGCTAACCGATTAAGTCAGACAAACTAACACACTAGGGCCTGGAAGTGTTTTAAATATTAATGTAATGATGTAATAATGTCATTTTATACAGACACTTCCCTTTTTAGACTAGACTATGTTTTTAATATTAAATTACCAACACATCCTGTTTCAAACAGTCAGGGATAGTTAGCATCCAGCTGTGGATCAAAGTGGACACCTGGGAGGTTCTTCTTCTCTTGTCTTCTCTCTTTTTTCTTCAGAAATAAAGTGGAGCAGATCAACAACTACCTCTACAGGTATAGGATCATACGTATGCTGCGAAATACACGACTCCAGAGATCATTGATTCAATTCAGAACTTGGAGGTTTGAGACTCTGACTTGTTCCTTGTGACTTATCCAAAGTCAGGTCAGTGAGACAAACTCTTGAAGTCATGCTATTGAACTGAACAGTTTTTTTCTGAACATCATCAGATTCACTGGTCTCATAGAATTAATGTAACCTTAATTCCTCTCATGTCGCCACACATACACTATATTTTCTCAGCAGGTCATCATCTCCATCTGTGAGTTACATGGAGGTCTGAATGAATATCCTAACAACAGGGAGCAGATGCCATGGCTGGAGATCCAGTGGGGTCTTGAAGATTATTGTCTCCGACCGTCGCCACAACTTTTTTCTAATCGTCTAAAACCAGATCTCATGCCTCCAGGACTGAAGGACACGAAGGCAAAGGTCAGTTCATGGAAACTCAGTCAACCAGAAAACTAGAAGTCTAACATGAACATAGAGATTTTACCTCTTCACTGTCATTGGTCTGTCCCTCCATGACATTTACTCTAAGTCTGTTAATAACATGAATGGACTTGAACAAGAGACCTTAACATTTACTTTTTTTTTTTTAAAGATAAAAGTGAAGACATTTTCAGTTGATTCATGGAGCTGGTAATGGAGTAGAATCTCAAAAAATGTGTTGATTGTTTATTTTCATGTCCTATCATCTATGTGATGAGGAATCCAAAGGATAACATCGTCTCTTATTATCACTTCAGTCATGTCTGCCCCCTCATGGACACTCCTGAGAGCTTTGAGGACTATCTTGAGGACTATTTGAAGGGAAACGGTGAGAAACCTCAGAGACTGGAGGATGATGACAAGATCAAAACTGATACGTTCCAATCAATCATGTGATCATTTGATCATTGATCAGCTCAGATGTGAATAGGTTTAATTTATTTGGATCAATATTTTTTATTGACAATATAGTAAACATTATTTAATTTTACAGTGATAGGATCTTCATGGTTTGACCACGTTGGGAGAGTGGCATTCAGTGAGAGACCAGTACGACATCTTCTACCTGACCTATGAGGACATGGTTTTGGTAAGACATAATTGTGATGCTGCACAATTGTGTTAGGAAATGTACATTTCATGTTAGTTAGATAGTCTGAGATTAGTCAGTGATTGTTTGAAACCTGAAAGCCTGTGACCTTATTGAAGTTTCTCTCTTAGGACCTGATGACGGTCGTAGCTAATATCTGCACCTTCTTG
This sequence comes from Antennarius maculatus, assembly GCA_013358685.1. Classification (NCBI taxonomy): domain Eukaryota; kingdom Metazoa; phylum Chordata; class Actinopteri; order Lophiiformes; family Antennariidae; genus Antennarius; species Antennarius maculatus. The sequence continues at coordinate 1,448,961 of CM023620.1, forward strand.
GGTAAAAACCTGAGTGAAGCAGACATTGAGAAAGTTGTAGAGAAATCTACATTCAAGAACATGAAGGAGGATCCAAAAGCAAACTATGAGTTCATGCCAAAATCGAGGGTACTGAATAATTTAATGCAGAAAGGTAATATAACTGTACCCGCTGAACCTGTACGGAACCAATTATACAGATATTTATAGCTTGTTTGCCATCACAGGTCAGATCGGTGACTGGAAGAACAAGTTTAGAGTAGCTCAGAGCAAAACAGTCGATCGAGTCCTTCAGGAGAGACTCGGTGATTTGGCTCTGAAGTTCATCTGGGAATAAAGGAAAAACCCTTTAGACTTCAACACATTTTCAATTATAGATGTTAATTTCTTGGATAGTTAATGCTTTATAATGTGTTTGACTCATGTTTAGACTTCTGTGTCAATGAAGAATAATGACAGATGAAATGAACATTAATAAAAACATTTGGCCAATCCTTGTCTTCATTGATTGTAACGTTTAAAGATATTTTAATGGTGGGGAAAGAAATCAAAGTTCTCAGCAGCATTTGATAAGCTATATCTGTGCAAAGTGTGTTCCTGATATTGAGCCACAGTTACTAGAAACTCCACAACTCTGTGTGGCTTGGGAAAATATGTAAATATATATACCCAGTTGAAGTATATTTTATTTGTATTAGTTTTATATTTTTATTTTAGTGGTAAATTGTAAGATTAATGTGATCTTGAAACATTAAAATTTTATTTATTAATTTGTTATTTTTCATTGCTTAAAATATGCATCATACTTGCCAGAAGCCTGTAGGAGTAGAAGTCGCGGTAAACAGGTAAAATAAATATCTATGCAGATATTTTTCAAATATTTATTTTTCATTGTTCTGTGAAAATTTTTTTTAAAAAATAAATTCATGTCAAGACATTGCTACACGCTCAAAAAGCTCACAGGTGAATCACACGGCTCACGGCATGTTTTATTTGCTGTATGGATAAATTAAGCTTCCTGCACGCTCAGTCTTTACCATGTTGTTAGCGACTTTTCTTGCTCTTGAGTGGACCTTCTTGTGAGATTATTGTGTTCTAGTTCTGCCTGTTAGCCTGCTTCCTGTCTGAACGAACCTATACATAAAAATGTTCTTACTGATCTGACCTTGGATAAGTGACAAGAAGTTTGTCTTGAATTTCAAGATCTCAAAAAAAATTCAAAGATCTGGAGTTATAAAAGTCTTCAAATACTTTATTAGAAGGTTTGGTATCCATAGAGACAGTCACTGGTGTTCTCTCTATTGACTCTGTAGTGACATTGCATCATTTACAGTAACTTTCAAAAGTATTCTGCCCCCTTTTCTCTGAGTGCAACCAAATGCCTTCAGAAGTTACCCGATGATTGCTGGATGATCGAATGTTCATCTAATGACTAAATATAGTCTAAATGTGTGTAATCTCATCTCAGTGCAAAAGCAGCTGTTCTGTGACGGCCTCAGAGGTTCGGTAAGAGAATATTGGGGAGAGACAGCATTACGAAGTCCAAAGAACACACCAGACAGTTCAGGGATAAAGTTGCGTAAAATTTTCAAGCAGAATTATCCATCATCCAGATATTGAAACCTACCAAGACATGGCAATCCACTTCAATTTACAGGCCAAAGATGGACAGCACCAACGGGAGGTGCAGCCAAGAGGCCCACGATGACTCTGGACCACCTGCAGAGATCCACAGCTCAGGTGGGGGAATCTGTACACGGGACAATAATTGGTGGTATATTCCTCAAATCTTGCCTTTCCGGAAAAGTGGCCAACAGAATGGCATTGATAAAGGACACGCTATGTGTGGCACAAAATACGACTGCACGTTAGCCTGACCAAATCACCCTGAATTCACTGTCCACTACCAGTCATGTTGGTGGCTGCAGCATTCATTGGGGTTGCTTCTCAGCTACTTGTGACATTTAACATATTCAACCGGTTGTTGCTCAAACAAGAAGTGGGGTACACCCCAGACGCGCCAGCAGCGCATCAGAGGGCCACACACATTGTGAATATCCCAGTTTGGGATCAATAAAGTATATCTATCTATAGACAGTCAACCATGAACGCACACACAGACAATTTTGGATTGATTAATTCACCTAAATTTCTTGTTTTTGTAGGTAAAAGGAATCCGGAGAACTCGGAGAGACCCTGGAGAAAACATAAACTCTGTGAAACATTGAGAATGGAATTGATCCCAGAACCTTCTTGCTGTGAGGCGACAGCACGTTGCTAAGACTGACTACCTCTCAGTGCATAAGAGTAGCTTCAAACATTCCTTTTCATGACCTCGACATTTGACAAATGCCAAAATTGTAACTTGAGTTACATCACTAATACTGATTGGATGTGAACAGACTGACACAGTCACAGTAAACAATGTTAGGGCATCATGCATAAGCAAGTGAAAAGTTGGGTTGCCAGTGGGGGGTGGGTGTATCTGAGTGGTTGGTTTACCCTGTACCCCAACTGGCTCTCGCATTTGTAGAGACATTTTAACATTTTAATTCTTTTTGTCCTTTAACAGTGAAGATAGATTGGCCAGATAGATTTATTGGTGTTTTCTAATCAGATCTGAGGTGGGTGGTGAAGAGTCGTGGTGAAGGTCTACCAATGCTTTGTTCTCGTTTCTCCTGCCACTCCAACCATGGCATTTTATCCAAGTTGTATTGATATTCATTCCGATTTCCATCTAACTCGCAGATGGAGATGATGATCTGCTGAGTATATAGTTCCTGAGTGGGAACACAAGATAAATGAAGAGAGATTTTAGATCGATTATTAGATCTGTTTCCAGCCAGAAAAAAAATTGTAAAGGCAAAGACTGTTAATCAGAACAATTTACTAAACTGACTTTGGATAAGTGACCAGAATGATGTCACTATCTAGAATTTCAAAGCTCTGAAGTGACTGAATGGACTCTGCAGATGAGAACCCAACGACAAGGTTAAAGTTTTTATATTGAGTTAAATACCTTCTGTTAAGGGGCGGCACGGTGGCGCAGTGGGTAGCGGTGTCGCCTCACAACATGGCGGACCCGGGTTCAAGTCCCGCTTTGTGCGGAGTTCGCATGCTCTCCCCGTGTCTGCGTGGGTTCTCTCCGGCTTGATTGGCCGGTCCCAAATTGCCCGTAGGAGTGAGTGAGTGTGTGTGTGCGTGGTTGTATGTCTTTGTGTGTGGCTCCGCAGTGCACTGGTGTCGTGCCCGGAGTGTCCCCCGCCTCACGCCCTATGCCGCTGGGATGGGCTCCAGCTCCCCGTGACCCGCTGCGGCGGATATAGCGGTGATAACATGAAAATGATTGACTGACTGACTGACTTGCTGTTCAGATCTATGTTTCTTCTCTGTCACCAAAAATGACCTGAGACTTCAACTGAGACCGTAAGGGCATGGAACCTGGACTTAGCAAATCCCTTGAGAGAAACGAACAACCATGTGTACGGAAACAAGCCAAGAGAAATTATTCTGCAATGCAATTCTGCAATTATTCTAACAATGAATGGATCAGTGATTTGAATTACATTCCAAGGCCATATCATTTGATCACTTTACATGAACGAGAACCAATGTTTCCTTTCAAATTAATTCTAAAAACTTAAAATCTCAATGTAGAGACATCGTCTTGTTTTAATACATTGTGCATATTCCACAAATCTACAATGTTAGAATTCATTCATTCATTCATTCATTTTCATGTACTGCCACGGGGAGCTGGAGCCTTTCCCAGCTGACATAAGGCGTGAGGTGGGGGACACTCCGGGCATGACGCCAGTGCACCGCAGAGCCACATACAAAGACATACAAACACGCACACACACACTCACTCCTACGGGCAATTTGGGACCGGCCAATCAACCTGAAGCGCATGCCTTTGGAGGTGGGAAGAACCCGGGGAACCCGGAGAGAACCCACGCGGACACGGGGAGAGCATGCGAACTCCGCACACAGCGGGACTCGAACCCGGACCCGCAATGTTAGAATGTTAATTATAATTAATAAAGAAAAGCTATTATTAATTTAATGTAGTTAAATTAAAATTATATAGTTCAATAAGTTAGGTAGACATGTTGAAAAGGAGTCAAATGTTTTGTAAAAATTAAAGGAATTGTCGACGTCTAAAAGGAGCCATAAATAGTTGTACTGTTCCTTTAATGACACGTGACGCCAACATCCAATCGCGTGACTCTAGCTCCGCCAACCGGACAGAGACGGAAACTAGCGGGTTCAGAGAGGAGAGAGTCGAAAACGAATTCATCCATTCAAAAAGATAAATTAGATGCGATAAGTAGGTTTTCTCTTGTACTTCAAGCTAAGATTTTAATCTAACCGAGGATATTAACGATTTACGTCGACCCGGAACTGGGTAAGTTAAATAATTTTCTACGTCATTGGTTTATTCTCCGCCCCTTGTGTGTAATGTCCTATAGAATGTCCTATAACACAGCTAACAGCTTAAAGATAGTCATTAAAAGACAAGACTCCAGGTTGTGAGTTGCTATTACTGGCTTTTTATGTATTTCAGATGTTTTGACGTTAAATTTCAGATTCAAAATTTTAGATAAAGTGTATCAGTATCTTTTTTTCACGTTACAGTGTCTTAAATTACAATTCTAATGTATGGATGACTATGCATCTAACAAAATGATAGCTATGGGTGGTGTGTGTAACGGTGGCCATGGTGTCCTCTGCTCCCATTGGTTTGTTCCATGAATTACGACAAAATTAAATTGTTTTTAAGTCACAATGACAACAATAAATCGACCAAAATTGACTAAATTATACAATTGAATTGCCTCGTCATTGACACATTTTTTCATCGTAAAAACCACACAAACATTGTTCAGAAATCCTTTTATAGAAGTGGTTCTGTTTCATCAGCTGTGTTTTACACTAAATGAATGAGTCCAGGTAGCGTCTCGTAGTGGGCGTGGCTTCTTCCTTTACTCCCAGATAAACTTTAGAGACAAATCACCGAGTTTCTCCTGAAGTTGATCAACTCTTTCACTCTGAGCTACAGTAAAGTAGTTCTTCCAGTCACCGATCCGACCTGCAATCAAGAAATAAAAGTTCCACCTGATATCTGGTCACATGTTTCTGCACATGTTTTACACTTACAGTATATCACGTTACCTTTCCGCATGAATTCTCCCGTCAACAGTGTTTCTAGTAAAAAGTGGTAATTTGCTTTTGGATCCTCCTTCATGTTCTTGAATGTAGATTTCTCTACAATTTTCTCAGTGTCTGCCTCATTCAGGTTTTTACCCAAGAAGGTGCAGATTTTAGTTACCTCTCTCTTCAGGTTCTACAAGAGAAAGCAAATGTGTTTTCACAAAAATCTTACCACAATCATGTCCTCGTAGCTCAGGTAAAGGATGTTGTACTGGTCTTTCTTTGAGTGCCACTCTCTGACGTGGTCAAACCAGGAAGATCCCATCACTGAAATGGAATCAAAACAAACCTAAAAACTTCACTCATCTTTCAGCAGTTAAGTTTGTCTTAGCAAGATTTTATTTTAGCATCCTGCTGCGAAGCTGAAAGATATTCAAAGGATGTTCTTTACATTTTTTTGGAGATTGTAGTTGAAGGGGTGTGTGGCGTCCGCCGTCTTCAGTTTTTAGTCCCTGTATGGGCGTAAATTTAGTTAATGTCTACGTTGTAAAGTAATAAGTGCATGGAGAATGATACGGTGGACGTGGCTGTCAGGGCGAGGAGGTTCATTCCCAGATGAACTTCAGAGACAAATCACCGAGTTTCTCCTGAAACAGTCGATCAATTCTTTCACTCTGAGCTACAGTTAAGTAGTTCTTCCAGTCACCGATCTGACCTGTAATTAAAAAAATAGATAAAATACTTCTGATGTTTGCTTACATGCTAACATAGATATGAATTATATCACATTACCTTTACGGAGATGGTCTCCCTCTGGTATTATCATAAACTTGTAGTTTGCTTTTGGATCCCTCTTAATGTTCTCGAACGTAGATTTCTCTATAACTTTCTCAACGTCTGCTTCACTCTGGTTTTTACCTAAGAAGGTGTAGCTCTTAATAACTGCTGCCTTCAAGTCCTACAAGACAAAACCGCGCTTGAAAGAATAAACTGATCACGTCTTCAGCCGATTTTTCTGCTTTGTTGGTCACTGGTCTGCAGCCTATCCCAGCTGTAGTAAGCTGGAATAGGCCAGCTGGACTAGTGACACGGCGTCATGGAGTAATTATTTTTTATACGGTTTTAAATGATAGTCTTACCATGACCATTTCGTCATAGGTCAGATAGAGGATATTGTACTGGTCTGCCTTTGATGTCCACTTTCTTATGAAGTCAAACCAGAGACATGGTCCCACTGCAAGATCAATCAATCAACTTCAATTTATACAGCGTTTAACCACATCAGACATTTCAAAGTGCTTTAACAGACAGAGAAACCCAACAGAACCCCCCAGAATAAGCAAAACTCCCTCAATAAGGAAGAAACTCCAGGCAGGACCCAGATGGAATCATGTTTTCCAAAACAGTCCAGTCATTATTCACACCTATTTTTCAAGCCAACGTCTTCTCTGTTGCCTCCGAATTAAATTTTCCATTAGCATTAGATGAGTAGATAATGGCAATTTTTAAAAGAAAACAGTGATATTTTCATTTAAATCGAATATTTACATAATTCCAACATTTTTAAAAATATGTATTTATGAATTGTTTGCATTTCATGTCTATCTGTCCATCCATCCATTCATCTGCAAACAAACTACTTGATAAATCATTTCATCAAACTGATAAATTTTAGATAATTATCACTGATGTAACAACACTGCAGAAGTAGATGTTGTAGATCGATGGTTCTCACCGTTTCCGTTCAAGAAATCCTCAAAGTATTTCTCTAAACCTAAGGGTCAGCTAATGGTCAAAGGGTTTAAATGCTATTCACTTATAGAGATCTTGACAATGAAACTGACCTTCCTTCAGTAACAAAGACAACATACAATCTCTAGTTTGAATACTCTGGAGTGAATCAATGACTTCTGAGCTTGTAAATCCTTTTTTAAATGTTTCCTAAAAGTTTTGGTACAGAGACGGTCGTTTGGTACATAATCTGCTCTACGTTATTTATGACTTGAAGAAAAATGAAAAGCAACATTAATCACATCTTAGAGCTTAACTCTAAACTCTGATTTTCATGTTACACAACAATTGGACAGCTTGTACACGCTGCTTGGTTACACATTTGTACATGGTCTTAGATGTCGTTGAGTAGAACATTATGCGTCCCACAGTGATGATTCAGCAGGTTTTATTTAGCGTTTGTCTCTTTGTAGTTTCACATCATCACAACTACCTCCACTGTCGCCATGTTTGTTGTTGAAGAAGCTTGTGACGTTTCTTGTCCACAGCGTGTGATCTGGACACGTAAGTTAGAGACTTAGAACTTTATTACCTTTATTACCTTCAGAACTGTTTGTGTTTTCAAATTTATTTTGGACTGCTGTTTGTATTATAATCCCCTCCGAACAGAGAGTGGACTAATTTTTTTTTCATTATGATGAGCGTAATTTAAAAGGACTGTAATTCTTTTAACATTACATAGTTCTTTTTTTTAAATTAACTCCACTAAGAACCTCCTGCAAGTCCTGACATGAGTGGAAATTACACTCAGCTCTACTTTTACCAGGCTTGGACAGTCTTGGTTAGTTCCCAGTCTAAGATTGGTTACGAAACCTATAAAAAATATTTGCATTTTTGAGTTACAACCCTGAGGATTTGACTACTTGACAAAATTCTTTTTTGGAAGATTAGTTTAACTTTAATCTGGGATGCAGCCTAGGATGTTGTTCTACCAACATTCCAAAAGATGGCAGCAATGTCTTTTGGGATATTAAAAACACATGTTGTTTTTCCATTGGGTTTTGACTGTTGCTTTGAGTTTATGTGTATGGAATATTTTAGTAGTATCAGTTTTGCATTACTACTTATTAGCGGTTTCATTACACTATAAATTTCTAACCATGTGGAAACAGAAACAGAAGACGTAAGAATCTTTTCCAGGAGATGAAACAATTCAGGCAGGACTTTTTCAGATACAGCTTCCATGTGAACATCATCGTACCCCTGACTTTCAATTTCTGTCCAAAATCTTACCTTGTATTCACAGTCTGATAGCTAACTTACCAAAATGCTACATCCTTGCTAAGGCCGTACTCGCCAATCCAATCAATCCAATCCAAACCAAAATACTCCACTTTATCAATGTCATATCATTAGAAATTGGTCTCTCCTACCTGGTAATGTGAAAGAACTGTGCTAAACACAATATTGTCTGCCAGAGGGAATATGGAAACAACAAACCAGGTATGTCCACTAAGGGGACATAAAAACACGGAAGACTGTATCCCAGACTGAAAAACAAGGTCCACAAAGACACAAAGACATGATTTGATGAGTGTGGAATAAATTTACTGGCCTCACCTTCATCAAACACCTTTTGGGTGAAATGGACTGGAGACTGCAAGCCAGGCCCTCTTACCTTACATCTGTGCTTGATAACTCAAATGTTCTCCTGGAGCAGAGAAAAGTTTAGCTGTATGGTGACAAGAAGGATGAAGGTGTCAGAACTGAAAAGTCAGGTTTCTGAGAGAGTTTGTCTCATAGCAAGTTACAGGGTGATAAGAAAAAAAGTCAATTCCGTCCATCATGGCTGTCCTCACCACTGTCTCTAATCCGTCCATCCTGGCTGTCCTCACCTCACCACTTTTCTGCTGCCCTCGTACATGTCCTGTACTATTATAAAGTACTTTTCTGCCAATCTACCTTATCTCTCATTTTTTCATTCATCAACCCTTCAAAGTTTACCTTTCATCTACGCAGTACACTGCTGGCACCAGTTAACAACTTTCTACCTCTATCCTTCATTGCTTTTACCTGCTGCACATCCTTCCCATTTCAATTCCTCAGTCTGGCCAACATACAGAGGTCTTTCTCTCCTTCCGAAGTGCCCAACCTGGCATACCTGTCATCGTATGCCACTTCTTTGTCCTTTGCCACCTCCACTTTGGCTCTACATCTCATCTCAATGTATTTTTGCCTCCTGTCCTCTGTCCTCTCAGTGTCCCACCTCTTCCTTGCTAGCGTCCTTCTCTGTATGGTTTCCTGTACTTTAGGGTTCCCCCACCAAGTCTCCTTCTCTCCTTTCTTTCCAGACGACACCCCAAGCACTCTCCTGCCTGTTTCTCTGGTCACCTTGGCCGTAATGGTCCAATCTTCTGGGAACCTCTCCTGTCCACCAATAACCTCTTGTCTAAAAGTTGAATGACACTCTTCCTTTCTCATCTTCCACCACGTGGTTCTCTGCTCTTTTGTCTTATTAATTATCTTCCCACAATCAGTTCCATATGACACGCCACCATCCTATGCTGTCTAGCTACACTCTCCCCTTCCGTAGCCTTACTTTCAGTGACCTTCAGTTAACGTTGTCTGCACAAAATGTCCACTTGCATGCTTCTACCTCTCCTCTTGTAGTTCATCAAATAGTCCAGCCTCTTCTGGAAGAAGGTGCTTACTATAGCCATGTCCATACTTTTTTGCAAAGTCCCTGTCCATATATTTTTGCAAAGTGTACCTTTCCTCAATGCCAAACTTGCAAACTTGCAACTTTATTAGATTATAGGAGGGAAAATTCAGGAGATTTCATTCTTTATATCCTTCGTCCATAATGGCCATGGTACGTCATGGCTCTATAAACCTTCATGACACGTAAAGATGTGGATGATTTCTTGTGACGTTCACTGAAGACAACAGATTGGAGAACTGAGTTTATTCATCATTTGAGCATTTTGAGACAAACTTTGATGCATTAACAGTTAGTGTCTACATTGTAAAGTATTAAGTGGATGGAGAATGATAGGATGGGCGTGGCTGTCAAGGGGTTGTGGTTTCTTCCCAGATCAACTTCAGAGACAAATCACCGAGTCTTTCCTGAAGAAGTCGATCAATTCGTTCACTCTGAGCTACAGTTAAGTAGTTCTTCCAGTCACCGATCTGACCTGTAATGAAAAAATAAGTAAAACACTTCTGATGTTTGCTTACATGCTAGCATAGATATTAATTATATTACATTACCTTTACGGAGATTTTCTCCCTCTGATAGTATCATAAACTTGTAGTTTGCTTTTGGATCCTTCTTCATGTTCTTGAATGTAGATTTCTCTACAACTTTGTCAATGTCTGCTTCACTAAGGTTTTTACCTAAGAAGGTACAGACCTTAATAACTGCTGCCTTCAAGTCCTGCAAGACAAAATAACGCTTTAAAGAATAAACTAATAAACATTGATGTAGATTATGACTAGAGAGTAGAGTAGAACTTTATTGATCCCTTAAGGAGGTTCTGTCAGGGAAATTAACTTGTGAATGGTTTTCAAATGATAATCTTACCATAATCATTTCCTCATAGGTCAGATAGAGGATGTTGTACTGGTCTGTGTTTGATTTCCATTGTCTTATATGGTCAAACCAGGAAGATGCTTCCACTGCATGATGGAATCATGTTTTTAAAAACAGTTCAGTCGTTATTCACACCTTCTTTAACCTGATGTCTTCTCTGTAGCCTCTTAAATCGGTTTTCCATTAGCACTGATGAGTTGATGACTTTTTTCATGACGGTAGTGATATTTTCATTTAAAATGTGTCTGAAGATATTTACTCAAATATTTTTTCATTTATTCAGACATTTTTAAAAAATATGAGTCAAATCGTTTCCAATTTTTTTGGAAATCTTAACAAATTTTGTTGAAAATTATCAGCAGTTTCTTTGATGAAGTGTTATATCAAGTAGTTTGTATTTGCATACAACAACATTGCAAAGTTAGACGTAAAGATCTGATGATTCTCACCGTTTCCCTTCAAGAAATCCTCAAAGAATTGCTCAAAACTCTCAGGAGTATCAAGTCCACTGTAGACTTGACAGTGGTGGTAAAAAGAGACGATGACGTCCTTTGGGTTCCTCATCACATAGATAATCTAACATAGAAACAAACAACAGTCAGCCTGTGGTTCAGGACAACCAGTACCATTGTTACAGAAATGACCAATACCATGTAAAATGTACAATATCATGTTAAATGTACATCTCACCTCCTTTTTAAATCTTTTTTTTCTAGCCTGTTTTTAATTGGAGACGTGCAGCAGTATAAAATTTTCAGTTGTGATTGGGCCAGATTTCACCTGTGGCAGTAGTCTAATTTTATTTTTCTGTCTTAAGAAGGGAAGCATTCTTTTGCTCCTGCATGTCTTGGATATGTTAATTATAATAATAAAAGTACAAGTAGTCCTTGAGATATGAACATCTGAATGGCAAACATTTGCAGAGACGAACAACCGCTCGAGGCCATATCTGACTACTGTAGTTCCTCTTTCTGCCACTACCCATGCCGAGCAGCACCTCTGCATTCACACATCTCCAAGACTGATTTCCCCATCTTGTTCTTGAATACTGTTCCATGTCATACTTGACGAAACTCTAAATGACATGTGCCAAGGTATACCTGTATTTTATTTAATTTATGTGTTGTTTATATATCCTGTAACCGTTTCTGCAAAGTTTTAGGGGATAGCACTTTTGTATTTAGAGTACAAGCTGTGGGTGGAGGTGAGCCCGACCTCAAATGTTGATTATAGATTGAAATTTAATAAATAACGGCTTACAAACTATTCAGCTTACGATCAACCTGTCAGAACCATTTTGTTCGTTGGTGGAGGACGACATGTATTTATAAGTACATGTCAAGTTAAATATTTTATGTTCCTCAGTCATTTGTGATAAAATAGTTGTGAAAATATTTGTGGTTAGGACGTTCAGCACCTGATGTCTATAACATTTATATGTTCTCATGATCTCATTCATATTTTTATTTACATGACAGGATTTAAGTTCCAACACACTGACCTTTGCCTTCTTGTCCTTCAGTCCTGGAGGCATGAGCTCTGGAATCAGATGAGAGGTGAAGAGTCTTGGAGATGGTCGGAGGGAATAAGGCTTCCGATCCCTCGGGTGCTCCAGCCACGGCATCTGCTCATAGTTGTTTGAGTATGCATTCAGACCTCCATCTAACTCACAGATGGAGATGATGATCTGCTGAGACCACATAGTTCCTAAACATAAGGTAAATAATGACACAATGTCTACAAATCCCTTCCTGTCTGGAATAAATGTGAATCCATAAATGTTTGACACTGACCTGACTTTGGGTAAGTGACAAGGATTATGTCACTATCTCGAATTTCAAAGGTTTCCAGTGAATCGATGTACTCTGGAGTTGTCAATGCAATTAGAAAGTTGTAGTTTTTGTGTCTGAACAGACAATTCCAAACTTTTTCCATGTTTCTCCACACCAGGAAAAATTAAATGATGAAGTGATAAGAAAACTTCCACTACACTCAAAACAGAAGTAAAAAAATAAGCCACTAGTGTACCAAATGACCTCAGAAACAAAACCGGTAAGTTGCTCAACCCCTAGACAGTAGAAAGTATAATCAAAATATTTTTTATAGGCAAAGATCAATTAAAAAGGCACTTTCAGGGAGGATATTCAAAGTACAAAAGAAAAACTGACAATCAGGAACAAAACTTTCTCAAGCTTGAATCAAACCTGAAAAGCTGAAAACCTGGCTGGGATACAGAAAAGAACTGGAATCAGCAGAAAGGTAAAGGGAGAGAATGACTGTTTATACATGAGAGGAGAGGAGAAAAGTTGAAACCAATCAGCTGCAAGGTTGAGCACCACATGGCTGGTGAACGTCACGCAAAAGGAGGAGGTGAAATTAGAAATTGAAATTAGAGGGAGTAGTTGAGAGCAAATGTGCTTAAACACTTTCTGGTGGGCGTGGCTTCTTTGTTTACTCCAGATGAATTTCAGAGAAAAATCACTTAGTCTCTCCTGAAAAAGTTCATCAACTATTTCACTCTGGGCTACAGTAAAGTTGTTCTTTCAGTCACCTCTAATGCAAAAAAAACCCCTAAGTATAACATGACAAGACCAACAAAAAAATTGAGTCATTGGAAGAAAAACAGTCTTGAAACTGCTCCAATCATGTAGACCTGGCAAAAGTATGAATAAGTGTTTGTGTAGCTGGGCTATGTAAGGTAACACCATAATGGCCAAGGTCACCTAGACATGAGTCATCCCTGAACTGAAGGACATTCTGAGGTTTCTGCTGGGTTTGTCTGTCTGTAAAAGTGCTTCAAAAGTCTGTTGATGTGATAAAGAGTGTTATAAATAAAAGTTGATTGATTGAATGATTTTACGTCCCACCCATCAAATTTTCAATAATGCACGAAGACTAAAGAATGTTTGAAAATATTTTCGAAATACCAAATGACTGTAGATTACCCCCTAAAATGTCATCTTTTTCCTGTCCCAATCCCCTAATGAGCAAATTGAATCACAAAAAGAACAGTTAAAATGCAATTTAAATTTTTTTTTGGTTATTTGATTCATTGCTGTTTCTTGTAACTGTGGAACATTTGTTTTCATGAACATAATATTTCAAATAATAATTATTCATCATGGAAAATATGTCCCACAACATGCACACAGCCCTGTCAGCATAACCTTTTTAGCATGATAGAAGAAGAAGGAAGCAGTGAGTCACATGATACGCTGGACTTGACATCATCAAACAGTTTTCCAACAGACTGGGTTGAGCAGACTCATGTCCTCTCTCTTATTCTTCATATTTTTATAACATAGCCTTGACTGAATGTTTCCTTCTTCCTCATACAACCCTGCATATGCATATTATCAGAATAGAACTTCTTTAATTTATTTATTTATTTTATTTGTCTCATTTCTAAGCTTGTCTTCTTCATCAGCGGTAACAGTTAGCTGAGGAGAACTCCAGTTTACTCAGACTTCAGAAACTATCATATGTAAGTTTAATTCAACAATTTACATTATCTGAGATATAGTTTAATTACTAAACATATTGTAAACACATTTCTGGATTTTACCTACTGTATTGTTTCCTTTTATTTTTTAATGGTAATCCAAACGGGTTGCAGCTGCAGCTGCACCTTGATGGGATAATTAACTTTACATAAATAAAACTGGGGCAATACGGTGGCGCTGTGGGTAGCTCTGTCACTGCACAACAAGGTGGGTCTGGGTTCGTGTCCCGCTGTGTGCGGAGTTTGCCTCACAGAGCAAACTTACCCATCACTTCGTCATCACCTATATTTCCTTCCCTACCCGTGCATCTGGACCAACCACTAGTCTTTCCACAATGCTCCGACTAGCCTTCTTCTGCCAGAAGTCAGATGTCATCTGACTGGATGGTAGGTTGACATCTATTTTTTAATGTCGTGGGATCAATCTGAACTGCCTTCGCTCTACCAGTAGAACTACCAGTCGATCGTGATCGACGTATTGAGCATCCCTATTGTGAATGGGGAAATCTGAATGTGAATGGTTATAGGAAGGAAAATTCAGGGGATTTCTTTCTTAATACCCTTCGTTCATATTTGCTGTGGTACGTCATGGCTCTATAAACCTTCATGACACGTAAAGACATGATTTATTTCTTGTGATGTTCACTGAAGACAACAGATTGGACAATTGAGTTTATTCGAGCATCTTTAAGCAGACTTTGTGTGGTACATTAACTTTATCTACGTTGTAAAGTAATAAGTGCATGGAGAATGATACGGTGGGCGTGACTGTCAGGGCAAGGTGCTTTATTCCCAGATGAACTTCAGAGACAAATCACCAAGTTTCTCCTGAAGGAGCTGATCAATTCTTTCACTCTGAGCTACAGTTAAGTAGTTCTTCCAGTCACCGATCTGACCAGTAATCAAAATATTAATAAATACTTCTGATGTTTGTTTACATGCTAGCAAAGTTATTAGTCATGTTACATTACCTTTGCGAATAAAATCTTCCTCCACTGTTGTCATAAACTTGTAGTTTGTTTTTGGATCCTCCTTCATGTTCTTGAATGTAAATTTCCCTACAACTTTCTCAACGTCTGCTTCACTCAGGTTTTTACCTAAGAAGGTGCAGATCTTAGTAACTGCTGCCTTCAGGTCCTAAAAGACAAAACAACGCTTTAAAGAATAAACTGATCAAACACTGATGTAGATTATGGATTGAGTTATTTTAATTACTTTTCATTCATTCATCCTCTTGAAGACGAGACAGTCATCTTCAGGCGGCTTTTCTGCTTTGTGAGACATTGGTCTGCTGGAGCTTTTTCGTTGCAGGTTTCTATCAGCTGACTACAGGACAGAGGCAGGGTACACCCCAGTTGTGTCATCAGGGCGTTGTGGAGTATTTACTTTTCATATTGTTTCAAATGATAGTCTTTTCCTAATCATTTCCTCATAGGTCAGATAGAGGATGTTGTAATGGTCTGCCTTTGATTTCCACATTCTTATATGGTCAAACCAGAGATACGGTCCCACTGCAAGATGGAATCATGTTTTCGAAAACAGTTCAGTCATTATTCACACCTTTTTTTAAGTCAATGTCTTCTCTGTTGCCTCTGAATTAAATATTCCATTAGCATTGATGAGTAGATAATGATGTTTTTTCCATGAAGATAGAGATATTTTCATTTAAATCTTGTTTGAAAATATTGTCACTATTCCAACACTTTTAAAAAATATGAATTCCAATTTTTTGTGAAATTACTTGTGATCAGTGGTTGTTTAAAAGTTACCAGCGGTTGAATTGATACAATGTTTTACAAGTACTTCATATTTGCATACAAATTCTTGATAGCTATCTGTCTATTTCTCTCTTTATCTCTCTATATATCTCTTTATCTCTCTGGATGTTTTAAAACTGCCTTTATTGCTGTTTGGGATGATTTTAATAAAAAAGTAACTTTAGCGCTCTGCAACAATGGTGGGCAGAAAAGGCAAAAGCCTGATCAAAAATCTATGTCTACAGCACACTTGAAATGCCTCTGGTGACTTGGTCAGGTCTATCAGAGATCTAGAGAGACAAGTGGCCGAACTGTAGACATTAGCAGAGTCCACAGGTGGCAGAAGGCAAATTACGGCCCTCAAGGACCAAAAAGTGCTTTGGCTGAGCTGCTGAGGGTGCCTGTGAGGGGCGCCATTGTATGCAGAAAGTTTAATAACGTCGCTCTGATGGATGCTCCCACTCATTTCTTTTGTGGGTTGATGAGAAAAAATGGGCAGGGGAAGATCATTCACTCTCTCCAATCCACCGAGGGTACGGTCCTGTAGGACAGTACAGAAATCTGTTACGTTGCAGGTTTCTAGTCTCCAGGCCTAAATGGCCTGCCCATTGAGTTCTACAAAGAATTGTGGCAGGTGATTGGTAGAGACTTGCTCTCCGTGCTCAAGGAAAGCATGACGTGCACAGACTATAAGATTATAAGCTGCTCTCCAAGGTCTTGGCCAACAGGCTAAGAAAAGTAATTGAGCAAGTTTTTCATGTTGACCAGACTTAGGAGGTGTACCAGGCAGGCTAATCACGGATAATGTACATTTAATTTGTGATGTTTTGAACCTCTCAAGTTCATTGGACACAAGACGTAGTCTTATCGCTACAGACCAAGAAAAGGCTTTTGGTAGAGTTGAGCATGCGTACCTTTGGCACACTCTACAAGGTTTCGGTTTCAGCTCTAACTTTATTGCCAAGATTCAGACCCTGTATGGAGGCATTGAGAGTGTACTTAAGATTAACGGTGGCTTGAGGGCTCCATTTAGGGTCCAAAGGGGCGTGAGACAGGACTGCCCCCTCTCAGGGATGCTCTACTCTCTAGCAGAAGAACCTTTTTTAAACCAGCTGAGAGCATGTCTCTCTGATTTTAATTTTCCTGGTTCTTCTTGTAGTTTTAATATGTCTGTATATGCTGATGATATTGTTGTTGCAATCAAAGACTAGCACAATATAATCTTTTTGGAATGCACTGTACAGCTTTTCAGTGAGATCTCTCCCACCAAAGTCAACTGGGCGAAGAGCAAGGCTCTTATGGTGAGAGGTGGGCTGGACAAGATCAGACTCTGGAAAAGACTCCAATGGAAAAGACACGGGTTAAAATACCTTGTGTATCTTGGAGACCAGATTTGACAGATTCTAAACTTTCTTCTGGGCCAAGCAAATGGCGATGGCGATTTATCTAAGCAGGAGGAAAAAGGTTGAAGATTTGTCTGCCTCTATATCTATCTATCTATCTATCTATCTATCTATCTATCTATCTATCTATCTATCTATCTATCTATCTATCTATCTATCTATCTATCTATCTATCTATCTATCTATCTATCTATCTATCTCGCTTGATGAAACATGTCATCAAACCAACTGCTGATTTCTTTTAAATAATTACCACTGATGTAACACTGCAGAGGTACACGTTATAAATCTGATGATTCTCACCGTTTCCCTTCAAGAAATCCTCAAAGAATTGCTCAAAACTCTCAGGAGTATCAAGTCTATTATAGACTTGACTGAAGTGGTAATAAGAGACAACAATGTCCTTTGGGTTCCTCATCACATAGATAATCTGACATGGAAACAAACAACAGTCAGCCTATGGTCCAGAACAACCAGTACGACTTTAACAGAAATGAACAATATGTAAAATGTACATCTCACTTCCTTATTTTTTAAGCTGTTTTAATTGAAGATGTGGAGCAGTACAAAATTTCAAGTTATGATTAGTCCCTCATAACAGTAGTCTAATTTTATTTTTCTGTCTTAGGAAGAGTATTTTAGTTTGCCTCTGCATTTTTATGTTATTTTTGATTATAATGGTATTTAAATATGTGTGTGGTAAAATACTGTATGTTCCTCAGTCATTTGAGATAAAAGAGTTGTTCAAGGGGTTAGGTTTGTTCAGCACCTGATGTCTGTAACTTTTAAACGTTCTCATGATCTCATTCATACATTTTTTTCTATGGCAAGATTTAAGTTCCAACACACTGACCTTTGCCTTCTTGTCCTCCAGTCCTGGAGGCATGAGCTCTGGAATCAGATGAGAGGTGAAGAGTCTTCACGGTCGGAGGGAATAAGGTTCCCGACCCTCCAGGTACTCCAACCATGGCATCTGCTCATAGTTGTTTGGATATGCATTCAGACCTCCACCTAACTCACAGATGGAGATGATGATCTGCTGAGTCCATATAGTTCCTGTATGGAAACATCAGGTAAATAATTACACATCATGCCATCTGAATAAAGTCCATTCTGTCTGGAATAAATGTGAATCCATAAATATTTGTCACTGACCTGATTTTGGATGAGTGTCAAGGATTATGTCACTGTTTCGAAATTCAAAGCTCTGGAGTTGTCAATGTGATGTGAAAGTTGTAGTTTTTGTATCTGAACAGACAATTACCAACTTTTTCCATGTTTCTCCAAACCCAGAAACCTCCACCACACTCAAAATAGAAGTAAAAAATAAGCCACAAGTGTACGTAATGACCTGACACAAAAACGGTGGACTGCACTACTCCTAGACAGTAGAAAGTATAATCAAATATTTTAACAGGCAAAGATTAATTAAAAGGCACTCTCAAGGAGGAAATTCAAACTACTAAAGAAAAACTGACAATCAGGAACAAAACCTTCTCAAGCTTGAATCAAACCTGAACAGGAAAGAACAAGAATCAGCAGAGAAGGGAGAGAAGGACTATTTATACATGAGGTAGAGGAGAGAAGGTAAAACCAATCAAGTGCAAGATCGACTATCGCACTGCTGATGTCACACAAAAGGAACAAGGGAAATTATAAATCAAAATTAGAGGATGAAGTTGAGAACGAATGTGTTTAAACATTTTGTGGTGGGCGTGGCTTCTTTGCTTGCTTCAGATGTATTTCAGACAAGTCAAGTCTTTCCTGAGAAAGCTCATCAACTGTTTAACACTGGGCTACAGTGAAGTATTTCTTAAGTAGTATAATCATTTAGGTTGGGCACAAGTATGGATAAAAGTTTGTGTGGCAGGTTTACTAAAGGTTGTGTTTGCAAATATTAAAGTTTGGTTCAATTAAAGAAGTTCATGAACTTGTTTTTCGAAAGTTTTATTATCAAAACTTTGAGGCTCAGGTCAGACAAGCAGCAAAGCTGATTGTGAGAAGAGAGCGAAGGGTTCATATTTATAGCTTGACAAGCGGTGGCGGTTAAAACACAGGCAGTTAGACCGAGACGTCCCAGATGCAAACCGCTCATAACACTTATGTGCTACATCCTTGATACATCATGTGCTACATCCTTCTAAAAAAATTTATCATCGCATGACTTAACAATGAAAGATTTACCATAAGTTGTATACACTACCCTCCTTTTATCACACTTGAATGTGATCACTCAATAAACAAAGAAAAAGAAAAGTTAGCATCAAACATCAGTGAATGAACACATCACAGAAGGGAAGGCAGTTAGGTGGCACTGAGAGACTGAAATGGGAAACCATGAACACACATAACAATTGGTACGACTATGCATTTTAGCTTGATAGGCAGAAAATCTGTACCAGGAATTATGCAATGGTCATATTGTCCAGTGCCATTAAGGTGTGGTCCATCCGGTACCGTATTGGGAAAGCCATGCTTAGGTACCAACTGTTGGAGACAGACAACACTTTTCTCACCCTGTTTTCTTTGCATGTCGACAATTACTGGCGATGTCCAGACGACCATGTCATCAAGGCTCGTCATTTTGCTGTCCGAAGATTCCATCTCCGGTTAACCTGTAAACCAACTAGACATCTCTAGTGGCCCTGTCAGTAAACCCAAGGGACTTGCAGTGACTCGGCCAGGTGAAAAATTATGGTCTGAACTACAAAATGCAAAACTAAATCTTAATAACATCCTGTCAAAGAAAACAGAATTCTTACAACAACTGAGATATAACACTTTTGAGCATAACAATAAATCAAGCAAATTTCTTGCAAACCAACTCCAACGCAACAGAGAAAAATCTGTAATAACAACAATCCAGGATCCCTCTGGGAAGTATTCACAATCAACTCTAGAAATCAATGACGTCTTCTATAGATATTACCGTAACTTATATTCAACTTCTGTAAAACCAAACTAAGAAGATATTCACAATTACCTCGCCAACTTAAACCTACCCAAACTAAAATCTGAAGACTGAGACATTATAGACGCTCCATTGACTATCAATGAATTACAGAGTGCGCTAGACAGTATGCCAGCCGGCAAGGCACCTAGTCCAGATGGACCAGGTGACCAAAAGGTGTCACCTGGTCCAGATGGACCAGGTGACACCAAACATTTGCTGTCATGTCTCCGGACAATTAAGCTTTCCAATTCTTTGTTTTTTCTGTCTAAAATGTTATTCCAGATCCTGTCTCATCAGCCATCAGTTCACTCCCTGCACCTGCCTTCCCTTCACACTCGTGCAGCCACTCCCCGATCAGCCTTACTCTTCATATGCCAGCTCAGCCCTTTGCTTTCTGTCAGATTGTTGGGTGTTCGCCCTTTAAAGACTTGACCCGCCTGCTTCCCTTTTGTACTTTTGGGTTCTCCCTGTCAGTCGTGTTCGAGGCCCTGACAGAAGGAAGTGTGTCATTGAACTCACAATGGCTCTGGGCAGGTAAGGAAACAATATTCATTACTCATGAATTAAAATTGAGCTTTGATAGAATATTGTAAAATCTAACCACATTTTGCATTTCCTGTAGTTTATTTAGAAAACATCTGACTCCTGACACAAAGATCCTCTTTGTCCCTCAAATCTCCAACCTGTTTTTCTTACACCTTAAAAGTACTGTATGTCGAAAATGAATTGCTAACCGCTTAAGTTAGACAAACTAATACTACAGTATAGGGCCTGAAGTGTTTTAAATATTAATGTAATGATGTAATAATGTAATTTTGTACAGACACTTTCCTCTTCAGACTAGACCAGGGGTTACCAAAAGGTGGAGCGCGGTCCAGATCCGGACCGAGTGATGGTTATGTCCGGACCCGTGACCACTCCATGATAAATTCACTCGGGTAGATTTTCTTGGAGAATTTTTTCTGACGGTCGTGGCTGTAATGACAGGAGCTGCTCCTCCAGTTACTGAGTAGCACCACTCAATTCAACCAATCAGATCGTTTGTTTACCTTCTCTGTCGGGGCACCTGGAAGTGCGGCTACCAATGACAGTTTACCGTTACAGCGGAGCACAGAGGAAGGGAGACAGTGAGGAAAGCATAGCTCCAAACGAAGGAAGGTTTGAGGAAAACCGCTGGTTAACAATGAGTGGATGGAATTTGTTTAGTCTTCCGTCAGGCAGTTGAAAACCATCGTGCCTCATTTGCTCTGAACACATGCATTGATTAAAAATGATAACGTGAAGCGCCGTTACGAAACAAAGCAGAGTTTCTGAGCAAAGTTATCCCCTGAAGTCCGAGCTGAGGGTAAAACAACAGAACAAAATGCAAACGAATGTTTACTAAAGGCATTGTGGATTTTTGGGCAACATAAAAAATCTTGTAGTGATGGGACAGTTGTGAAGAAATGTTTAAACGCTGTTTTTGAGACATGATTGAAAATCAGAAATGTACTGCACAACTTGAGGTGACTGAGTAAAGGCAATGCACTGAGCGGTTCTTGTCTATTCGAAAAGAAATGGCAACTTTTTAGCAAGGCAAGAGTCAGAGAGCAACACAGTTTTCACTCTTTTTTCCAAGATTAGTACAGGATGAATATGGCTGCCTTTTTGTTTGACGCTACATCACACCTCAGTGAGATCAATTAAAAGCTGCAGGGTCAGAATACTTTAGTTGCTAAACTTCAATGAAAGGTTCAACAGCTTTGGCCTCAGGCAGCAGCTCCTCCTGCTAAACCAGAATCCAAGTACTGTTCTGAAATGCTCACCAATGAACAGCTACTTGTCTGCATGAGAATGGCACTGAGTCCATTCCAACCAAGATTTAGATGACTGGTAGGACATTCTCATGCCCCTTTGTCTCATGAAGAAAGTTCGGTTTGCATTTTCCCCTGAAAGAGCCAGTTTTTATTTATGCTTTCTGAAGATGTTAATGATTTTTTACTTGAAGTGTAGGCCTTCAGTTCTTTAGGCTGGGATGTCTTTAATTTATGAGAAAAAAGGGTTATTAAGCTCTGTCTGAACGTTATTTTTAATTCTGAGGTTTGTGTGTTCTCCTAACCGACATAAAGGCTTTAAATTTATTTGCCTGCGTCTAATTTATGGCAAAAGAGCTAGCTTTGTACTCACTTAAATAATATCCTGCATTGAAAATTGATAATAACTGAACATGTGGACATTGGGGCCAGCTATAAGACACAAACTGGACTTGGGTTCAGACCTTTTACTAAGAGAAAATTTTTAATAACTGGACCTCCGTGGCTTTTAATTGAATACCCCTGGACTAGACTTTGGTTTTAATATTAAATTACCAACATGTCCTGTTTCAAACAGGCAGGGATAGTTAGCATCCAGCTGGCCATGGATCAGAGTGGACACCTAGGAGGTTCCTCTTGTCTTATTTTGTTTTTCTTCAGAAATAATGTGGAGCAGATCAACAACTACCTCTACAGGTATAAGGATTTCACCTATGCCACTAAATTCACGACTCCAGAGATCATTGATTCAATTCAGAACTTGGAGGTTCGAGACTCTGACTTGTTCCTTGTGACTTATCCAAAGTCAGGTGAGTGAGACAAACTCTTGAAATCATGTTATTGGCCATTTGTTCTGGCCATCATCAGATTCACTGGTCTCATAGAATTAATGTAACCTTAATTCCTCTCATGTCTCCACACAGGAACTATATTTTCTCAGCAGGTCATCATCTCCATCTGTGAGTTAGATGGAGGTCTGAATGAATATCCTAACAACAGGGAGCAGATGCCATGGCTGGAGATCCAGTGGGGTCTTGAAGATTATTCTCTCCGACCGTCACCACGACTTTTTTCCACTCATCTAAAGGCACATCTCATGCCTCCAGGACTGAAGGACAAGAAGGCAAAGGTCAGTTCATGGAAACTCAGTCAACCAGAAACCTAGAAGTCTAACATGAACAGAGATTTTACCTCTTTACTGTCTTTGATCCATCACCCCATGACATCTAAGTCTGTTAATAACATTGAGATCAAACTCATTTACAACTCAAAACTATGGTGGACTGCAACAAGAGACCTTCCACATTTAGTTTCCTCAAGGTAAAATTGAAGATGTCTTAATGGAGTTTGCAGCGGAGTAGATACTTGATCCTGATACTTGTTTCCATGTCAGATCATCTATGTGATGAGGAATCCAAAGGACAACATCGTCTCTTATTATCACTTCAGTCACGTCTGCACATTCGTAGAAAATCCTAAGAGCTTTGAGGACTATCTTGACGACTATTTAAAGGGAAACGGTGAGAAATCTCAGTCTGGAGGATGGTGACCAAACTAGTACTGACATGCTTGAAATAATTGTGTGATTATTTCAATCAATGATCAGCTCAGATCTGAAGTTTTGATTTTTTCGTATAAATGCTTGTCAGACTTTTTTTCAGTGAAATTGTAGGAAATATTATTTAATTTTACAGTGATAGGATCTTCCTGGTTTGACCACATTAGAGAGTGGAATTCGGTGAGAGACCAGTACGACATCCTCTACCTGACCTATGAGGACATGGTTTTGGTAAGAACTGTTGCACAATGATTTGAGGAAATGTACATTTCATGTTGGTTAGATAGTTTGAGAATAGTCAGTGATTGTTTGAAACCTGGAAGCCTGTGAACATATTGAAGTTTCTCTCTTAGGACCTGAAGACGGTCGTAGCCAAGATCTGCACCTTCTTGGGTAAAAACCTGAGTGAAGCAGACATTGAGAAAGTTGTAGAGAAATCTACATTCAAGAACATGAAGAAGGATCCAAAAGCAAACTATGAGTTTATGCCAAAATCGAGAATTCAAAAAGATTTCATGCGCAAAGGTAACGTAACTGCACCTGTTGAAACCTGTACAGAACCGTGTGAATGAATATTCATGGTTTCTTTGCAATCACAGGTCAAATCGGTGACTGGAAGAACTACTTTACTGTAGCTCAGAGTGAAAGAGTTGATCAACTCCTGAAGGAGAAACTCTGTGATTTGTCTCTGAAGTTCATCTGGGAGTAAAGGAAGAAGCCAATAGACTTCAAAACATTTTTAATCATAGATTTTAATGTGTAAGATTCCTCCATAACTAATGCTTTATAATGACCCATAGTTACACATCTGTAAGGAAGAATGATGACACATGAAAGAAAACTAATAAAACCAATAAACCAATCCGTTTTTATTGAATGTCACTGCTGACAGGTTTTCATGGGATTACTTCAGTCTTTGGTTGTTCTCTAGTAGAGAAGAGAGATAACATAAAGTCAGCACACACATTCATCTTCATGCTTCTGTTTATGTTCCCTAATGTTTACAGGCCGGTGTCAGCTAGCATTAGCTTCCAGCAGGTACCGACTGAAAAACACTCGACTTCACCCACTGTCTAATGAAATAAATATTACCTCACTTCGAAACCTGACATTAGTTATCAGCAAACAAACAAAGGTTAGATCTTTTTGTCAAACACCCTCTCTTCCAGGGATCCCCAGAGGATTCTGTATTTCTCGATTGCAGTAGAAGCTCTTTGAGCAGTTTAAAGTTCATCGTTTTATGTATTTAAATAAAGACATTTTCTTCTTGTTGTTTAGTACTAAATGAGATCAGAGTTGGCGTGACACGAGAAGAGTCGTGGAGAGGATTGTAGATGGTACTCATCTTTTTTATTGAACAAAAGGTTAACAGAAGAAAACAGAAAAGTTCCTAGGCTTCAGGGGGGATCAAAGAAATCCACCATTCGCCTGTTGGTTGGTGGGGGGGTTAGGGTGTGCCTCCCCCACTCTAGTTTATTGTCAATGTAGACCTCAAAGTACTTGTAGTCCTTGACAATATCCACACTGACGCCCTGAATGTAGACCGGGGTTACCTCTCCGCCACCAGTTACTTTGTCTTAGCCACGTTGAGTTGGAGGTGGTTTTCTTCACTCCACATGACAAAGTTGTCCACAACAGCCTTGTACGCCATGTCGTTATTTTTGCTAATACATCCAACCACCGCATTCAACCACCGCAAGTGTTTGTGTGGTTGCTGAAGTCTGCAGTGTAAAGGGGAAACAGAAATGAAGAGAGAACAGTCCCTTGTGGGGCCCAAGTGTTGCTGACCACCCTGTCAGACACTCAGCTTTGCAAGCGTGCATACTGTTGTCTAGAGGTTACGTAATCTACAATTCAGGATGCTAGAGGACAGTCGACCTGCATTGCTGTGAACTTGTCACTCGCACAGTCGGCCGGATGGTATTGAATGCACCGCAGAAATCAAAAAAGATGATCCTCAAGGTTCTCCCCACCTTGTCCAAGTGACCGGAGACACGGTTTAACAGGTAGATGGCGGCATCCTCAACTCATATACATGGCTGGTAGGCAAATTGTAGAGGGTTCAGGTGTGGTTGGACCAAAGGCTTGAGATGCTCCAGAATAGGTTTGCCAAGGGTCTTCATGATATGGGAGGTCCCTGAATGACCGAAGCTAGAGTTTGGTTCGCAATTCCAGCAGTACGTCAGACCTGTTCCAGGTGCATGTTGGACTTTGGCAGGGCCGCCCTCTATCATCGGTTGTGTTCATAATCTTTATGGAGAGAATTTCTAGGCGCGGTCAGGATCCAGAGGGAGTCCAGTTTGGGGACCAAAGGATTTAATCTCTGCTCTTTGTGGACAATGTTGTCCTGTTGGCCTCATTAAACCTGGACCTTTAACTTGAACTGGGACGGTTTGCCGCTGAGTGTGACGCCAGTGGGATGAAGTTCAGCACCTCCAAATTCGAGGCCATGGTTCTCGACCAGGAAAAGGGTCGAGAACCAGCTCTCGAATTACTGGTCAATCTATGTTCCTATTCTCACCTATGGTCATGAGCTTTGGGTCATGACCGAAAGGAAAAGATCCCCGATACAAGTGGCTCTAATAAGTTTCCTCTGTAGAGTGGCTGGGCGCACCCTTGGAGATAGGATGAGGAGCTCAGTCACCAAGTTTAAATTTGGGGATGAATGATTATCTTTGTCCCCGAATGAACTTCAGAGACACCGAGTCTCACTCAAGTTTTTAACTGAGAAGCTGCAGATCTTAATTACCGCTGCCTTCAAGTCCTACAATAGACAGAAAACACTTTGAACATTGATGTATAATTTATGACTTTTATTACAGATGATCATTGCTTAGCCTCAGAGTATCAGCAATGAAATTGGTCAACCCACATGAAAATTTTTCACAGTTCTTGAAGGTCAGGTAGAGGATAACTTTGGACAATACCATTCATAGGAGAGCTGAAGCTCAACAAGCTTTACAACCCAGAATTTGTTAAAACAAAGTCTTAAGACAATAAAAAGAATATACTGTAAAATAAATGTAAACTTGATCATGAAATAAGACAATTACCTGAAGAATATTGGATATAAAATGTATTAAACCAGAAAATTTTACAGTTGCTGTTTTTTATGTTGGACTCAGTGTAAAACTTTTTCCACTAGAGGAAGTAAAATATACACTGATATTCAGTGCAATGACATGGTGAGTAAAATAGCGATGAGGTATCTTTGGAATCTGGGAAAATGAGACGAGATATTACTCTCATGAAACAGAATTGAGGATTGATAGAATATTAAAATATAACCACATTTTACTTTTCCTGTAGTTTATTTAGAAAACTTCTGACTCTTGAAACAAAGATTCTCTTCGTCCCTCAAATCTCCAACCTGTTTTTCTTACACTGTAAAGATGTGTAGAAAATTAATTGCTAACCGATTAAGTCAGACAAACTAACACTCTAGGGCCTGGAAGTGTTTTAAATATTAATGTAATGATGTAATCATGTAATTGTGTACAGACACTTCCCTCTTTAGACTAGACTATGTTTTTAATATTAAATTACCAACACATCCTGTTTCAAACAGTCAGGGATAGTTAGCATCCAGCTGTGGATCAAAGTGGACACCTGGGAGGTTCTTCTTCTCTTGTCTTCTCTCTTTTTTCTTCAGAAGTAAAGTGGAGCAGATCAACAACTACCTCTACAGGTATAGGATCATACGTATGCTGCGAAATACACGACTCCAGAGGTCATTGATTCAATTCAGAACTTGGAGGTACGAGACTCTGACTTGTTCCTTGTGACTTATCCAAAGTCAGGTCAGTGAGACAAACTCTTGAAATCATGTTATTGGCCTGAAAAGTTTTGTTCTGGCCATCATCTGATTCACTGGTCTCATAGAATTAATGTAACCTTAATTCCTCTCATGTCGCCACACAGGAACTATATTTTCTCAGCAGGTCATCATCTCCATCTGTGAGTTACATGGAGGTCTGAATGAATATCCTAACAACAGGGAGCAGATGCCATGGCTGGAGATCCAGTGGGGTCTTGAAGATTATTGTCTCCGACCGTCGCCACAACTTTTTTCTAATCGTCTAAAACCAGATCTCATGCCTCCAGGACTGAAGGACACGAAGGCAAAGGTCAGTTCATGGAAACTCAGTCAACCAGAAAACTAGAAGTCTAACATGAACATAGAGATTTTACCTCTTCACTGTCATTGGTCTGTCCCTCCATGACATTTACTCTAAGTCTGTTAATAACATGAATGGACTTCAACAAGAGACCTTGACATTTACTTTTTTTATGATAAAAATGAAGACATTTTCGGTTGATTCATGGAGCTTGTAATGGAGTAGAATCTTGATTATCTCAAACAATGTGCTGATTGTTTATTTTCATGTCAGATCATCTATGTGATGAGCAATCCAAAGGATAACATCTCTTATTATCACTTCAGTCATGTCTGCCCCCTCATGGACACTCCTGAGAGCTTTGAGGACTATCCTCAGAGACTGGAGGATGATGACGAGATCAAAACTGATACTCTCCAATCAATCATGTGATCATTTCAATCATAGATTGATCATCTCAGATGTGAATAGGTATCATTTCTTTGGATCAATATTTTTTATTGACAATATAGTAAACATTATTCAACTTTACAGTGATAGGATCTTCCTGATTTGACCACATTAGAGAGTGGTATTGACAAAGTTGTAGAGAAATCTACATTCAAGAACATGAAGGACGATCCAACAGCAAATTATGAGTTCATGCCAAAATCGAGGGTATTGAATAATTTAATGCGGAAAGGTAATATAACTGTACCCGCTGAACCCGTACAGAACCAATTGAACAGATATTTATACTTTGTTTGCCATCACAGGTCAGATCGGTGACTGGAAGAACAAGTTTAGAGTAGCTCAGAGTAAAACAGTCAATTGACTCCTTCAGGAGAGACCCTTTAGACTTCAACACATTTTCAATTATAGATGTTAATTTCTTGGATAGTTAATGCTTTATAATGTGTTTGACTTATGTTTAGACTTCTGTGCCAATGAAGAATAATGACAGATGAAATGAACATTAATAAAAACATTTGGCCAATCCTTGTCTTCATTGACTGTAACGTTTAAAGATATTTTAATGGTGGGGAAAGAAATCAAAGTTCTCAGCAGCATTTGATAAGCTATATCTGTGCAAAGTGTGTTCCTGATATTGAGCCACAGTTACTAGAAACTCCACAACTCTGTGTGGCTTGGGAAAATATGTAAATGTCTATACCCAGTCGAATTATATTTTCTTTGTATTCGTTTGTATTTTTATTTTAGTGGTAAATTGTAAGATTAATGTAATCTTGAAACATTAAAATTTTATTTATTAATTTGTTATTTTTCATTGCTCAAAATATGCATCATACTTGCCAGAAGCCTGTAGGAGTAGAAGTCGCGGTAAACAGGTAAAATAAATATCTATGCAGATATTTTTCAAATATTTATTTTTCATTGTTCTGTGAAAATTTTTTTTTTTTTTTAAATAAATTCATATCAAGACATTGCTACACGCTCAAAAAGCTCACAGGTGAATCACACTTATGGCTCACGGCATGTTTAATTTGCTGTATGGATAATTTAAGTTCAGCTTTTTCATTCATTCGAAAGAGACCTTCAGCTCAGCCTGTTTTATTATTTTAAGAGTTCAAAACGTTCACAGTGTGTTAATGACATAAATAAAACTTCATTGATTCTGTAGTACGTCATGGATTTCATAAGCAACACACTGTAGTCAATGCTCCAGTTCCAGTTTTCTCCTTTTGCACTAAATGTATTTTCTCTCCACTCACCCCCCCATATCAGTCCAACTCTGTTCACCTTTTTTGCACAGCTGCTGCTCTTCCCAATCTGCCCTGCATATAAACCCTTCCTGCACGCTCAGTCTTTACCAGGTTGTTTGCGACTTGTCTTGCTCTTGAGCGGTCCTGTTTGTGAGATTATTGTGTTCTAGTTCTGCCTGTTGGCCTGCTTCGTGTCTGATTTGTCTGCCTGATCATTACACCAGAACGAACCTATACATAAAAATGTTCTTACTGATCTGACCTTGGATAAGTGACAAGAAGTTTGTCTTGAATTTGAAAGATCTGGAGTTATAAAAGTCTTGAAATACTTTATTTGAAGGTTTGGTATCCATAGAGACAGTCACTGGTGTTCTCTATATTGACTGTGTAGTGACATTGCATCATTTACAGTAATTTTCAAAAGTATTCTGCCCCCTTTTCTCTGAGTGCAACCAAATGCCTTCAGAAGTTACCCGATGATTGCTGGATGATCGAATGTTCATCTAATGACTAAATATAGTCTAAATGTGTGTAATCTCATCTCAGTGCAAAAGCAGCTGTTCTGTGACGGCCTCAGAGGTTCGGTCAGAGAATTTGGGGAGAGACAGCATTACGAAGTCCAAAGAACACATCAGACAGTTCAGGGATAAAGTTGCGTAAAATTTTCAAGCAGAATTATCCATCATCCAGATATTGAAACCTACCAAGACATGGCAATCCACTTCAATTTACAGGCCAAAGATGGACAGCACCAACGGGAGGTGCAGCCAAGAGGCCCACGATGACTCTGGACCACCTGCAGAGATCCACAGCTCAGGTGGGGGAATCTGTACACGGGACAATAATTGGTGGTATATTCCTCAAATCTTGCCTTTTTGGAAAAGTGGCCAACAGAATAGCATTGATAAAGGACACGCTATGTGTGGCACAAAATACGACTGCACGTTAGCCTGACCAAACCACCCTGAATTCACCGTCCACTACCAGTCATGTTGGTGGCTGCAGCATTCATTGGGGTTGCTTCTCAGCTACTTGTGACATTTAACATATTCAACCGGTTGTGAACAGACTGACACAGTCACAGTAAACAATGTTAGGTCATCATGCATAAGCAAGTGAAAAGTTGGGTTGCCAGTGGGGGGGGGGGGTTGTATCTGAGTGGTTGGTTTACCCTGTGCCCCAACTGGCTCTCGCATTTGTAGAGACATTTTAACCTTTTAATTCTTTTTGTCCTTTAACAGTGAAGATAGATTGGCCAGATAGATTTATTGGTGTTTTCTTATCATGTATATTCGTTTCCTCCTGGTAAGAAGGTGTGCTATATTTTAAAACACATTTTAGAATACACGGCGACATCTCGTGGCGGGCGTGGCTTCTTCCTTTACTCCCAGATGAACTTTAGAGACAAATCACCGAGTCTCTCCTGAAGGAGTCGATCAACTCTTTCACTCTGAGCTACTGTAAAGTAGTTCTTCCAGTCACCGATCTGACCTGCAATCAAGAAATAGAAATTCCACCTGATATCTGGTCACATGTTTCTGCACATGTTCTACACTTATGTCACGCTACCTTTCCGCATGAAATCTCCCGTCATTGTTGTTTCTGGTACAAACTGGTAGTTTGCTTTTGGATCATCCTTCATGTTCTTGAATGTAGATTTCTCTACAATTTTCTCGATGTCTGCTTCACTCAGGTTTTTACCTAAGAAGGTGGAGATCTTGGTTACCGCTGTCTTCAGGTCCTAAAACAGAAATGGGTTTGAAAATGTGAATAATTCATAAATCTTTCACTTTCAACAGTTTTATTTACGGGCCAACATAATCCTACCACAATCATGTCCTCATAGGTCAGGTAGAGGATGTTGTACTGGTCTCTCACTGAAAGCCAGTGTCTGATGTGGTCAAACCAGCAAGACGATCCCACTGTAAAATAAAAAAAACAAGATTTGTGAACGTTCATTGAGTCTTGCAGCAACCTTTAAAAGAAGGTGGTCGTTGGTTATAATAAAATATACAGATTTAGTTGTACGAGCTGGACAGGAGGTACAGGTGCTTCTGTGGCATTCTCTCTGTCTTCAATTTTATTTTTTCATTTAGGATTGTTTTATTGTACTTAAAATGAGTTATAACAAGATTTTTGTTTAAACTTTTACTTTTGACTGTTTAATGATTAACTGAGGCTTATTCAGACAACTAGCAATATAGTTGGCATTAATATAGTTAGCCTTAGCTATTTTTTACAGAATAAATTTCCTTAGCAACACAGTTTTCATGTTGTGGAACTTTGTTTCATGGAGCAAGACTAACAAGAAAAATCCTTCTTTGATAAGCTTGCATTCATAGAATTTGTGGGTATTTAATAAATCAATCAAGTTCTTGTTGATCTCCTTTAGCTGCTTTAACATCTGTTTGAGTAATTAATGTTAAAATGTCTCAAAATTATTATATGTTTATTATTTATTTATTATTATATTGATTTACACACACACACACACACACACACACACACACACACACACACACACACACACACACACTGCCTCAGTGGTCAGATGGTTACTATTTTTTGTTACTCACCATTTCCCACCAGATAATCTTCAAAGAATTGTTCAAAAGTCTTGGGTGTCTCCAAAGGCTCACATATGTTATGGAAGTGATAATAAGAGACGATGTTGTCCTTTGGGTTCCTCATCACATAGATGAGCTGTCAAGGAAACAAACAACAATTTGCCTGTTGTTTAACATGTCCTGTTGTGTCCTGTATGGCAAACTCAATTTATTTACTCTTTGTCCAGCCACTGGTGTAGAATATTTCTGCTAATTGACCTCATCACATGAAAATCTGACCTTTATTTTCTTGTCTTTCACCTCTTGAGGCAGGAGATCAGATCGGAGGTGGGTGGTGAAGAGTCGTGGTGAAGGTCTGCCAATGCTTTGTTCTCGTTTCTCCTGCCACTCCAACCATGGCATCTTATCCAAGTTGTATTGATATTCATTCCGATTTCCATCTAACTCGCAGATAGAGATGATGATCTGCTGAGTCCATATAGTTCCTGAGTGGGAACACAAGATAAATGAAGAGACATTTTAGATCGATTATTTGATCTGTTTCCGGCCAGAACAAAATTGTAAAGGCAAAGACTGTTATTCAGAACAATTTACTGACCTGACTTTGGATAAGTGACCAGAATGATGTCACTATCTAGAATTTCAAAGCTCTGAAGTGCCTGAATGGACTCTGCAGATGAGAACCCAACGACAAGGTTAAAGTTTTTATATTGAGTTAAATACTTGCTGTTAAGATTCATGTTTCTTCTCTGTCACTAAAAATGAGCTGAGACTTCAACTGAGACCGTAAGGGCATGGAACCTGGACTTTGATTTGCACATGATGTTATATTAAACCATAAAGTTCTGCAGTGGACCTACTAACAGGAGGCTTAGCAAATCCCATGAGAGAAACAAACAACCATGTGTATGGAAACAAGCCAAGAGAAATTATTCTGCAACAATGAATGGATCAATGATTTGAATGACATTCCAAGGCCATAATGTTTGTGAAACTTGACATTTGATCATTTTACATGAATGAGAACCAATATGTTTCCTTTCAAATTCATTCTAAAAACTTAAAATCTCAATGTAGAGACGTCATCTTGTTTTAATACGTTGAACATATGTGCATATTCCTCAAATCTACAATATTAGAATGTTAATTCATTATAATTAATAAAGAAAAGCTATTATTAATTTAATCTAGTTAAATTAAAATTATACAATTCAATAAGTTAGGTAGACATGTTGAAAAGGAGTCAAATGTTTTGTAAAAATTAAAGGAATTGTCGATGGGAAAGAGTAGTGGAAGCTAGACTAAGGGCAGAAGTGAGCATTTGTGAGCAGCAGTATGGTTTCATGCCAAAAGAGTACTACAGATGCAGTATTTGCTTTGAGGATGTTGATAGAGAAGTACAGAGAAGGCCAGAGGGAGCTGCATTGTGTTTTTGTAGATCTGGAGAAAGCTTATGACAGGGTGCCCAGAGAGGAACTGTGGTATTGTATGAGGAAGTCTGGAGTGGCAGAGAAGTATGTTAGAGCGGTGCAGGACATGTATGAGGACTGTAAGACAGTGGTGAGGTGTGCTGTAGGTGTGACAGAGGAGTTCAAGGTGGAGGTGGGACTGCATCAGGGATCAGCTCTGAGCCCCTTCTTGTTCGCTATGGTGATGGACAGGCTGACAGACGAGGTTAGACAGGAATCTCCATGGACTATGATGTTTGCAGATGACATTGTGATCTGCAGTGAGAGTAGGGAAGAGGTGGAGGAGAAGCTAGAGAGGTGGAGGTTTGTCCTGGAAAGGAGAGGGATGAAGGTTAGCCGCAGTAAGACAGAGTACATGTGTGTGAATGAGAGGGACCCAAGTGGAAGAGTGAGGTTACAGGGAGAAGAGATCAAGAAGGTGGAGGATTTTAAGTACTTGGGGTCAACAGTCCAGAGCAATGGAGAGTGGGGAAAAGAGGTGAAGAAGCGTGTCCAGGCAGGATGGAATGGGTGGAGAAAAGTGTCAGGTGTGATGTGTGATCGAAGAGTTTCAGCTAAAATGAAAGGAAAGGTGTACAAAACTGTGGTGAGACCAGCGATGTTGTTTGGTCTAGAGACAGTGTCACTGAGGAAAAGACAGGAGGCAGAGCTGGAGGTAGCAGAGATGAAGATGCTGAGGTTCTCTCTGGGAGTGACCAGGAAGGATAGGATCAGGAATGAGTACATCAGAGGGACAGCACATGTTAGAGGTTTTGGAGATAAAGTCAGAGAGGCCAGACTGAGATGGTTTGGACATGTCCAGAGGAGAGATAGTGAATATATTGGTAGAAGGATGCTGAGTTTTGAACTGCCAGGCAGGAGGTCTAGAGGAAGACCAAAGAGGAGGTTTATGGATGTAGTGAAAGAGGACATGAAGGTAGTTGGTGTGAGAGAAGAGGATGCAGAAGACAGGGTTAGATGGAGGCGGTTGATTCGCTGTGGCGACCCCTGAAGGGAAAAGCCAAAAGGAAAAGAAGAAGTCGACGTCTAAAAGGAGCCATAAATAGTTGTACTGTTCCTTTAATGACACGTGACGCCAACAGCCAATCGCGTGACTCTAGCTCCGCCAACCGGACAGAGACGGAAACTAGCGGGTTCAGAGAGGAGATTCGAAAACGAATTCATCCATTCAAAAAGATAAATTAGATGCGATAAGTAGGTTTTCTCTTGTACTTCAAGCTAAGATTTTAATCTAACCGAGGATATTAACGATTTACGTCGACCCGGAACTGGGTAAGTTAAATAATTTTCTACGTCATTGGTTTATTCTCCGCCCCTTGTGTGTAATGTCCTATAGAATGTCCTATAACACAGCTAACAGCTTAAAGATAGTCATTAAAAGACAAGACTCCAGGTTGTGAGTTGCTATTACTGGCTTTCTATGTATTTCAGATGTTTTGACGTTAAATTTCAGATTTAAAATTTTAGATAAAGTGTATCAGTATCTTTTTTTCACGTTACAGTGTCTTAAATTACAATTCTAATGTATGGATGACAATGCATCTAACAAAATGATAGCTATGGGTGGTGTGTGTAACGGTGGCCATGGTGTCCTCTGCTCCCATTGGTTTGTTTCATGAATTACGACAAAATTAAATTGTTTTTAAGTCACAATGACAACAATTATTTGACCTAAATTGACTAAATTGTGTACATTTGAATTGCCTCGTCATTGATACATTTTATCAAAGTAAAAAACACACAAACATTGTTCAGAAATCCTTTTATAGAAGTGGTTCTGTTTCATCAACTGTGTTTTACACTAAATGAATGAGTCCAGATAGCGTCTCGTAGTGGGCATGGCTTCTTCCTTTACTCCCAGATAAACTTTAGAGACAAATCACCGAGTTTCTCCTGAAGGAGTCGATCAACTCTTTCACTCTGAGCTACAGTAAAGTAGTTCTTCCAGTCACCGATCTGACCTGCAATCAAGAAATAAAAATTCCACCTGATATCTGGTCACATGTTTCTGCACATGTTCTACACTTACAGTATATCACGTTACCTTTCCGCATGAATTCTCCCGTCAACAGTGTTTCTTGTAAAAAGTGGTAATTTGCTTTTGGATTCTTTTTCATGTTCTTGAATGTAGATTTCTCTACAATTTTCTCAGTGTCTGCCTCATTCAGGTTTTTACCCAAGAAGGTGCAGATTTTAGTTACCTCTCTCTTCAGGTCCTACAAGAGAAAGCAAATGTGTTTTCACAAAAATGTAATCATAGTTGCATAAAAGTGCTAAAAAACCAAGGACAATAATTGTACCACAATCATGTCCTCGTAGCTCAGGTAAAGGATGTTGTACTGGTCTTTCTTTGAGTGCCACTCTCTGACGTGGTCAAACCAGGAAGATCCCATCACTGAAATGGAATCAAAACAAACCTAAAAACTTCACTCATCTTTTAGCAGTTAAGTTTGTCTTAGCAAGATTTTTTTAGCATCCTGCTGAGAAGCTGAAAGATATTCAAAGGATTCTCTTTACACTTTTTTGAGATTGTTTTTTTGAGGGTTTGCGACACCCACCGTCTTCAGTTTTTAGTCCCTGTATGGGCGTAAATGACATCTGGATGTGACTCTGCAGTAAAACAGCTATCACTATTACATTTACTGGTGTCAATAGATTTTGAGGTCAGTTTAACTCAGGACTACTTTAATGATGAACTATTTTTCTGAATGCTGCATTCAACTTAATATTTTCATCAACATCAGTTTCACAAAAAAATTTACTGGTACATTTTTAACATTTCTCATGACTTATCGTCTTCCAGGATCCAAGGATCCTCACCGTTTCCCTTCAAACTGTTTTCAAGGAAGTCCTCAAAACTCTTGGGCGTCTCCAGTTCGGTGCAGATTTGACAGAAGTGGTAATAAGAGACGATGGTGTCCTTTGGATTCCTCCTCACATAGATGATCTGACGCAGAAACAAGCAGCAGTCAGTCCACAGTTTAAAGGAACAGACACAAGATGTTTGTTCTAAATGCCCTTTAAGGAACTCATCATCAAGAGTTGAATTCATTGGTTGGTTTTGTGCGCAGATTGGAGTGTTTCCAGGTATCAACCTATTCAACTATAAAACATTCAGTATTACTCCATTAATACTCAATGCCTTTTGTTGCCAAGCAAATATTCAGCTTATTTTTTTCATTTAAAATTTGCATTTCAAACACCATTAAACATTTCAAATATCCTAAATTTTCAACTAATCGCTACATAAACATGCTCTGAGTTAGAAACTGAACTTCTTCATGATATCCTCCCAAGTTTCTTTCCCAGTCATGGGTTAAAGTTAATGAAATTTACACAGTCTGTTGTTAGAGTGATGACAACATCATCGGCATAGAGAGATCAGAAAATCAAATAATCAACAATTGGAGACAGCTGAGCATCTGTTCAGGAAGTAATTTCATGTCTTGACAAACAAAATATGGTCATGTGGTTGAACATGATGTCATTGTTATCACATTTTCTCCCACTAATTTCAACCTTGACCGTTTAATTTCATTTTAGTAAATAATTTTACTGATTTTTTTTTTTTTGAGGTTGATTTCATGGAGAGACCTTGAAGAAACTTGCTTGGGATGTAATGGGTAACTAGCCTTCAATTGTGGATGTATTTTACAAACAAGTTATCACCTTTGATGGGACAGTCCCCATACGCAGTATCCCTCAACACAGGTCTACCTTAATCCCTGTTCCTCTAAAATACCTGGCAGGACAGAG
Source organism: Antennarius maculatus (assembly GCA_013358685.1). Lineage (NCBI taxonomy): Eukaryota > Metazoa > Chordata > Actinopteri > Lophiiformes > Antennariidae > Antennarius > Antennarius maculatus. The sequence goes on from CM023620.1 coordinate 1,485,996, forward strand.
TTCCTAACATACCAACCTTTGCCTTTTTGTCCTTCACTCCTGGAGGCAGAAGAGCTGGTGTGAAATGAGTGGTAAAGAGTCGTGGAGAAGATCTTAGTGGGTAGCTTGCACGGTTCTCCACGTATTCCAGCCACGGCATCTTCTCCATGTTGTTCGGATATTCATCCAGACCTCCATCTAACTCAAAGATGGAGATGATGATCTGCTGAGTCCATATAGTTCCTGAATGAAGACGAGATGAATTGTGACAAATCCTCCCAGGTCAATAACTCTGATCTCAGCCACAATAACACTGAACACAAGTGATCTGATTTAAAGAGGCTTTCACTGACCTGACTTTGGATAGGAGACAAGGAATACGTCGCTATCTCGAATTTCAAAGCTCTGGAGGGAATCAATGATCTCAACATTTGTATATCCAGGAGCAAAGTTGAAGTTTTTATACCTGAAGAGATAGTCGCTGATCTGCTCCATGTTCCTCCTGTGTCAGACTAACGGGAAAAGTAAAGAACAACAGTTTACAGCTGGGATGTGGACTTTGTACACATCGTGTACGGGGTTGTTCCAGTCCAGGACTTCATCTGATGTCCTTATTAAAGTTATTATGATAACATGAACATTTGAAGAAGGGGAAGGACAATACTTCATCTTCAGGTTTGAGTCCCACAGTTACAAGAACTTGTAGTGTTCAATATATAATAAATAGGTATCTTTAAAGTATAACTCACCTAATTTCCTGCACATTACAGTTGTCTAATTATTTAGATTAGCTTAGTGTGTCTGTGTTTTTATTGGTTCATTTTTTCATAGTAAAAACCACACAAAAGATTGTTCAGAAATCCTTTTATAGAAGTGGTTCTGTTTCATCAACTGTGTGTGTTTTACACTAAATGAATGACTCCAGGTTTCATCTCGTGGCGGGCGTGGCTTCTTCCTTTACTCCCAGATAAACTTTAGATACAAATCACCGAGTTTCTCCTGAAGGAGTTGATCAACTCTTTTGCTCTGAAGTAGTTCTTCCAGTCACCGATCTGACCTGCAATCAAGAAAAAAAAATTCCACCTGATATCTGGTCACATGTTTCTGCACAGGTTCTACACTTATGTCACGCTACCTTTCCGCATGAAGTCTCCCGTCATTGTTGTTTCTGGTACAAGCTGGTAGTTTGCTTTTGGATCATCCTTCATGTTCTTGAATGTAGATGTCTCTACGATTTTCTCGATGTCTGCTTCACTCAGGTTTTGGTCTCTCACTGAAAGCCAGTGTCTGATGTGGTCAAACCAGCAAGACGATCCCACTGTAAAATAAAAAAAACAAGATTTGTGAACGTTCATTGAGTCTTGCAGCAACCTTTAAAAGAAGGTGGTCGTTGGTTATAATAAAATATACAGATTTAGTTGTACTAGCTGGACAGGAGGTACAGGTGCTTCTGTGGCATTCTCTCTGTCTTCAATTTTATTTTTTCATTTAGGATTGTTTTATTGTACTTAAAATGAGTTATTACAAGATTTTTTTTCTACTTACTTTTGACTGTTTAATGATTAACTGAGGCTTATTCAGACAACTAGCAATATAGTTGGCATTAATATAGTTAGCCTTAGCACTGGGCTATTTTTTACAGAATACATTTCCTTAGTAGGGCGGCACGGTGGCGCAGTGGGTAGCGCTGTTGCCTCACAACACTGCGGACCCGGGTTCAAGTCCCGCTCTGTGCGGAGTTCGCATGCTCTCCCCGCCGACTGCGTGGGTTCTCTCCGGGTTCTCCGGCTTCCTCCCACCTCCAAAAGCATGCGCTTTAGGTTGATTGGCCGGTCCCAAATTGACCGTAGAAGTGAATGTGTGTGTGAGTGATTGTTTGTCTCTGTGTGGCTCCACAGTACCCTGGCGTCGTGCCCAGAGTGTCCCCTGCCTCACGCCCTGAGACTGCCAGGGTAGGCACCGGCTCCCCCGCGACCTGCGTCAGCAGATTAAGCAGGTTAAGATAATGACTGACTGACATTTCCTTAGTAACACAGTTTTCATGTTGTGGAACTTTGTTAACAAGAAAAATCCTTCTTTGATAAGCTTGCATTCATAGAATTTGTGGGTATTTAATAAATCAATCAAGTTCTTGTTGATCTCCTTTAGCTGCTTTAACATCTGTTTGAGTAATTAATGTTAAAATGTCTAAAATTATTTTATATTATTTATTATTATACTTATTTACATACACATACACACACACACACACACACACACACACTGCCTCAGTGGTCAGATAGTTACTATTTTTTGTTACTCACCATTTCCCACCAGATAATCTTCAAAGAATTGTTCAAAAGTCTTGGGTGTCTCCAAGGGCTCACATATGTTATGGAAGTGATAATAAGAGACGATGTTGTCCTTTGGGTTCCTCATCACATAGATGAGCTGTCAAGGAAACAAACAACAATTTGCCTGTTGTTTAACATGTCCTGTTGTGTCCTGTATGGCAAACTCAATTTATTTACTCTTTGTCCAGCCACTGGTGTAGAATATTTCTGCTAATTGACCTCATCACATGAAAATCTGACCTTTATTTTCTTGTCTTTCACCTCTTGAGGCAGGAGATCAGATCGGAGGTGGGTGGTGAAGAGTCGTGGTGAAGGTCTGCCAATGCTTTGTTCTCGTTTCTCCTGCCACTCCAACCATGGCATCTTATCCGAGTTGTATTGATATTCATTCCGATTTCCATCTAACTCGCAGATAGAGATGATGATCTGCTGAGTCCATATAGTTCCTGAGTGGGAACACAAGATAAATGAAGAGACATTTTAGATCGATTATTTGATCTGTTTCCGGCCAGAACAAAATTGTAAAGGCAAAGACTGTTATTCAGAACAATTTACTGACCTGACTTTGGATAAGTGACCAGAATGATGTCACTATCTAGAATTTCAAAGCTCTGAAGTGCCTGAATGGACTCTGCAGATGAGAACCCAACGACAAGGTTAAAGTTTTTATATTGAGTTAAATACTTGCTGTTAAGATTCATGTTTCTTCTCTGTCACTAAAAATGAGCTGAGACTTCAACTGAGACCGTAAGGGCATGGAACCTGGACTTTGATTTGCACATGATGTTATATTAAACCATAAAGTTCTGCAGTGGACCTACTAACAGGAGGCTTAGCAAATCCCATGAGAGAAACAAACAACCATGTGTATGGAAACAAGCCAAGAGAAATTATTCTGCAACAATGAATGGATCAATGATTTGAATGACATTCCAAGGCCATAATGTTTGTGAAACTTGACATTTGATCATTTTACATGAATGAGAACCAATATGTTTCCTTTCAAATTCATTCTAAAAACTTAAAATCTCAATGTAGAGACGTCATCTTGTTTTAATACGTTGAACATATGTGCATATTCCTCAAATCTACAGTATTAGAATGTTAATTCATTATAATTAATAAAGAAAAGCTATTATTAATTTAATCTAGTTAAATTAAAATTATACAATTCAATAAGTTAGGTAGACATGTTGAAAAGGAGTCAAATATTTTGTAAAAATTAAAGGAATTGTCGACGTCTAAAAGGAGCCATAAATAGTTGTACTGTTCCTTTAATGACACGTGACGCCAACAGCCAATCGCGTGACTCTAGCTCCGCCAACCGGACAGAGACGGAAACTAGCGGGTTCAGAGAGGAGATTCGAAAACGAATTCATCCATTCAAAAAGATAAATTAGATGCGATAAGTAGGTTTTCTCTTGTACTTCAAGCTAAGATTTTAATCTAACCGAGGATATTAACGATTTACGTCGACCCGGAACTGGGTAAGTTAAATAATTTTCTACGTCATTGGTTTATTCTCCGCCCCTTGTGTGTAATGTCCTATAGAATGTCCTATAACACAGCTAACAGCTTAAAGATAGTCATTAAAAGACAAGACTCCAGGTTGTGAGTTGCTATTACTGGCTTTCTATGTATTTCAGATGTTTTGACGTTAAATTTCAGATTTAAAATTTTAGATAAAGTGTATCAGTATCTTTTTTTCACGTTACAGTGTCTTAAATTACAATTCTAATGTATGGATGACAATGCATCTAACAAAATGATAGCTATGGGTGGTGTGTGTAACGGTGGCCATGGTGTCCTCTGCTCCCATTGGTTTGTTCCATGAATTACGACAAAATTAAATTGTTTTTAAGTCACAATGACAACAATTATTTGACCTAAATTGACTAAATTATACAATTGAATTACCTCGTCATTGATACATTTTATCAAAGTAAAAACCACACAAACATTGTTCAGAAATCCTTTTTTTGAAGTGGTTCTGTTTCATCAACTGTGTTTTACACTAAATGAATGAGTCCAGGTAGCGTCTCGTAGTGGGCATGGCTTCTTCTTTTACTCCCAGATAAACTTTAGAGACAAATCACCGAGTTTCTCCTGAAGGAGTCGATCAACTCTTTCACTCTGAGCTACAGTAAAGTAGTTCTTCCAGTCACCGATCTGACCTGCAATCAAGAAATAAAAATTCCACCTGATATCTGGTCACATGTTTCTGCACATGTTTTACACTTATGTCACGTTACCTTTCCGCATGAAGTCTCCCTTTATTACTGTTTCTGGTACAAACTTGTAGTTTGCTTTTGGATTCTTCTTCATATTCTTGAATGTTGATTTCTCTACAACTTTCTCAATGTCTGCTTCACTCAGGTTCTTACCCAAGAAGGTGCAGATCTTAGTTACCTCTCTCTTCAGGTCCTACAAGAGAAAGCACATGTTCTTCAAAAATATTCATTGTCTACATAAAAATTTAATTGTAGTTGTAAAAAAGTGCCAAACAACCATAGACAATAATCTTACCACAATCATGTCCTCATAGCTCAGGTAAAGGATGTTGTACTGGTCTTTCTTTGAGTGCCACTCTCTGACGTGGTCAAACCAGGAGGATGCGCTCACTGTGAAATAGAATCTTAAGAGTTTTACTAACCAACCTAAAAACTTGACTCGTCTTCAAGCAGTGTGAAAGAAAGTTTCTTAGCAACATATTCTTGTAGTATCCTCCTGAAAAGCTGAATAAATTCCAAAGGATGTTCTTTACAACTTTATTCAGCTTGTTGTTTAAGGGTTTGAGACGCCCACCGTCTTCAGTTTTTAGTCCATGTATCGACGGAAATGACATTTGGATGTGGCTATGCAGTAAAAGAGCTACTAAGGAGTCAGTCTCACTACATCTGTTTCATCAACAAATTTACTAGTACATTTTTAACATTTCTGATGACTTGTTATCTTCCAGGATCTAAGGAACCTCACCGTTTCCCTTCAAACTGTTTTCAAGCAAGTCCTCAAAACTCTTGGGCGTCTCCAGTTTGGTGCAGATTTGACTGAAGTGGTAATAAGAGATGATGGTGTCCTTTGGATTCCTCCTCACATAGATGATCTGACGCAGAAACAAGCAGCAGTCAGTCCACAGTTTAAAGGAACAGACGCAAGGTGTTTGTTCTAAATGCCCTTTAAGGAACTCATTGAGAATTGAATTCATAGTTTGGTTTTGTGTGTGCAGATTGGAGTGTTTCCGGATCTCAACCTATTCAACTATAAAAGATTCAGTATTACTCCATTAATACTCAATGCCTTTTGCTGCTGAGCAAATATTTGCCATTTTTTCTTTTAAAATTTGTATTTCAAACACCATAAAACATTTCAAATATTGTGAATTTTCCTAAATTTTCAATTAATCACTACATAAATATGCTCTGAGTTAGAAACTGAGCTTTTCCATGATATCCTCCCAAGTTTCTTTCCCAGTCATGGGTTAAAGTTAATGAAATTTACACAGTCTGTTGTTAGAGTGATGACAACATCATTGGCATAGAGAGGAGATCAAATCAAATAACAGTTGGAGACAGCTGATCGTCTGTTCAGGAAGTAATTTCATGTTTTGACGAACAAAATATGGTCATGTGGTTGAACATGATGTCATTGTTATCACATTTTTTCCCACTAATTTCAACCCTGACCGTTTAATTTCATTTTAGTAAATAATTTTACTGATTTTATATTTGTTGAGGTTGATTTCATGGAGAGACTTTGAAGAAACTTGCTTGGGATGTGATGAGTAACTAGCCTTCAATTGTGGATGTATTTTACAAACAAGTTATCACCTTTTGGTGGGACGGTCCCCAACGCAGTATCCATCAACACAGGTCTACCTTAATCCCTGTTCCTCTAAAATACCTGGCAGGACAGAGTTCCTAACATACTAACCTTTGCCTTCTTGTCCTTCACTCCTGGAGGCAGAAGAGCTGGTGTGAAATGAGTGGTAAAGAGTCGTGGAGAAGGTCTTAGTGGGTAGCCTTCACGGTTCTCCACGTTTTCCAGCCACGGCATCTTCTCAACGTTGTTTGGATATTCATCCAGACCTCCATCTAACTCAAAGATGGAGATGATGATCTGCTGAGTCCATATAGTTCCTGAGTGAAGAAGAGATAAATTGTGACACATCCTACCAGGTCAATAACTCTGATCTCAGCCACAGTAACACTGAACACAAGTTATCTGATTTGAAGAGGCTTTCACTGACCTGACTTTGGATAGGAGACGAGGAATACGTCGCTATCTCGAATATCAAAGCTTTGGAGGGAATCGATGATCTCAGCGTTTGTAAAACCAAGTGAAAAGTTGAAATTTTTATACCTGAAGAGATAGTCGCTGATCCGCTCCATGTTCCTCCTGTGTCAGACTAATGAAAAAAGTAAAGAACAACAGTTTACAGCTGGTATGTGGACTTTGTACTCTCCGTGTACGGGGTTGTTCAAGTCCAGGGCTTCATCTGATGTCCTCATAAAATCCATTATGATAACATTAACATTTGAAGAAGGAGAGCACTTCATCTCCAGGTTTGAGTCCCACAGTTACAAGAACTTTTAGTGTTCAATATATGATAAATAGGTATATTTAACGTATAACTCACCTAATTTCCTGCACATTACAGTTGTTTAATAATGTAGAATGCTTAGCTAAGCTTAGTGTATGTCTGTGTTTTTATTGGTTCATAGTAAAAACCACACAAAACATTGTTCAGAAATCCTTTTATAGAAGTGGTTCTGTTTCATCAACTGTGTTTTACACTAAATGAATGAGTCCAGGTAGCGTTTCGTAGTGGGCATGGCTTCTTCCTTTACTCCCAGATAAACTTTAGAGACAAATCACCGAGTTTCTCCTGAAGGAGTTGATCAACTCTTTTGCTCTGAGCTACAGTAAAGTAGTTCTTCCAGTCACCGATCCGACCTGCAATCAAGAAATAAAAGTTCCACCTGATATCTGGTCACATGTTTCTGCACATGTTTTACACTTATGTCACGCTACCTTTCCGCATGAAGTCTCCCGTTATTGTTGTTTCTGGTACAAACTGGTAGTTTGCTTTTGGATCCTTCTTCATATTCTTGAATGTTGATTTCTCTACAACTTTCTCAATGTCTGCTTCACTCAGGTTCTTACCCAAGAAGGTGCAGATCTTGGTTACCTCTCTCTTCAGGTCCTACAAGAGAAAGCACATGTTTTTTAAAACTGTTCATTTTCCACATAAAAATGTAATCATAGTTGTATAAAAGTGCCAAACAACCATAGAAAATAATCTTACCACAATCATGTCCTCATAGCTCAGGTAAAGGATGTTGTACTGGTCTTTCTTTGAGTGCCACTCTCTGACGTGGTCAAACCAGGAGGATGCTCCCACTGTGAAATAGAATCATAAGAGTTACTAACCAACCTAAAAACTTGACTCGTCTTCAAGCAGTGTGAAAGAAAGTGAAGTTTCTTAGCAACATATTCTTGTAGTATCCTCCTGAAAAGCTGAATAAAGTCCAAAGGATGTTCTTTACAACTTTATTCAGCTTGTTGTTTAAGGGTTTGAGACGCCCACCGTCCTCAATTTTAGTCCATATATCGACGTAAATGACATCTGGATGTGGCTATGCAGTAAAAGAGCTACTCAGGAGTCAGTCACACTGAACTACATCTGTTTCATCAACAAATTTACTAGTACATTTTTAATATTTCTTCAGATTTGGTTGTGATGACTCGTTGTCCTGCAGAATCTGAGGATCCTCACCGTTTCCCTTCAAACTGTTTTCAAGCAAGTCCTCAAAACTCTTGGGTGTCTCCAGATCACTGCTGATTTGACTGAAGTGGTAATAAGAGACGATGTTGTCCTTTGGATTTCTCATCACATAGATGATCTGACATGGAAACAAGCAGCAGTAGGTCCACAGTTTAAAGGAACAGACACAAAATGTTTGTTCTGAATGCCTTTAAGGAACTCATACACAGTAACCACAATATAAGCCTACCTTGATCCCTGTCCCTCTGATTGACCTAGCAGGATAGAGTTCCTAACATACTAACCTTTGCCTTTTTGTCCTTCAGTCCTGGAGGCAGAAGAGCTGGTGTGAGATGAGATGTAAAGAGTCGTGGAGAAGGTCTAAGAGGGTAGCTTTCATGGTTCTCCACATACTCAAGCCACGGCATCTTCTCCATGTTGTTCGGATATTCATCCAGACCTCCATCTAACTCAAAGATGGAGATGATGATCTGCTGAGTCCATATAGTTCCTGAGTGAAGAAGAGATGAATTGTGACACATCCTACCAGGTCAGTAACTCTGATCTCAACCACAGTAACACTGAACACAAGTGATCTGATTTAAAGAAGCTTTCACTGACCTGACTTTGGATAGGAGACGAGGAATACGTCGCTATCTCGAATTTCAAAGCTCTGGAGGGAATCAATGATCTCTGCTGTTGTGAAACCAATGGGAAAGTTGAAGTTTTTATACCTGAGGAGATAGTCGCTGATCTGCTCCATGTTCCTCCTGTGTCAGACTGACGGGACAAGTAAAGAACAACAGTTTACAGCTGGGATGTGGACTTTGTACTCTCCGTGTACGGGGTTGTTCCAGTCATGTATTCATTTGATGTCCTTATACAATCCATTATGAAAACATTTGTTCATTAACACTTTATCATTGCAGGAAGACGTACAGATACACTCAAAGCTAATCTATCTCATTATGAACACAGTTGCTTCCTGGGGTTGTTTGTAGATGTCACTAATAGACCAGAAACGCAAACCTGGTAGTGTCTGTGTTTAGAGCAGTGCCCTGAGATACAGCTATGAACAACTTGAAGGTCTCACTGATACCCTGATGTGAAGAATTTCTTGCACTAGTGGCAAATAGTTTTGGCATTCCTTAGAGCTTGTTTGTTATAAAAACAACATAATTTATTTGCTTTTTAAAAAAAAATTGGTATGAACTTTATATAAAAACCAAAAACTGAAAAGAACTGTAAAGGGGTGGAAGAAGGGGTGGAAGGAGGAAGAAGAGGAGAATAGTTCATCTCCAGGTCTGGTTTGAATCCCACAGTTACAAGAACTTGTAGTGTTCATTATATAATAAATAGGTATCTTTAATGTACAACTCAAGCACATTACTAGTTGTTTATTTAGTATAGCTTTGTGTGTGTTTTGCCATTGGTTCATTTCTTTGTGGTAAAAATAACAACTCAATCATTGTTCAGAAAGCCTTTTATAGCAGCGGCTCTGTTTCATCAACAGTTACTGTGTATGTTTTACACTAAATGAATGAGTCCAGGTAGCATCTCGTGGTGGGTGTGGCCTCTTCATTTATTCCCAGATGAACTTCAGAGACAAATCACCGAGTTTCTCCTGAAGGAGTCGATCAACTCTTTCACTCTGAGCTACAGTAAAGTAGTTCTTCCAGTCACCGATCTGACCTGCAATCAAGAAATAAATATTCCACCTCATCTGTTCATACGGTTCTGCACAGGTTCTTCTGTTCTGCTGCGTTACCTTTACGCATGAAGTCTCCCCTCAGCCACCTCTCTGTTAGGAATTGGTAGTTTGCTTTTGGATCCTCCTTCATGTTCTTGAATGTAGATTTCTCTACAACCCTCACAACGTCTGCTTCACTCAGGTTTTTACCCAAGAAGCTGCAGATCTTAGTCACCACTGTCTTCAGGTCCTTCAAGAGAAGTAAGGGTCTCAATAAGAACTTTTAATATATGAAGAATTCATGAGTCTTCACAGTTTTATATACAAATCTAAATAATCCTACCACTATCATGTCTTCATACGTCAGGTAGAGGATGTTGTACTGGTCTCTCATTGAATGCCACCGTCGGATGTGGTCAAACCAGGAGCTTGATGCCACTGTGATGGAATAATGTTTCAAAACATTTCACCCAAATCTGAGAGTTAATTCAATGTCTGCCGTCCTCATTACACCTAAAAGTAGTCTATGTACAGGAAACATTTAGTGATTTTCAATGCAAAACAATTATTTGCTTCAGCAACAGGAAAATAAAAAGCCTACATATGTCTCCTTCAACATGGACAAAAGAAGCTCTGGAATAAAGAACTGACACTTCAGCTTCATGATGTGTAGATAATGATTGCTTTGATTCATTTATTATCATTGGATTTATTTAGTATTCGTTGTCATCCTGGGGATTTTTCTTACCGTTTCCTTTCAGATAGTCCTCAAGAAAGCCGTCAAAGCTCTCGGGCGTTTCCGCTTCAAGACAGATTTTATAAAAGTTGTAATAAGAGACGATGTTGTCCTTTGGATTCCTCATCACGTAGATAATCTGACATTGGAACAAATAAGCACATAGTTTGAAATAATAGTGTTTGTACTCAGTTAAAAAAGTCAATGATGTACCAGGGATTGTACTGATATCTGTACTGATTTCTACCTGCTACAGAATAAAAGATATAAATACACATTTAGCTGTAATTTGAATGTAAAGCCCTTCACACAGAAGCTTGCTGGTTTACCTGTTCAATATCATACGTTGATCATAAGACAACAGTAAAACTCGTTAGGAACGTTCCTTTGTAAGTCAATTTTGCAATTTATTGAGTTTTTTGAGTCAGTTTTGCAATTTACGTCTATTGCATTTTGGGTAATTTATATAATTTAAATAAAAACAGAAAATCTTTTTTGAACCACTGATCTACACAATTTATTGCCAGGTCTCAACCAGTCAGTGACCTTTAACATGGCATGTGACCGTTTTCCAACTGCTTGGCTTGATTGGAAGCATAAAAAGATCAGTACGATCAAGCGAGTGCTATTCAGTTTAAATAGGGCAATTCTAGAACGCTGCCTTCTAGGGTACTATGAGCAATCAAAGTTGTCAACGGCTGTCTCTTTGCTCCAAAATATATTTTCTACAAAACCCTGACCTTTGCTTTCTTTTTCCACAGTCCCAGAGGCAAAAGATCTGGAGTGAGATGAGTGGAGAAGAACCGTGGAGAAGGTCGTAGACTGTAGTCTTCTCGACCCTCCTCCTGCTCCAGCCATGGCATTGTAAGTAAGTTGTTTGGGTATTCATTCAGACCTCCGTCTAACTCACAGATGGAGATGATGATCTGTTGAGTCCAAATAGTTCCTGTGTGTGACATAAGCAGAAGCGTTGGACGAAGATAAGTAATTCTTTACAGAGGAGCTTGTGTCACTGACCTGACTTTGGGTAAGTGATGAGGAACAGGTCACTGTCTCTGATGTCAAAGCTCTGGAGTGATTCAATGGCTTCTGCAGATGTGAAGGCTGTTGGAAAAATATAGTTTTTATACCTGCCGAGATATTTATTCATCTTTTCCATGATGTTTCTGGCTGCGAAAAAGAGAGGAATAGAACAGAAGATAAACCGCACAGATTAAATAGCTTGAATTTGGACTTTGATATGCATATGATTGTCGGGGGTGGAGTCTTTCTTCACAAGTGAGTATATGTCATGCTGCGAACTGGTAAACAGGAATCTTGGAGCAGACTTCAGCGATTTCACCTTCCAAAATACTCGAGTGTCAACAGGTTGAAAATCACAGTGAACACCCCCCCCTGTTAATAGTCCCTATGAAGTTACAATCAGAATCAGGTTAGTTTATTAGTCTCCGAGGGAATCAAGTAAAGTGAAAAGAAAGAAATGTAGCCACGATTAAATATGGATATTTTGATCGACAGATGCATCGTAGAAATCTTATTAATGACAAGCAACCAATGGGCTTTTCAATACATGTCTGCATTAGCATTTTCTGAAAAACGTTCATTGTAAATTCTGGATTATTGATCGCACCTGAATACAAGCTGCACCAACTAAATTTTAAAGGGAAAAAACTTTTTAGATACAGTATACACACAGCACCTGTCTGTAAGTCGCAGGCGTTGAGGTGTTGTAACATGAGATATTGACACAGAAAGATTTTTAATTACTGCTTTTTTCTGAACAGTGCTTGAAACACAGCAGTAAAACAACGCTGCCATCTTCAACATCTCCCCATCGATTCATTTGTGCTGATCCTATGTGCAGCAGCTCTGTTTCCAACTTCGACAGCCAGATCCATTGCCTTTAACTTAAAAGCTACACCCTTCTCTGGGGGTTTACCATCTTCAACGCTGTAAAAGTTGTGCAAAATGTCTCGTTAAAACACGATCAAACTACAGTAGCATCTTCATTATCTCTTCCACCTGTCCGTCTCACTCTTTTATTTCCTGCTAGAGCGCCCCCTAGAGGCCGTTAGCCCGCATCATTTTAAGCCACAGGGTTCAAATCGTGTGAAAAAAAGGTAGTTCCTGTAATTCTTTTGGGAATTAAATGACGATGACAGGTTGACAACATGACAACATGATGACAACATTTTATTCATATTAACTTTTTAAATCAGTTACATCAATCATCAGTGTTCATATTGTTAAAGAACTTGTGATGTTGTGGTGGGCATGGCTTCTTCCTTTATTCCCAGATGAACTTCAGAGACAAATCACCGAGTCTCTCTTGAAGGAGTCGGTCAACTCTTTCGCTCTGAGCTACAGTAAAGTAGTTCTTCCAGTCACCAATCTGACCTGTAATGGATAAAAAAAATTATGCCTGATATCTGATCACATGATATTTAACATGTTTGAATTGTGTATGATCCGTTGACATATTTTCACAAAACACATTCACACACCAGTGTGATTCACTGAAGACAATTCACTAGGTGGACAGTGTACCTCTTCTCATGAAGTCTTCCTGCACACCAATTTGTAACGAATGCTTATAGTTTGCTTTTGGATCCTCCTTCATGTTCTTGAATGTAGATTTCTCCAAGACTTTCTCAATGTCTGCTTCACTCAGGTTTTTACCCAAGAAGTTGCAGATCTTAGTTACTGCTGACTTCAAGTCCTAAAATGTAAACAAACATTTAAATACTTTTTATTCTTTCTTCGAGAAATTATTCTTTCTGGTAGTTGTTGGCCTGTTGCATGATATATTGATTTATGGCCTTAACATACTTTTACACAAAAGTGAAGTTTTCCTACCACAATCATGTCCTCGTAGGTCAGGTAGAGGACGTTGTACTGGTCTCTCACTGAATGCCACTGTCTGATGTGGTCAAACCAGCAAGATGCCCCCACTGTGAAATGGAATCATAACGGTTCAGGAGTGGTTTGAGGAATGTAAGAAAGAGTCTGAGGTTTTGACTTGGCCTCCAGGTTTCCCTGATCTCAATCCAACCACCCAGCCTTGGGACGAGCTGGACAAACAAGTTCGTCCCGTGGAGCAACCGCTCTACCGCGCATTTTCAGAGGTCTAGAGGAGTCGGTACATTGTTGGATCAGGGCTGTTTAGGCAGCGAAAGGAGGACTTACTTCTAATAGGCAAATGGCCTTAATGTGCTTGTGTACATGTTTTCACCTTTTCACCATATACTTGTTATAATATATTAATATTCTCCGACCAGACACTGTGGCTCCTGCATTGAGATTCATCCCGTGAATTACAGTAACTCTGTAACAGGATAACTCCTCCTGTTTGACAGTTTATTACAGATATCATTGATTATGTGGGTGTTATTTACAATTCTTTGTCCAGACTCTCACCATTGCCCTCCAGATAATCCTCCAAATAATGCTCAAAACTCTCTGGCGTCTCCATTTTGTTGCAGATTTGACTGAAGTAGTAATAAGAGACGACGTTGTCTTTTGGATTCCTCAGCACATAGATGATCTGACAGAGACACAATCAGTCCATAGTGAAACCATGACATGTTGTACTGTGAACATTACAAACATCGCAGAGGTTATTGAATCTCTTTTTTTTTTTGTTTGCTCTTTGTACACATGATAAAGGTTATTAAGAGATTTTGACCTTTATTTTCAATGTTTGGGAAGAAAACAAACCTATTCCAAAGAAGAATTGATTACATCCCGCTTCAAAGCAGTGATGTATTGCAATTGTCAGTGTTCGTGTGTTCGTTCGTTTGTTCGTTTGTCCGTCCGTCCGTCCGTTCGTTCGTTGGATAGTCCACCAAATATCTTCGCAACCAATGCTGATAGAAAGATGAAACAGCACATTACTGGGGAAGGGAATGAAAATGAGATGATGACCTTGATCTTGAGAAAACTAGGTTAAGGTCAAATTTCAACTTTTGTACACTCAGGAACTGGATAAGATAGAAAGACGAGGGAGAAGGCCAGTGTGAGTAAGGACATAGGTCAAAAGAAAGTAGGACAGAGCACTATCATTGATTTTTGACCTATGCAAGTAGGTCAGGGTAAAATTTCAAATTATGGGTGTCGCAGAATTTTGCAGTCTGTGACTGCTTTGGTTCTAGTTGCCTTTTGGGGTTGCTCTCAGCTGTTGTGTTGTGGCCTGTAAAGGTTTTGCTCACTTTCAGAGGACTGTTCAGTTTACACATGTTTTTTATTAAATTCCCCTTTTTTTTTTATTTGCTCTTTGTACACACGATAATTCAAAGGTTGTTAAGAGATTTTGAACTTTAATTGGAATGTTCGTGGAAGAGACTAACTTTTTCCAAAGAAGAACTAATTACTTTTGGGGTCACTCTCAGCTGCCGTGTGGTGGTCTGTAAAAGTATTGGTCGCTTTCAGAGGACTGTCTGGTTTGCCTTGATCAAAATTCCAGTCTATACCAACCTTTGCCTTCTTGTCCTTCACTCCTGGAGGCATGAAAGCTGGTCTGAGATGACTAGTGAAGAGGCGTGGAGAAGGTCTTACTGGGTAATCTTCTCTCTCCTCCCAGTGCTCCAGCCACGGCATCTTCTTGTGGTTGTTTGAGTATTCAAACACATCTCCAGCTAGCTCAAAAATGGAGATGATGATCTGCTGAGTCCATATAGTTCCTGTGGTGTGTTTTCAGACATTTAGAGACGTGCCCAATCAATAGATGTGGTACCAGTCAGTTCATCACAGTACACGCGAGTAACACGATACAGAGGAAGTTCTTTCACTGACCTGACTTTGGATAAGTGACAAGGAATACATCACTTTCTCTAATTTCAAAGCTCTGCAGTGAGTCGAGGACCTCTGGAGATGTGAATCCACTGGCAAAGGTGTAGTTTTTATATTTGAAGAGATAGTCATTGATTTTTTCCATGGTAGAGAAATGAGAGAAGAGTGGAAACACTTCACCGTTCAGCGGTATAACAGGAATTTGGACTTTGATTACACATTTGCTTTTGACAGTGGCTGGTCACATGTTTCCTCTTTAGATTTTTATCTGAAATGGTGCCAGCTGGAAAAACGCGGAGTTAAACTGAAGTAGTTTATTGCTGGTTTTCATTCACGCCCCTTCCCTAGAGATATTTATCTATAGGTTTCTCGCCATCACCAACTGGTGATGGCGAGAAACTTGTTGTTAAATATTAGCCCTCAGATTTTCTCTTGGTTTTAAAACTAAATCATACCAGGATGTTTATTTTATTTTAAATCATAAATGATGATAATGAGATAACAACAAACATTTTAGGACATTAAAGGCACCCAATCCACGATTAATTTCCTGTTGTCAGTAAATGAAGCCGAAAGATGGGACAACAAAGTTTATTAGTTTCCATTGAATGTGTCTTCATGTTTGTTAAGCAAAGCGACAGTTTAACAACAGTCTAAAGCAGGTCTACACAAATATTCTACTGTATATACTGTAAAATATTCAGCTATTTAGCATCTTATGGTGGGTGTTGCTTCTTTGGTTTATTCCCAGATGAACTTTAGAGACAAGTCACCGAGTCTCTCCTGAAGGAGTTGATCAACTCTTTCGCTCTGAGCTACAGTAAAGTAGTTCTTCCAGTCACCGATCTGACCTGTGATGGAAAAAAAGTTTCACCTTATATTTGATCACATTACACTGAACACACCAGTGTGAGTCACTGGAGGCAATGTAGGTGGACAGTGTACCTTTTCTCATGAAGTCTCCCTTCACACCAATTTCGAGTGAATGCTTATAGTTTGCTTTTGGATCCTCCTTCATGTTCTTGTATGTAGATTTCTGTACGACTTTCTCAATGTCTGCTTCACTCAGGTTTTTACCCAAGAAGCTGCAGATCTTAGTTACCTCTGTCCTCAGGTCCTAAAATGTAAATAAACATCTAAATACTGATACCGTAATTTAATATTCTTTGTTTAAGGAATAATTTTACTGATAATTACTGGCTTGCACGATATATTGATATATAGCCTTAACATACTATTTCACAAAAGTCTTCCTACCCCAATCATCTCCTCGTAGGTCAGGTAGAGGATGTTGTACTGGTCTGTCACTGAATGCCACTGTCTGATGTGGTCAAACCAGCAAGATGCCCCCACTGTGAAATGGAATCATAACGGTTCAGGAGTGGCTTGAGGAATATAAGAACGAGTCTGAGGTTTTGACTTGGCCTCCAGGTTTCCCTGATCTCAATCAAACCACCCAGCCTTGGGACGTGCTGGACAAACAAGTCCATCCCGTGGAGCTACCGCTCTGCAGGATAGCTTCAGAGGTCTAGAGGAGTCGGTACATTGTTGGATCAGGGCTGGTGGTCGTAATGTGGTGTATATATCATCACTTTTTATTATATACTTGTTATAATATGTTAATATTCTCTGACTAGACACTGTGGCTCCTGCATTGAGATTCATCCTGTGAGTGTACAATAACTCTATAAGAGGATAACTCCTTCTGTTTGACAAGTTATTACAAATATCATTGATTATGTGGGTGTTATTTAAAATGCTTTGTCAAGACTCTCACCATTGCCCTCCAGATAATCCTCCAAAAAATGCTCAAAACTCTCGGCCGTCTCCAGTTTGCTGCAGATTTGACTGAAGTGGTAAGCAGAGACGATGTTGTCTTTTGGATTCCTCATCACATAGATGATCTGACAGAGACACAATCAGCCCATAGTGAAACCATGACATGTTGTACTGTGAACATTACAAACTCCTCAAACAGGAAAGACCAATATGCTCACCATCTCTGCTTTGGACGTATCCAAACCATCCAAACCAGTTCTCTCTAAGTCCTGAAGGATTTTAATTCTCCCCATATGTGAACATTTGCTCGTAGAATCTGGACTCAAATTACCACCACACCAAAAAGTATAATATCGTTGAAGATCTTTCACAATGTTTTGAATTGTCCTGCTGTGACAGAAGCTTTACTTTCAAGACAAGAGTAGTAATTTACAATCTAATCAAGTCTTCCCCAATGAATATGAACTCGCTTGACGTCATTGTGAATTTAATTTGATTGACTTATTTTGTAAAGTTTTTTTTAAAGTATTCCTTATGTCCCCTTTTGTCGCTCTCTCTAACTCAAACTCTCACTGACTCTCTGCAATATTAAAATGAGAAGAGGAAAAGAAAAAGTGGATGAGTATGAAAGCAAACATATGAAGGATGATCTGGACTGGATCTTCTCTTCTATGGAAAAGTTAAGGAGTGACCTCAAAGGCAACTGTGAAGAAAAGTTGGAAGAAAAATTAAAACCAGTGCTAGGCGCCATGGAAGAAATGAGGAATGAAATGAAGAAAATCAGAAAGATATGGAAGAGAAAGACCGGCGCATTGTTGTCTTGGAATAGGGGCAACTAAGAATGAATGATGTGGAACAAAGCATTCATATGAATGATGTGACCATCACTGGCATCAAAATCAAGCCGCGGAATTATGCAAATGCTGTAGCACAGCGCTGACACCGAGACTGTGGAGCAACTTGTGATTTCTCAACTGAGGGATCTGCAGATAACTATAGATTCGGACCAGATTGAGACATGTCATCCACTGCCATCTAGAGGTAGGAGACCACCTGCAGTGTTGACAAAATTTGACGGTCGTGAACACAAGATTGCTCTTCTGAAACAAGGCTTCGAACTGAAAGGAAAAAATGTGTCCATTAATGAGAATCTCACTAAAGAATGCTGATATGTTTCCAACTATTGATTGCCAATGATGTCTAAAGACATCCAAAGACACTGGTGTCATTGGAAAATCAAACCTATGTTCTACTGGTGATTACTAAAGAATGAAAAAACATAGCTTTTTTTTCCCGATGGTGGTTTCTTGTGGTGGTTTTGGTATTTACAGTCATACAACACAAAATTCCGTGGGCTGCTCTGAGAATGGCTGGCAGCCCACGAGTTAACCATCTGGCAGATGTTGTTAAATCCCTTTTTTTTAAATTTGCTCTTTGTACACACGATAATTCAAAGGTTGTTAAGAGATTTTGAACTTTAATTGGAATGTTCGTGGCGGAGACAAACTTTTTCCAAAGAAGAACTAATTACTTTTCGGGTCACTCTCAGCTGCCGTGTGGTAGTCTGTAAAAGTATTGCTCACTTTCAGAGGACTGTCTGGTTTGTCCTTTTTTTTTTCCTGACTTGATCAAAATTCCAGTCTATACCAACCTTTGCCTTCTTGTCCTTCACTCCTGGAGGCATGAAAGCTGGTCTGAGATGACTAGTGAAGAGACGTGGAGAAGGTCTCCACCTCTCCACATAATCTTCTCTCTCCTCCCAGTGCTCCAGCCACGGCATCTTCTTGTGGTTGTTTGAGTATTCAAACACATCTCCAGCTAGCTCAAAAATGGAGATGATGATCTGCTGAGTCCATATAGTTCCTGTGGTGTGTTTTCAGACATTTAGAGACGTGCCCAATCAATAGATGTGGTACCAGTCAGTTCATCACAGTACACGCGAGTAACACGATACAGAGGAAGTTCTTTCACTGACCTGACTTTGGATAAGTGACAAGGAATACATCACTTTCTCTAATTTCAAAGCTCTGCAGTGAGTCGAGGACCTCTGGAGATGTGAATCCACTGGCAAAGGTGTAGTTTTTATATTTGAAGAGATAGTCATTGATTTTTTCCATGGTAGAGAAATGAGAGAAGAGTGGAAACACTTCACCGTTCAGCGGTATAACAGGAATTTGGACTTTGATTTACACATTTGCTTTTGACAGTGGCTGGTCACATGTTTCCTCATTAGGTTTATATCTGAAATGGTGCCAGCTTGAGTTAAACTGAAATAGTTTATTGCTGGTTTTCATTCACGTCCTTTGAGATATTTTTCTATATGTAGTTGGTGATGGAGAGAAACTTTGTTGTTAAACTGTTATTCCTCAGATTTTTTCTTGATTGTAAAACAAAATTATACAAGGATGAAATTATACAATAAAGACTCTGATGTATATTTTATTTTAAATCATAAATGATACTAATTAAAACAACACAAACAATTAAGGACATTAAAGGCACCCAATCCAGAATTAATTTCCTGTTTGTCAGTAAATGAAGCCAAAAGATGGGACAACAAAGTTTATTAGTTTCCGTTGAATGTGTCTTCATGTCTGTTAAGCACAATGACAGTTTTACAGCAGTCTAAAGCAGGTCTACACAAATATTCTACTGTATATACTGTAAATTAATAAGCTACTTAGCATCTCGTGGTGGGTGTGGCGTCTTTGGTTTACTCCCAGATGAACTTCAGAGACAAATCACCGAGTCTCTCTTGAAGGAGTTGATCAACTGTTTTGCTCTGGGCTGCAGTAAAGTAGTTCTTCCAGTCACCGATCTGACCTGTGAAGAAATAACACTACACCTGACATCTCCTCACACGTTTTTGGACAGATGTTAGCTATGTTACCTTTGCGCATGAAGATCCCCTTTACCACAGTCTCTGGCAGAAACTGATAGTTTGCTTTTGGATCCTCCTTCATGTTCTTAAATGTCGATTTTTCTACAACTTTCTCAACGTCTGCTTCACTCAAGTTTTTACCTAAGAAGCTGCAGATCTTAGTTACCTCTGTCTTCAGGTCCTAAAAGAGAAATGGTGGCTGTAAAGAGAATGAGCTAAAACAAATAATTGGTGACTGTTTCTTAGTATTTCATTCTCAAACCACTAAAATGATATAAAATACTCTTACCATAATCATGTCCTCGTAGTTCAGGTACAAAATGTTGTACTGGTCTCTCTTTGTGTGCCACCCTCTGATGTGGTCAAACCAGGATCCCGATCCCACTGTTTGATGGAATAATATAGTTCTTCAAAAACTATTCACCCAAAACTGATATTTAAATCATGTTTCCCCTCTCGCATCAATCAAAAGTGTTTTTTGTGCTTTTCTGTAAAACAAAATCAATTTTTTTTTTCTTTTTAGCAAATGAGAGTCATGGCATAATATAATACACAAAATCAACGAGGAAAATGTCTCTTCATTCATCACAACCAACACAAACAAATAAGTAGAAATCCTCCACTGATTCTAAAAGTCCTTGACATCTTGTTGAACCCAATGCCTTGCCTGTAGCCTGAAAGTCATCGGATGTGCGTGGACTTGTTATTGAATGCATCTTCCCGTCACCAATCTAGTCCTCAAAAGTATTTGAAGCAGGGTGAAGTCATGCAGAGGCTTGTTTACGCACTTATGAAGTCTATTTCTCAGTGCATGTCTGTGTGTTGGAGCCCATCCACCCACGTCAGCTAGGGTGCACACTAGCACTGTTGGTTTAGAGACTTTAGTGAAGATTTGTGCTTTTTTTGTAATCGTAAGATTCCGGCACTGCTTGAGGAATGGATGCCATAACGGCTAGTGAGGAATTCTGTTTACATTTACATTAACACAATTTCCTTCGTTTGTTCAGGAAAATGCAGCAATACTGTTTTGTTGTGAAGGTCAAGCAAACTTTTGTGTCATCCTCCAGACT
This sequence comes from Antennarius maculatus, assembly GCA_013358685.1. NCBI lineage: Eukaryota > Metazoa > Chordata > Actinopteri > Lophiiformes > Antennariidae > Antennarius > Antennarius maculatus. The sequence goes on from CM023620.1 coordinate 1,507,016, forward strand.
CTGAGGTTTCTCACCGTTTCCTTTTAGATAATCCTCAAGAAAGTCCTCAAAGCTCGTTGGCGTCTCCATTGCGCTGCAGATTTTACTGAAGTGATAATAAGAGACGATATTGTCCTTTGGATTCCTCATCACATAGATGATCTGACGGGAAAATGGACCGTATAGAACAATCAGCACAATTAAATGAATGCATTTCTCTGCTTTATGCCACATTGGCATTTCTTTGGTATCTCCCTTTTTAAAGCACTGAAAACGTCTTGCATGGAAGGATCTTGAGTGCTGCATGCAATAAAAACTGTTAGTCCTTTTGTCAATAGTACTATCATTTGTCGGTACGTTATATGTAAACATATTGTTGAATGAAATACCTTTGCCTTCTTGTCCTTCACCTGAGGAGGCATAAGATCTGGTATAAAATGACATGAGAACAATCGTGGAGAGGGTCTGTTTGGGTATGAGTCTTGTCCTTCCAGATACTCCAGCCACGGCATGTGCTCCAAGTTGTTTGTATATTCATTCAGACCACCATCTAATTGGTAGATGGAGATGATGATCTGCTGAGCCCATATACTTCCTGTGTACAGAGATGTTGGACCCGATTGGTTAATCTGTACCGACAGAATAAAACTAAATGAAACAAGGTAGTCAAAGACTGCAACATCTCGCAACACCCCTGAATAAAAATTTTATCCTGACCTATAGGTACCTAAAAAGGTATAAAAGTGAAAATTTGACCTTGACCTAGTTTTTCAAGGTCAGGGTGTGATCTAATTTTCCTGCCCTTGCCTCCCTGAATACAACGCCTTTTGTTTCATCTTTTATCTCATCCGGTTCCTGAAATATGTGCCAAAAAATGTACAACAGTTGAAATTTGACCTTGACATAGTTTTCTCAAGGTCAAGGTCATCATCTCATTTTCATCCCCCTTGCCGCCCGAGTCATGTGTTTTTTCTTTCATCTTTCTATCTGCAACGGTTGTGAAGATATTTGGTGGACGGATGGACGGACGAACACACAAACACTGGCAATTACAGTACATCACCGCTTCGTGGGATGAAAATAAATGCAGCACAGAAGAGTTTGTTTCACTGACCTGATTTTGGATAAGTGACGAGAAATAGGTCACTATCTCGAATTTCAAATCTCTGAAGGGAATCAATGATCTCTGCCGATGTGAATCCCATCGGAAAAGTATAGTTTTTATACCTGCCAAGATAATTACTGATCTTCTCCATGTTACCTCTGGCTACGGAAAATAAGACAGAAATAGAAGGAAAAACTCAACCCACAAGGATTAAATAGCTGGAATGTGAATTCTGATTTGTACACATGATAGTGGGGGTGGAACCTTCCTGCATAGGCCGACTGGACGCCCTACCACTAAGAGAAAGCTTGAGAACAATGCTGATGTTTTGATTATCATTGTCATTGATTTGCTGGCTTTCAGAGGTAAAACCAAAAGAAAAATTACTTAACAAAAATATTATAGCCTTTATATGTTAACAGTGTGTGTGATGTCTTGTGTTAGGTCACATATCTAGAGTTTTATTTATACAAATTAGAATATATTTTGGGGGATTTTCAAACAAAGTCTGGAATGTGAGGAGAGGTGTGTTCCAGGAGACTCTGTTCGAGCAATGAAACAGGTTATGCCAGGTTGAAATGTTTCTAGAGGTGTCTAGAATTCTGCATTATGCCAATGAGGAAATGAAATTGAGTACAGGATTCAATGGAAGGTACTGTTAACAATATCACTGAAGAAACCAATTGGATTAAAATTTAAAATATTCTGTACTTCATGTGGACTTCAGTCTTGACAGTTGTGTCCTTCATTGTTGAAGTGAAATATTTAAGATTAGATCCTGTAATCTCATTTTATGTCTTGTACCAGCACCTTAAATATGCAAAACCATTTAATAATCCCCTTTTTTAACTTCTGGGAGACAGTGTGTCTGTGGGAAATGGTCACTGTGTTTATGACAGCCTGACCTGAAGGGTTATTCCAACAGGGGAGCAAAAAAGAATCAAGGGGACGTGTTTTAGGTGGCTTTACTGAGGGCCAGCCAACCTAAAACAAGGTTGGAGGGCAGGTTACTGACCCAAACAGGACATTCCAGAAGATGTTCACAAATGATAAACTTTCCAGGAAGCAGGTGGGGGAACAACTGGGTGTCATAAATTCTTATTCTAGTAATTATTTACAGAATTAGCAACTCTCATTGAGCCAGAAAGAATTTCCCTGACATGACTTAAGCAGGTATTCTACAAAAAACATCTCCACCAACATTTACCCTGGTTAAAGGACTAGTGCTACCACTGGTAGTCTAAACTAAATTAACTAAACATGTTGGTTATGATGCAGTTTTTAATGAAGAACCATGGTTGCTGTCATTCATTGCTGCTTTTGGTGCTTACCCTTCTACTGAGAGATGGCTCCACTTTCAGATTATTCTGTTTTGGTGGTATTATAGATTGTGGATGGTGAAATCTTAAAATTCCTCACTATACTTACTGTACTACATTATTTTTGCCCCATTCAGACCCAATTTCTTTGTATCCAATTAATCTCTTTATCTGTGAAATAGTCTTCTCAGAAACAAGTTTACCGGTCTTTTTTTGACTCTGTCTCAACTTTATTGGGTATACTGAAGATTTGTGAAAAGTGGTAATAAGAGACGATGACATCCTTTGGATTCCTCATAACGTAGATAATCTGACATGGAAACAACAGCGATTTGACCAAAGTTTAATACTTAAATACCAGAAAAAATGTATTAATGATCATAAGAGAAAGATATGGCCTGGAAACCAAGTATACACCATTTTAAAACTCTATCACACGCAGGCCTTTCTGGCCTGGCTGGCCCGGTGGTCTCCCAAAGCAGTTTGGTAGAGTAAGGCCAGAAGACCTTAATCAAAAGTCTGCATGTGAGAGGATTCCAGGAGGCTGTGGTGAAGGGTTTAAGGTTGGCTTCAATGGAAATGACACAAATCCCCAACAGGAAGGGACAGCAGAATTTGGAGCTGCAGCCTTGATTATCTACTTTCCAGTTCACAATCAAGGCTGCATCCATGAGTTGAGTAAAGAAAGTGCATGCTCAGTTTACGATCTGTCTGGCGGGTCAAATAAAACACATTTTTAGACATAAGGCACAGACCATATAAAATCCGACGACGGACCATGATCCAAACCCAGTAGAGAACCTCTGGAAAATCCTTTGCAACAGGCCAAGAAGCCCACAACAGTCACCGAACTGTGGAAGACTTCACCAGAATCTCACCAGGGCAGTGTGAGAGACCCGTTGAGCATTGATCAAATTCTTTTCAGAAAAAATAGTTTATAAATCATTCTTGAATTTTAATTTCCAGTGTAAATCTTACCTGGATCTTTCCTGGACCCATATCCTACCTTGGTTCCTCAGAAGTAACTGGACATTGTTGCTGGAAAGAGAGATTCCAGGAATGTCCTTCTTGGCCTGTGGGACCCAATTATACCATCTACTAGATTACCCTACTCAGACACTGTCTGAGTAGGTTCTTATTGAGATTGTGTTAGTTTGGAATGGAAACGATATCCTGATGGCTTGAACTTTCAAAACAAATCCTTTGGGATAAGTGCGAGCGATATTTACTTGATGCTTTTCATAAAATACTGACCTTTGGCTTTTTGTCCTCCAGTCCTGGAGGCATGAGTTTTGGCGGAAGATGACAGGCAAAGAGCCGTGGAGATAATCGTAGAGGGAAGTTTTCTCGATTATCGATGTTCTCAAGCCACGGCATTTTCTCCATGTTGGTTGAATATTGACTCAGACATCCATCAGACTCGTAGATGGAGATGATAATCTGCTGAGTCCATACAGTTCCTGTTTGTGGACATTAACCGATCCCTTAAATTATGTGGTCAGAGACTCTGATGCCGGCCTCACAACTGTTGTGTTTACGGGAGAAGAGTTTGTCTCACTGACCTGACTTGAGGTAAGAGATGAGGAATACGTCACTGCTTTTGATTTCAAAGCTCTGGAGTGAGTCAATGACTTCTGCTGACGTGAATCCTAACGGAAAAATAAAGCCTTTATATCTGCCGAGACATTTACTTATTCGTTCCATGGTAGCGCTGGCTTGTGCTTGAACAATTAGAGAAGGCTCAGGGGAGGCGCAAAGGCTTGGGGGTGTTATCTAAAAAATCTGGACTTTGCTTTTCACATGACAGTGGGGGTTGGAATCATCCTCTAGATCTGACATAATGCCAACTGGTTATAGTAAACTTTATGTTATCAGTATCTTTATTGATAGTCCTGTAAAAACAAACTATGAAAACCAGTAAGGCACCATGTCTGAATATTTTCTTTAATTTGTAAATAAATGAACTCAATTAAAAAAGCAGAAAATTAAATGTAACGTGTAACAAAGCTGTATTAGACTGTATAGTGTATCTGGTCTTTTGTGTGTATTAATAGGGATATACTACTCTTAGCTTGATCATCAATGTTATTGATTTGCTGACTTTCAAAGAGAAAACTTACAGAAAAGTCACATCCAAACATACTATAATATTTTTGGTTAACATTGTGTGTGGTGTCTTGTGTTAGATCACATATGTACAGTTTTATTTATGCAAGGTGGAATATATTTTTAGAGGATTTTCAAATCAAGTCTGCCTTGTGAGGAGAGTTGTGTCTGCATCATGCCATTGTTGAGATTTCACCGGAGGGTACTGTTAAAAATATTACTGAAAATACCACGGGATCAAGATTTTACTGTACTTTTCTTCAAGAAGTCATGTAGAGATTGTTTCAGTCTTGATTGAGCCGGTTGTGTTCTTCATTGTTGAAGTGAAATGGTTGAGATTAGATCTTTTAATCTGATTTTTTATCTTTGTACCAGCATCTTGAATATGCAAGACCATTTAATAAAAAATCTGTGTAGGTTCTCAGTTATCCAGTCATGGTTATCCATGGTTGTCAATCCACTGGACTTTAAGAACTGAAGAAGCCTCTTGGATGAGAGGCAAAACGTTTTCAAGAAACTTTCCTAAAGTCCAGTGGATTGATTTAAACAGCTCTGGCCATTTAATAAAAATTTTTTCATTGATTTTCAGCCATTTCGAAAAACCTTGTACTTCATGATTTCAGAAGGTTTTTAAACAAATATATGTCCATCACATTTTACCCTGCCACTGAAAGACTTCAGTTATGTTTTTCAGCAGGTGGAGTCAGGGAAACTCTTTCGATATCTTCACTTGTGTATTGAGGAGCTAATTCCCTGTAGGTGGCAGCAACGCTGCTTTTAGAGGAGAGACCATCATACAGAAAATTTGAGAAGAGTGCAGGAGGAGCGGAGACAATCGTGAAACATTGTGAGTCAGACAAATGGTGTAGGTAGTTCGAGGAGAAAGAGTGTAATGAATGTGAGAAAAGTTGTCAAAGATCATAGAGAGGATGAATGGATGGAGGAGTGTTATAGTTTTATAGAAGCTAGCTCCCACCCTCACAGGTGGAGAACATCCTATCATGGTGCTTTTTGGTGTGTGTGGGTGTGTGTGTGTGTGTGTGTGTGTGTGTGTGTGTGTGTGTGTGTGTGTGTGTGTGTGTGTGTGTGTGTGTGTGTGTGTGTGTGTGTGTGTGTGTGTGTGTGTGTGTGTGTGTGGTGGTTTAAACTGGATGCAGCTTTGAGCAGAACGGCCTCTAATTTCTTCCATGACTAAATAAGAGTAATTGTACTAATTCAATACCTCGAAGTGTCATTTTAGTTCCGTCATGTGTGTGTAGATGTGACGTTGTTGTTGATCTGGTCTGGATAAGAAAAATAAATACTGTATTTCACAAAAACACTTTTTGCTTCAAGGCAACGGTGAAAAGGTCACAACAATTTGTGCATATAAAGTCAGAAATTAATTTTCATAGCATTTCCTGATATCTTAGGAGTTGTATTAAGTCATTTTAATTTAATTTTTTTGCTGTGGTTTCACCGTTTTTTATTTATTAAATCAGTGTTTCCACATACATACATCCAAACTTGTCATAAACTATTATAATACATGTTTAATTAACTCATTTTGCATATGAACAGCTACTGCATGAATATGAATATGTTAGCATTTATTCCCAGATGAACTTCAGAGGTAAATCACCGAGTTTCTCTTGAAGGAGTCGATCGACTCTTTCGCTCTGAGCTACAGTCAAGTAGTTCTTCCAGTCACCGATCTGACCTGTGATGAAAAGGAAATTAAACTAAAAATACTCCAGTTATCTTTGCACATATCTTTGTTATCTTTATTTGGTTCTCTTATGTCACCTTTACGCATGAAGTCTCCCTTCAACCACGAATCTGGCAGAAACTTGTAGTTTGCTTTTTGATCCTGCTTCATGTTCTTGAATGTAGATTTCTCCACAACTTTCTCAATGTCTGCTTCAGTCAGATTTTTACCCAAGAAAGTGCAGATCTTAGTTACCACTGTCTTCAGTTCCTAAGAGTGAAACAATAGAGGCGACGAGTCAAATGATAGTGAAGAATTGAAGATGCTGAATAACAGTGAAGTCTAGTCACCATGATCATGTCCTCGTAGGTCAGGAAGAGGATGTCGTACTGGTTGCTCTTTGATTTCCAGTCTCTGATGTGGTCAAACCAGGAAGATGCTAACACTGTAAAATAGAACCATATGACGTAAAGGAACAGTTCACTCATATCTGAAACATCTGTCATGTTTCAGCTGTTTGATGAGGAGTCAGAGGAATAAAATGTTTTTAAATAACCAAAAAAATGACATTATTGCAATTTTCAGCCAATTCTTCATTACAAGTCAAATTAAATATCTTAAGTGTTCGTCCTCAGGCGCTGAGGTTTCTCACCGTTCCCCTTCAGATAGTCCTCAAAAAAGTCATCAAAGCTCTTGGGAATCTCCAGGAAGGTGTAGACGTGACTGAATTTATGAAAAGAGACGATGTTGTCCTTTGGATTCCTCATCACATAGACAATCTGACGGAACAACAACAGCCCATAGAAACATGATGTACATGTATGTTGTGTCATTATGTGAAGTTCTGCTCTCTGCTTTCTCATGTGAGGTTGGGTTTGTCATCAGACACCAACCTTTGCCTTCTTCTCCTTCAGTCCTGGAGGCATAAGATCTGGAATCAAATGAGAGGAGAAGAGTCGTGGAGAGGGTCGGAGAGAATAAGGCTCTTGACCAATCAGGTACTCCAACCACGGCATCTGCTCACGATTGTTTGGATATTCATTCAGACCTCCACCTAACTCACAGATGGAGATGATGATCTGCTGAGTCCATATAGTTCCTGTGTGGTGACATCAGATAAATAATCAGACGTCCGTTCCCCAGCCGAAGAAAATGAATGCTGGTCCGGTGATGAGTTTGTCTCACTGACCTGACTTTGGATAAGTGACCAGGAATATGTCACTGTCTCGTATTTCGAAGCTCTGAAGTGAATCGATGTACTCTGGAGTTGTGTCTCTGACGAAGAAGTTTATGTTTTTATACCTGAAAAGATATTTGCTGAGCTCCTCCATGTTTCTTTTTCGTCAGTAAGATGAGCAATGTCAAGACGAGCGATGAAAAGTGTGCCTACTGACTGGTTTAATTGCATGACTACGTATTTGTGTTTGCACATGATAATGCCTTTTGACCTGTTTGTGCTCCCTTGGAGATAAGAATGAACAAACCCAACTCTCATGCACGTACAACTAAAACGTCACAGGTAGAGGGAGCAAGTGAAGATATGGAAGGAATATAGACCTGGGAGGGGGTGAACGAAAGTCCCAAAGCTTGGCTGTGTTCAAGTGGGAATGAGTCACTAGTCTGCAGTCGCCAGTCCTTTAATTTGTTGAGGTCTGCAGAGGAACAGCATCGGAGACAATGATATAAACAATTAATAAACTTGTAAGAAAGGCTGGCTCCGTGATTGGCTGTGAGTGGGAGGCATTTTCGGCAGTGAAAAATCTGTTGTCCATCATGGACATCCCTCCAACAAAGCATCTTATCTCCCAATCTATACATTTGAATAAGCTCACTTTAAAAAGTCTCGTGCTGTCACCACCTCCACCCACTTGTCAATCAAGCGCCCAACCAATCATGGAGCATCCGCCAGAAGGAATCACGTGAACAATATGGCGTAAGGGATCTGCTATGTTAGGAGAAGAAATAACTACACATGGACTTCCCAGTTAACATAATTTTAGAGTGTCATAACTGTTCCAACAATTTTCATGTTTTTGAGCAGAGTCCAAACAGCAGGAACCAGACAGAAAACGGCAACAATTTCTGAGTGGAATTAGCTGGCTAGCACCAACAGTCTGTCCAGCTATGGTTTCCGTTTGGAATGGGACAATCGATGTAGAGTCCAAAGTGCTCCTCGGGCATCTGACAAAAACGCTCTTTAAGTAACTCCATACAGTTCTGTTCATGTAGTCACTAACAGAATTATCACTTCTCTAAAATTTCTTCTCCACTTGCTCTTCTGACAGGTGCCTTTTCCTTTAATGTTAGCGCCTTTCCCAGTCTCACAATTAGTTAGATTTCTTTCTCCAGTTAGCCTGCTAACATTCATCTAAGACTTCGCAATGCCCGTCCAGCGCAATCCATGATTTGCCAACACAAATTCTTTTCGTCACCACGTTGATTTTTGACTATGTGAGGTGCACTTGGTTTATAATACCAATACATTTGTTTTAATGTTTGGTATGAAGTCTGATATTATTGTTTTGTCGTGGAATTTCCACGGGTTCCCGCTAGTCTTCTTACTGTATAATCGAATAATGTGATCTTCTCATACTAACAAAGAAGAAGTTTCTTCGTCTACAAAGCATTTGGGTGGGAGGGGTGGGGATTGGTTTACACGACAAAGTCCCAAACTACTAAGAAACATATATTCACTCAATGTAAGAGCCTGCAGTGTTGATTGAGATGAAGATATTTGTTGTTCCTTGTTATCCTTGAAGTGTCATTTTAGTTCCATCATTAATGTGCAGAAATGACATCTTGTTTGATCTGGTCTCTATGTGAAAGTTACATACTGGATTCCACACGAACACGTTTAGCTTCAAGGCAACGGTGACAGTCGCAAAAATGTGTCCATGTCAAGTCGTAAATTACTTTTTTTAGAATTACCTGATCTCTTCTGAGTTGTATGAAGTCATTTTAATTTTGTTTTCATTACTGTGGTTTTACCTTTTTACTTTATTTATTCAGTGTTTCCTCATATAGACATCCAAACTTGTCATCAATCATTCTAATATATGTTTAATTAGTTCATTTTGCATATGAACAGCTACTGCATGAAAAAGAATGTTATATTGTCTTAGAGTAGGCGTGGTTTCTTTCTTTATTCCCAGATGAACTTCAGAGGTAAATCACCGAGTTTCTCTTGAAGGAGTCGATCGACTCTTTCGCTCTGAGCTACAGTCAAGTAGTTCTTCCAGTCACCGATCTGACCTGTGATGAAAAGGAAATTAAACTAAAAATACTCCAGTTATCTTTGCACAGTTTCTTTGGTTCTCTTATGTCACCTTTACGCATGAAGTCTCCCTTCAACCACGAATCTGGCAGAAACTTGTAGTTTGCTTTTTGATCCTGCTTCATGTTCTTGAATGTAGATTTCTCCACAACTTTCTCAATGTCTGCTTCAGTCAGATTTTTACCCAAGAAAGTGCAGATCTTAGTTACCACTGTCTTCAGTTCCTAAGAGTGAAACAATAGAGGCGACGAGTCAAATGATAGTGAAGAATTGAAGATGCTGAATAACAGTGAAGTCTAGTCACCATGATCATGTCCTCGTAGGTCAGGAAGAGGATGTCGTACTGGTTGCTCTTTGATTTCCAGTCTCTGATGTGGTCAAACCAGGAAGATGCTAACACTGTAAAATAGAACCATATGACGTAAAGGAACAGTTCACTCATATCTGAAACATCTGTCATGTTTCAGCTGTTTGATGAGGAGTCAGAGGAATAAAATGTTTTTAAATAACCAAAAAAATGACATTATTGCAATTTTCAGCCAATTCTTCATTACAAGTCAAATTAAATATCTTAAGTGTTCGTCCTCAGGCGCTGAGGTTTCTCACCGTTCCCCTTCAGATAGTCCTCAAAAAAGTCATCAAAGCTCTTGGGAATCTCCAGGAAGGTGTAGACGTGACTGAATTTATGAAAAGAGACGATGTTGTCCTTTGGATTCCTCATCACATAGACAATCTGACGGAACAACAACAGCCCATAGAAACATGATGTACATGTATGTTGTGTCATTATGTGAAGTTCTGCTCTCTGCTTTCTCATGTGAGGTTGGGTTTGTCGTCAGACACCAACCTTTGCCTTCTTCTCCTTCAGTCCTGGAGGCATAAGATCTGGAATCAAATGAGAGGAGAAGAGTCGTGGAGAGGGTCGGAGAGAATAAGGCTCTTGACCAATCAGGTACTCCAACCACGGCATCTGCTCACGATTGTTTGGATATTCATTCAGACCTCCACCTAACTCACAGATGGAGATGATGATCTGCTGAGTCCATATAGTTCCTGTGTGGTGACATCAGATAAATAATCAGACATCCGTCCCCCAGCCGGGGAAAATGAATGCTGGTCCGGTGATGAGTTTGTCTCACTGACCTGACTTTGGATAAGTGACCAGGAATATGTCACTGTCTCGTATTTCGAAGCTCTGAAGTGAATCAATGTACTCTGGAGTTGTTTGTCCAAGGAAGAAGGTGCAGTTTTTGTACCTGAAGAGACTTTTGCTGATCTCCTCCATGTTCTTTCTAACCCATACACATATGAGACAAGAGAAGAAAAGCAGCTTTTCCTGGTGGTGGGTTGTTGTGGACTGGGGTTGACATTAAAATGTCTTTGCACATGAAGACTTTTTTCATTTCTAACTGACACGCACTGATTTTAGAACAAATTTGATGCAGTAATAATTTTATAGAATCATACATCGCCACAGCTATGTCTGTTTTAGACAGTAATTGTGAAGAATAACTTTTTGTTTGCTTTCAGGCATCACTGGACTGAGTGGTTTGTTCACTGAAGATGGTTTGGGTGGGGTCCAGACCTAATTAGCAAACCTCTACTCTGTCAATATGGCCGAAATACCCAACTGATTGGTCTCAGTCACACCTAACAAACAGAACAGGGCTTGAGGCCAAACCCTGTGGCATTTGTCTATGTGTAGAAAATGTTTACCATCAAAAATACAAGCAGACCAAAATTGTTTCAAGCCATGCATGTGCCAAATCAAACAATCAGTCAATTAAAAGGTTAACCATCCAGAACCTGTTAGACCATGTGGATCAGGTGGGCCTGGCAGATTTCCAGCTTCCGTTGGGTTCTCAACAGGCAAGAAGGATGTGTTTTATGATGAAATAGATCATTCAACAACAATTGCAGCTTGATTCATGAGTGACTGAACGAAGAGAGAAACACCCTGATTTGCTTCTGGTCTCAGTGAACAGTAGCATGGGTTGCATCCTTTGCTTTTAAGATCCACCTACAAGCTCACAAATAATCAGGAATTGATTAAAACATTTCTTCTTCTCCAGCCATTAGAATCATAATTATGATGTTGTGTGTCTGATGTGTGTAGGCTATGTGTGTGTTAATAGTTGTGTTTTTCCCAATGCTCTCACCAGTCTTCGCTGTCTCTTTATGACTGTATTGACAGTATTCCTGGAGAATGAACAAAATATCCTACAGATGGTGTTTGGGTCCGTTTCACGAAGCAGGTTGAGAGAAAACTCTGAGTTTGTTAACTGTCGTAGTACCCGACTCTCTGGAACTAACCTGGTCTGGGGCAGGTTTAACTCAATGAGCTTGGAATTTTCTTCTGTCTCCGCCCTTTTTCAATGCAACTCATGCCGTTTCACTTCCTTATGTATTCAGAAGGCACCTGTATTCAGACACCTCCCACTGTCAGCTCACTCTCCGAAGATGGCTGGCCGGGAGCACGAATCGAACTGCCAATCTCTGATCATAGGGCACCCACTCTGTGGCTGAGCCACTGCTGCCCCCAATAAGATGGTTTATGTGTACTAATTGCTTCACATCCTTCAGTTGGTGATCTGAACTGTGAATGTGAATGATGAATGTGTCTCCAACGCCTGCAGTATTAAACCAGATAAATAGGTTTACTTGTTTCTTCAACCGCAATTGGGTTCTCTTATTTGTGATGCAACTAAAAAGTGTGCAAAACTCAAGTCGAGACACGTTGGAGCTCAAGTTCTTTTCATTCTGAGGCGGCAGTCGCTCAGTCCACACTCGTCCCCTTCCAGTTGCCAAGTCCAGTTCAAGTCCAGTGTGGTCCAGCGACTAAAGGAAGATGAACTGGTAGCTGGAGAAGTATCGTCTCCTGAGAGGTGCGGGAGTGATCTTGAGCAAGGCACTAAACCCCACAAGTTGCTCCTAGGGCGCTGCCACGTGTCTACCCATCACTCTGCTATCTCTCTCCTTAACATTGCATGTCTACAGGCCCTTTGTGTGTGTAAAAAGATATTGAGTGGAAAAAAAACCCCAAGGAATTCACAATGTTGTTAATCTTCTTTTAGCCCGGAGGCGACAGCGAAGGCGTGGCATTAGTGTGTCAGTAAAATCTTTTTAAATGGTTGTTGTTGGGGATTCTGGAGAACTGCTTTACATCATATACATTTTTTTTCATCCTTTTTATTTTTTATTTCAAACGAAAACTCATCTTCGGTTTTGTAGGAAATTGCCAGAACTGTGCTGTGAAACTCCAAAAATATTTCCTGAACTGACAAACTTTGCTCATCATATTTATAGAAAAAAATCATAATATCTTTAAATTAACTTTCATCATTCATTCATTCGTTTCATTAGTCCCCATTTGATTAATTTCCAAAATCATTGATCATCACCATTTCATCCACTTTCATTAGTTCATTTATTTTAAAATTATTTTTTCATTTTCATCATTAATTTGCTTCTTGTCAACATTTCATTCACTTTACATTCCTCTTTTTTGGGCAGCTAAACATACAAAACTTACAATTAATGAATAAAAAGAAAAATCAATAAATTATGGCCAGACTCAATTAGCAAGATATGACACCAATATATTAGAAGTTATAAAACCATACCAAACCATTACCCACCACAGGTTACATTTATTATCAACTGCATATGTGCAAATATCCTTCATATCATGAAAAGGAAGACTATAAGCTGTACCTGGAACACGAGAAAAGTCAATTTAAGAAAATACCCTTTTGTTCAGGTGATGTTTAAAGTTCATTTCAGGCTAAGTTGCTTTAGTGTCGTAGTGTTAAACTCCCTGTGAAAACACAGTAGGATTCACTACATAAGATCCTAAAACCTGCAGAGAAAGTTAACCTTAGTGGAGATAAACTTTCAAGCATGGTTCCATCCCGTGATGATCTCAGAGGAACCTCTGCTCACTGGATTACGCAAAACTGGTTTTCTCCTGGTTTTTCATCCACTTCATCAGATTCCATTTCTCTCTTGGCTTCTCTTTTCTTCTTCATCTTCATCTCTGGATAAAAGGGCTTGTCCAGGATAGCTTGGTTGTTCTGTGACGTCGGCAGACCTTCATGTAGGGAGTCATGTATCTTCTGCCATGAGTCCATCTCTGAGCTCCAAAGTTCAGCCCTGGCTCTGATGAACTGGGAGGCTTCAGGCTTCTTGTCTTGGTGCAGACTGATGCTGTCTTTACAGATAAAGAAGACATCTACGCCTATGAACAGGGCATTAACTGCAATGAGACCTGCCCTGGCTGACTTAGATAGAGCCAGAGGCCCTTTGACTGCTGCCTGTCCAATATCTGGGATATCTGAAGCCACCCTGGAAAAGCCTTTACCTTCCTGCACAGCCACTCTTCCAGCGCTTGTAATCAGCTCATCACTTTTTAACAGCTTAACAGTGGATGCAGCATCAACAATTGCATCAATGCTTTTCGCCAGCACACCAGCTTTAACAAGCAACTTGCTTACTTCCACAGCAACATTTACATTGCTCATTCCCCTGTTCATGACGTCCTCTAGACAATCCTGAAGAATCTTCACATCCTCCATGAAGCTCTGGAACACTTCTCTGGCTTTCTTTGTCTGTGTACTGTTTACTCCCATCTCAGTGGCAGTGGTGATGATACTGTTTGCTCCACTGGTTACTCCCAATCCCAACCCGGCAAGTGTCAGACTTAGAGACACTCCTGCCGTTACAGGAATTAGTGCCAAACCGATAATGGAAAGCACACCTCCAACGACCCCCACTGAGCTGCCGGCTACACTGGAGATCTTTGCCCCCTTCTTCATCCTGTCTAGCTGAACAGCACTCTCCTCCAGGGATGATAGAAACTCCCGCATCCTGAGCTGACGTTCGCTGAACTCCTTCATGAAGCTCAAACAGGACATGTCCTGGAACAAGAACACCATCTTGAAGTTCTGGTTTGACCTGATGAAGACCAAATAGTTGACAGGCAAAGAATTAATAAGATGGAAGAAATAGCAATGAGGATTTTGCAATTTAAGGAAACATCCAAAATGATTTGTTGAACATTTCATATGTTGATCAGAAATTGCAAATATTGATGTCTGAAAAACGACATGAACATGAAAATCCCCCATGGGTCCATAAAGCATACTGCTCACCTGATATCTTCAAGCTGATTAATGTGATGAAGCATCGTTTGAACGTCATCATCAGAAATATCTTCATCAAAGTTCACCACAGTTTTCATTTTCAACTTTAGGTAATCGTCACTGAAAAAGCTACAACACATGGATAGATTTCCTTAATAAAACTGGTCTTTACAAAATGTGCATAAAATGTGTACAGGTAGTCCTCAAGATATGGACATTGTTTTTAGTAAGTCAGGAAATAATACATTCATATTTAGAGTAGCAATGACATCGAATAAATAATGACTTAACAAACAATTCAACTTACGAACAACCGCTCGGAACCAATTGTGTTCGTAGGTTGAGTAGTAGCTGTATTCTACTGTATGTTACACTTTACCTCGTCATCAAACACACACAGATTTTCTGGGTGGTCTGTATGTAGCTGTCCAGCTGATAGGCCAACACCTCTACGTTCTTGAGTCTGGGCCAGAAGAAGACCTTTGCATCTCTCTTGAACTCCAGGAGCAGAGGGCAGGTCATCCGGGCAGCAGCGATGATGACCTGAACACGCTCCAGGCTGAACCCCTTGGGTAGATGTAGCTCCCGATTGTCCTCCATGAACACATGGAGCGAAGTGACCGCCAGCTTTTCTACCGCATCCAGGAAGTAGTCGAGCTTCTCCAGGCCTGCCAGAGTGCCTTTCAGCACTGCAGCCAGTTCCTTCTCCAGCTCAGCCAGTCTGTCGTCTGCAGTGAACCCCGTGAACTTGCTCTTCACATACTCTCTAAAAGCTTCACCTTTGTTCTCTGAATTTGTGACATGGCCAATGTCTAGGTCGATGGTGTCAGCCCTGTCCTTAATGTCCAACATAGTGAACAACTCCGACTCCCTCTGAAGCATCCATTTGGGGATGTTGAAACAGAATTCACTCACTGTGTCGATGTAGGAGAACGTATCAGCGGTGTATCGGCCAAAGGCCTCCTGCAGTTCTTGCCTGTAAGACAAAATATTGGAAAATCCAGTTTTTGAGATGTGAAGATAAAGTGGACTATTGATGTGTTGTTACTCTCACATCACCGAAGCTACATACAGTTGTACCTTGAAGTACAAGTTTAATCCCTTCCCTGACTGAGCTCAGAAGTCAAACGACTTTTCCCTGTTTTAAATAACCAAAATAACTTTGATCCGTTCCTGCCTTGTTAGAAAGCCCCAAACCCCATAAATCGTGAAACAACAACATATTTCTATCAACCAATTGACATGCAGACTTTACCTGTGTATAATTATATATAAGTTACAAAAACAATGATAAGAGAATGAAAAGAACGGCAAAAATCACGAGAACACACAAGCTTCTTCTGTACTCCACCAACAAGAACAAGATACGGTCTCACTGATGTTGTATCCATCCACCAATACGTGGGAAAGAATGAGATCCGGGATCAGCTGGTGTCTTATCCATCCACCAACTAGCAGCGTTCTCCCGAAGCATGACTCGTAAGTCGGTTTTTTGCTCGTACATCGAGCAAAAGTATGGACAGGGCGACGGCTTGTATCTTAAAAAATGGACATGTTGAGCAGCTCGTACGTCAAGGTACTACTGTATCTTCACCAAGAAGCGTAAAGTTTGTTCAGTAACAGTAACTCCAAGTTTATGTCCAGCTAACAGAGTTCTGCTCCACCTGTAACATCTCATGAAAAGAAACGCAAAACAACTAGACAGTCTACCTGAATCCATGAAAACCACACAAAGAAACAAAAACATGCAATGCAAGGAAATGAATTTTATGGACAGGCTGACGTTATGGTGTGACTGATTAATTAATCATGTTATAATCATGTATGTATCGGGTCAAGGTGCTGTCTCGTTCAAATATGCTCCAAATACAACTATTAAGTCTGCCTTTAAATTTACAAAACCAAAATAAAGCTGAAAGGCTGTGAAGCAGTTAACCAAATGAAGACAGGATTCTGTCATACAGAACTACTTTAACTTGGTCCAAACCCCACCTGAGTGTCGGTGGCGTGTTCCTCTTCATGGTGTGTAGATCTTCACTCAGGACTCTTCTGACTGCCTGTGACTTCTGAACCTGGAGCTGTTAAATAAGGTTGGAGAAAAAGATTCCAAATTAAGTTTCGTTTCATGGCGGCTGTTTCCTCGTCAGCAGTCAGCTGAGCGCTGAGACGACACACCTGGTTCAGGTGCTGCATTCAGG
Organism: Antennarius maculatus; assembly: GCA_013358685.1. Classification (NCBI taxonomy): domain Eukaryota; kingdom Metazoa; phylum Chordata; class Actinopteri; order Lophiiformes; family Antennariidae; genus Antennarius; species Antennarius maculatus. The sequence continues at coordinate 1,523,825 of CM023620.1, forward strand.
ACTGTCGGAAAATAGAAAATTAATTGATTATTTTTAAGAACTGAACAGACATATGTAAAAAAGTCGATTTCAGTCGTCAGTCTTCCATCGCCGTAATTTGCATAAGTTATGTAAGTATTTTCAAATAATAGAAATATTATTTAGGGGAACGTTTCTATATTTCATTGGTTGATGACGTCATGTTTGCAGCAGGCGCGTTAGAGGAGACGCAACAGGCGAAAGAGCCGCAAGGCAGAGACGGTGTCGGTCTTCCGCACTCTCACACACACACACACACACACACACACACACACACACACACACACACACACACACACACACACACACACACACACACACACATTGCTAAGTGGTGGTGGCCAGCTGACGTAACAGTAGATATTTAAAACTCTCCCGGTTGTTATAGTGTTGTTTAACTGCGCCATCTAGTGGTGACAAACGGATCAGCAAGGCGAGCCCTCCGGAAGGAATCAGGAAGTTTTTTTTTTGTTTTGTTTTTTTTGTTTTGTTTTTTTCTGAATCAGGAAGTTGTCAACGGAGGAAAATCAGCTGTGAACTGTAAACAGTGTCAATATGAATAGAATCCATAGCTAGTAAACAGCTGTGAAGAAAAACTAACTGAATGTTTTGACAAGGGGAAGTGAACATTTCATTAAATATGTTGTCTTATATTAAATTTTCTGATTTTTTTATCTAAATTGGTTAAATGACTGAAAGTGAAAGTAAAATGATGAAAAAAGAAGTACATATTCATGCTGTAGACTGTTAAAATCCATCAATTATTCAAACACAAATTTAGACAAAGTAAAATTCTCAGGATTAATCAGCTTATCAGTTCTGTCCTCTTCTTCCAGACGGACAGAATGGATCTGGAGTTGTAGTAAATAAGTGTTTATTTACAGCATGTCAATCTACAAACACATCATACAACAGACCCAAAGCACAGCTCCCATCTTCGCGTGGAATATTGTCGAACAATTTTGTGTCCAACAGACATTAAATGGAATTTTACTTTCATTATCAAAGGTTTTTACTCAGTAAATCAATGCATGTAAAATTCTGTGTCTCTGAAATATACTCTTGGGTAAAAATTTACAATGGATTAATAATTGATATTTTGAATACAATGCTGCCATCAGACAACAGAGGATTCAGTTATTTGCACAAGTAAAGGTGTGACGTTAAAACTAAATATATAAGTTACAATGCGCCCTCGTTACTCGCAGTTAATGCGTTCCAGGAACAACACGCGAATAACAAATTCCGTGACGGAGTGACAAACTATTTACCTTAGTATTTACGGTAATTGAAATGTTTATGAACCCTTCCCAGACTGATATTAACCCGCCTTATATCTATTACCTTTTCCCACACTCTTATCAACTGTGTAAAGCACTGTTGTGTCTCACAGAAGTGTGCTGCGTTCTGAGACTTATGGAATGTAGTGCACTTCTGGATGATGTCAGCCAATAGAATGCGTGTATGGTATCACGTGAGTAGTTATTAAAAATCCGTGATGAGGTGAAGTTGTGAGTGTTGATGTGCGAATGCGCGAGGGATTACTATATATGTACAGTGCCTTGCGAAAGTATTGGCCCCCCACAAGAACTTTTTGACATTTTGCCACATTTCAGGCTTCGAACTTAAAGATAACAAATTGAAAATATTTTTCGTGAATCAACAACATGTGAGACACAATTGTGAAGTGGATCCAAATTTATTCAACATTTTATGTTGTGTTTACAAATAAAAAACTGAAAAGTATTAGTGCAAAAATATTGACAATGTTGACTTAAATGACAACAATGACAAACAGAGTCCACCTCTGTGTCATTTGGTCTCACATTTGCACATCCTACTTAAAATGAAAACTTTGTTAATGTGTGTGTATATATATATATATATATATATATGCATATATATAGATGTATATCGCTCCATGTGTCCACATATATATATGTATATAAATTGTGTGTGTGTGTATATATATATATGTGTATACACATATACAGTATGTATATATGAATTTATATATGTTTTATATATACTGTATACTGTGTGTGTATACAGTATATGTATATATATATAATATATATATATATTTGCATACATTTATATATATATATATATAATACACACACACACACACACACACACACACACATATATATATATATATATATATATATATATATATATATAATGTATGCAGTGCACCCTCATGCATTCGCGCATCAACGATTGCGAATCCACCTCATCACGGGTTTTTAGTAAGTACTCACATGATACCGTACACGCATTCTATTGTCTGACGGCATCGGGAAGTGTGCTCCGTCTGTCAGTCTCAGACTTTTGTGAGACACAAAATTGCTTTGAACAGTCGATAAGAGTGTGGGAAAAGGTAATGCAGATATAAAGTGGTTTAATATCAGTGTGGGGAGGGTTCATAAGCGTTTAAATTACTGTAAATATTCAAATAAATAGATTGCGATCTCAATCGCGGATTCCTCAATTGTGTATGGTTCCTAGAACCTATTAACCACAAAGAACGAGGGCACACTGTATGTGTATATACATATATATGTATATGTGTGTACATACAGTATATATGCATATATATGTGTGTATATGTATATATGTATATATAATTTCCCACAAATGTAAAAATTAGTTTTTTTGTATCTTGCTAATTTTTAAGGTTCTAATAGTTAAAATGAATAACCTGTAAAATACGTTTCATTATTTAATTATGTTGTCGATAAAAGAATTGAAGAGTCAAATGACCACTTAATATTTAATGTACAATGTCAAACATGATGAAAATGAGCAGGAGTTGATGCAGAAGTCTGACCTGCTTGAGCAATGTTTTTATATTTCATTCTCAGCTGTGGCTACGAGCGATCCTCCCCCCCGGAATTGTGCCTAAATAAAAGAAATTCATAGACTACCATCAAGCAGTTTTTCCCCGTAATTTTATCGAGATTGTAACAGGCAATCTCAATAAAACTTTAAACTTACTCATTTAAACTTACTCATTGACTTGAGCAGCATTCTTCTCCCGCATCATCTCCTTCTCTTTTGCAGCTGCAGCGCTGTTGCTCTTTCTTCTAAAAATACATTCAAACTCACTGTATGCCTGCGTTAAAATCTCTAGTTCAACCCTGGTGAAATATGTGGACCATTTCTTGCCTGTTGCCATGGTGACTCATCAAACGGGGTTCTATTGATAATAGCTTTTTAGAGTTTTGTTGCATGCACTTGGCTCCAACTGAGCCTACTCTGAATTGATCAAACTAACTCAAAACAGCCGTTATGGATCTGAAAACTCAGTTTCGAAGCTCAGAATAGCTCAGCTCAGAGTCAAGGATTTGATTCAGAGTTTGTTAACACTGCTTCGTGAAATGGACCCCTTATGGCCAAGGTTCTCGGTCCCCTCGCTTATGTGTGTCCAAAGTTGCAAATCCAGTGCAATATGGTCAGAAGTGCTATTATACTCCCTTTGGAAGTGTGAAGTCAGTCTTTTGTTTTGTATGTAGTGTTAGGAAGTTCCTCTACAACCTCTGTCAGTTCATCACCGTGGCCTGTATGTGACCACTTCTGTATTCCAACGTGCATGTGCTTCGTTTCCTTTCGGTTGGGCTCAGGGTTTGGGTACATCATCGTGGGCGTCTGGTATGTCCCCTTTAGCCAGTATTCAATCAATGTTACTACGGAAGAGAACAGGCGTCTTGGCAGAAGCACTTTCAGCACTATTGCATTGAAGTTTTAATTTAAAATGAAGACTTTGTTAATCATATTTATAAGCATTTGTAAACATTTTATAATCATTCATTTTCATCATTCGTTCATTCATTTCATTAGGTCCCATTTCATTAATTTACAAAATCATTGATAATCACCATTTCATCCATTTTCATGATTTCATTTATTTTCAAAATTACTGCATTCATTTTCATCATTAATTTTCTTCTTGTAACCATTCCATTCATTTAACTTTTTTTTTACAGTTAACCATTCAAAATTCATAATTACTGTAATTTATGACAAGAAAAATCAGTTAATTTTGACCAGACTAAATTACCTCAGAGACAGCAGAAGTCATAAAACACTGTGAAAACACAATAGTAACTCATGTCTAACTGGACTTATACTATCAATTTACCACATGAGATCCTAAAACATGCAGAGAAAGTCAAGCTTGATGGAGATGAACTTCCAAGCACGGTTCCATCCCATAATGATCTCAGAGGAGCCTCTGCTCACTGGATTACGCAAAACTGGTTTTCTCCTGGTTTTTCATCCACTTCATCAGATTCCGTTTCTCTCCTGGCTTCTCTTTTTCTTCTTCATCTCCATCTCTGGATGAAAGGGCTTGTCCAGGATAGCTTGGTTGTTCTGTGACGTCAGCAGACCTTCATGTAGGGAGTCATGTATCTTCTGCCATGAGTCCATCTCTGAGCTCCAAAGTTCAGCCCTGGCTCTGATGAACTGGGAGGCTTCAGGCTTCTTGTGCAGACTGATCAGTGCAGACTGATGCTGTCTTTACAGATAAAGAAGACATCTACGCCTATGAACAGGGCATTAACCGCAATGAGACCTGCCCTGGCTGACTTAGATAGAGCCAGAGGCCCTTTGACTGCTGCCTGTCCAATATCTGGGATCTCAGGAGCCAATGTGGAAAAGCCTTTACCTTCCTGAAAAGCCGCTCTTCCAGCGCTTGTAATCAGCTTATCACTTTTTAACAGCTTAAGAGCGGAAACTGCATCAATAACAGCATCAATGGCTATTGCCAGTCCTCCGCCTTTTAAGAGTATCTTACCCACTTCCGCAGCAACATTTACATTGCTCATTCCCCTGTTAATGACATCCTCCAGACAATCCTGGAGAATATTCACATCCTCCATGTAGCTCTGGAACGCTTCTCTGGCTTTCTTTGTCTGTGTACTGTTTACTCCCATCTCAGTGGCAGTGGTGATGATACTGTTTGCTCCACTGGTTACTCCCAATCCCAACCCGGTTACTGTCAGACTTAGAGACACTCCTGCCGTTACAGGAATTAGTGCCAAACCGATAATGGAAAGCACACCTCCAACGACCCCCACTGAGCTGCCGGCTACACTGGAGATCTTTGCCCCCTTCTTCATCCTGTCTAGCTGAACAGCACTCTCCTCCAGGGATGATAGAAACTCCCGCATCCTGAGCCGACGTTCATTGAACTCCTTCATGAAGCTCAAACAGGACATGTCCTGGAACAAGAACACCATCTTGAAGTTCTGGTTTGACCTGATGAAGACCAAATAGTTGACAGGCAAAGAATTAATAAGATGGAAGAAATAGCAATGAGGATTTTGCAATTTAAGGAAAATTCCAAAATGATTTGTTGAACATTTGATATGTCCAACATATCAGGAACTGCAAATATTAATGTCTGAAATAGAAATTTCAACATGTAAAAAAGTGTTTAAAGCCACTTTTGAAAATCCCCCATGGGTCCATAAAGCATACTGCTCACCTGATATCTTCAAGCTGATTAATGTAATGAAGCATCGTTTGAACGTCATCATCAGAAATATCTTCATCAAAGTTCACCACAGTTTTCATTTTCAACTTCAGGTAATTGTCACTGAAAAAGCTACAACACATGGATAGATTTCCTTAATAAAACTGGTCTTTACAAAATGTGCATAAAATGTGTACAGGTAGTCCTCAAGATACGAACATTGTTTTTAGTAAGTCTTACAAAACAGTGCATTCGTATTTAGAGTAAAAATGACATTAAAATGACCTCAAATAGTGAATATAGATTGTAATTTGATAAATTACAACTTAATTCAACTTAAAGCAACCTAGGGCGGCTGTAGCTCAGTCGGTAGTTGTCCAATGATCCAAGAACAGCGGTTTGATTCCAGCTCCCAACCATTCACTGTGAGCTGGCAGTTGGAGGTGCCAGCTCTATCTATCTATCTGTCTGTCTGTCTGTCTGTCTGTCTGTCTGTCTGTCTGTCTGTCTGTCTGTCTGTCTGTCTGTCTGTCACCAAGCACCCTTATCTAGCTGACTCAGCTTTGAGGGTCTTTCATTCATCTTTATGCCAGTTTCTCTGTATGTTTCCGCAGACTACTTTGTTCAGACTAGTTGCCTATATCTGAGTTTTAGCCCATCCATTCGGTATGCGAGAGGGAGGCTCCAGAAGGAAGAGCGTCGTGCATCACAGAGCGGTAAAACACGGAAGAAGAAACTGACGATGTCTGGTGTGTGTGTGTTTTCTGCAGCTCTACCAGACAGCGATATCGCCAATGCGCTAAGGTAACAAAACTTCCCGTTCGTCATTATTGTTGTTGTTGCTGCCTTTGCAATGTTATCAACTCACACATTACGCACACTGAATGACGACTCCGCCCTGACATCGTTGCTATGGCAACCGATCAGATCGGCCGATAATATGGCCCAGTCTGAACAGAGCCCCATCGCATTTGGTCACTTCCTAAAAACAGTGTGAACAGTCGTCCCTAAAAATCAGATATTGAAGGAAATCTGATATGCCTGCAGTCTGAACGGGGCCTAATAAAATGGACCGTAACTAGATTCAAAATTATTGAGACTGACACTGGCACTGACACTCCGGAATGGCATTTTTTAGACCAGTTAAGTTTAAAGTGGGTTATTTCTGGCGGCACAGTGGTTGGGAAATAATGAGAGAAGTCAGTCAGTCAAACTTTATTAATAGAATTGTTGAAAATTCCCTGTTTTGCTACATTATCATGATGTTTATTTTTAGTCAGGCACCAATTGTTTTTTCCTTTAGCCAGGTGCCACGAGTTAGCGATATATGTTACACGGAGGCTGTTCTCCCGTACCAAAAACCGAGTCGTTCATAAAGAAATTAAGTTCTATAAGGCTGCAAGTGATTAATTAAGTGCCAGAAAACTGAGCTGTCCCCTGTGCTCTCCGCAGGCTGCTGTCTGGTCAGAGAGCAGGTCAGTGAGAGCTGGCACTTCGACCACGCCCCTGACTACCATAATCAGGGGGCGTAGTCCGGCCAGACTACCTGCCAGAGTGCCTTCTGAGGGCGCCCCCTGGTGGCATAGTGCGGCATGACTGCCCCGACCAGACTGCCTGCTTTTTTTCAGCAATCTTGTTTATGTCTATCATCATGAACAAATCTGACTCCCTCTGAAGCATCCATTTGGGGATGTGTTGATCTGGGTGAACGTATCTGCAGTGTATCGGCTAAAGGCCTCCTGCAGTTTTTGTCTGTGAGACAAATCATCAGAAAACATATTTTTTGAGATGTGAAAATGTATTTAGCTGAACTGCTGATGTGTTGTTACTCTTACATCGCAGAAGCTACGTACAGTCGTACCTCGAGATACAAGTTTAATCCTTTTCCTGACTGAGCTCAGAAGTCAAAAGAATTTTCCTCATTTTAAACACAGTAATCCCTTGCTTATTCGCACTCCAAGATGCACAGCTTCACGACATTGCAGATTTTTAGTATGTAGTCACGTGATATACCATACCATTCTATTGGCTGACAGCATCCATCTGTGTGCCACTCTCTGAGACTCACAGAACGCAGCGCACTTCCGTGTATTAAAGAAAAACTTCTCTTTAGTACAAAAATGTTTTAAACAGTCTATAAGAGGATGGGAAAAGGTAATACAGATAGAAGGTGGTTTAATATCAGTATGAGAAGGGTTCATAAATGTTTAAATAATGAAAGTTTATCGCTATATCGCAGAATTTTATTTTTGACGGGTGGTCATGGACTGCATTAATGGACATTCAATGGACATGTTGGTGCAGGAAACAGAGATGATGAGGATGTGATGGGTAGGTTTGGTATGCAGGAGAGGAATGCAGAAGGACAGATGGTAGTTGACTTTGCAAAAAGGATGGAAATGGCTGTAGTGAATACTTTCTTCCAGAAGAGGCAGGAACATAGGGTGACCTATAAGAGGGGAGGTAGGAGCACACAGGTAGACTACATCTTGTGTAGACGGTGTAATCTGAAGGAGATCAGTGACTGTAAAGTAGTGGTCGGCGAGAGTGTAGCCAAACAGCAAAAGATGGGGGTGTGTAGGATGACTCTGGTGGTGAGGAAGATGAAGAGGGCAAAGGCAGAGCAGAGGACGAAACGGTGGAAGCTAAAAATGGAAGAGTGTTGCATGACTTTTAGGAAGGAGTTAAGACAGACTCTGGGTGGTCAGGAGGTGCTTCCAGATGACTGGACAACTACAGCTAATTTGATCAGGGAGACAGGTAGGAGAGTACTTGAGAGTACTTGACGTTTCATCTCTCATCGACGAAACGTCTTCAGGAACTTTTTTAACATCCAGGGATCAGCTCTGAGCCCCTTCTTGTTCGCTATGGTGATGGACAGGCTGACAGACGAGGTTAGACAGGAATCTCCATGGACTATGATGTTTGCAGATGACATTGTGATCTGCAGTGAGAGCAGGGAACAGGTGGAGGAGAAGCTAGAGAGGTGGAGGTTTGTCCTGGAAAGGAGAGGGATGAAGGTTAGCCGCAGTAAGACAGAGTACATGTGTGTGAATGAGAGGGACCCAAGTGGAAGAGTGAGGTTACAGGGAGAAGAGATCAAGAAGGTGGAGGATTTTAAGTACTTAGGGTCAACAGTCCAGAGCAATGGAGAGTGTGGAAAAGAGGTGAAGAAGCGTGTGCAGGCAGGATGGAACGGGTGGAGAAAAGTGTCAGGTGTGATGTGTGATAGAAGAGTTTCAGCTAAAATGAAAGGAAAGGTGTACAAAACTGTGGTGTAGACCAGCGATGTTGTTTGGTCTAGAGACAGTGTCACTGAGGAAAAGACAGGAGGCAGAGCTGGAGGTAGCAGAGATGAAGATGCTGAGGTTCTCTCTGGGAGTGACCAGGAAGGATAGGATCAGGAATGAGTACATCAGAGGGACAGCACATGTTAGAGGTTTTGGAGATAAAGTCAGAGAGGCCAGACTGAGATGGTTTGGACATGTCCAGAGGAGAGATAGTGAATATATTGGTAGAAGGATGCTGAGTTTTGAACTGCCAGGCAGGAGGTCTAGAGGAAGACCAAAGAGGAGGTTTATGGATGTAGTGAAAGAGGACATGAAGGTAGTTGGTGTGAGAAGAGGACGCAGACAACTGGGTTAGATGGAGGCAATTGATTCGCTGGCCCCACCTCTAAAAGGAAAAGCCAAAAGGAAAAGAAGAAGGTCATGGAACGCATTAACCGCAAGGGATTAGTGTAACTAAAATAACTTTAATCCGTTCCAGCATTGTTAGAAAACCCCAAACCCCCTAAATTATGAAATAAAACAATTTTTAGCAACCAATAGAAATGCAGACTTTACCCCCGGAGTATAATTAATTATATATACCGTATTGGCCCAAATATAAGACGACCCTGATTATAAGACGACCCCCTCTTTTTCAAGACTCAAGTTTGAAAAAAGACTTTTTGAAAATTTTACACTGAATTTTATACAGAAAATAATTACAATATATCTGAAACAAATGATTATAACAATATATTCGAGAGAAAAAGCATGTTATTTTACCTCATTCAAATCATGCAAAAACTGTCTCACATCTTAATATCTGAAAATTTAAATATGTTAAGTGCAGTCACATTTGTAAATTAGTAGCATTAGTAGTAAATTAGTGTTATTGTTGTTTTTATTTTTGTTTTATTCTGCGCACACATGTTCGAAATAAAGCATAAATGAATGGCTTCTGGTTTTTGAAATGTAAATAAATGAATCTACTGTGATAAAACAACAAAATTGCAATAACTGCATTAACCATCAAAGTGAAGTGTAGCTAACTGTAGTCTTGAAAAAAATCTGGATATGGAAAAACATTGCAATAAAATAATGCAAACTGGTTTAAACTTGAGAGTAGCTGAGATCTGTCATGTCAGAACTTTTCTCCAGATTGTCGCTACGTTTCTCCATTTTCTGTTATCTCTTCTCTTATTTTCTTCTCTTTTCTTTCTTATCACTATTTTTTATTTTTCTTCTTCGTGACAGGGGTTCTTGGCCTGGGGAATTAAGTTTAGCATTCGCTTTAAAGACATCTGGCGCCATCTAGCGTTGTGAATGGGTATAATGTCTAGACCCCAAATATAAGACGACCCCCACTTTTTCAGTCTTATTTCAATGCAAAAAACACCGTCTCATATTCGGGTCAATATGTTAAATTACGCAAAAGTCACAAGAACACACGAGCTACATCTTCACTCCACCAACGAGGATGAGATACAGTCCTCTAACTAGCGGCGGTGTCCTAATGCACGACTCCTAACTTAGTTTCTCACTCGTACGTCGAGCAAAAATATGGACAGAGCAACAGCTTGTATCTCACAAACTTGTATGTCAAGGTTCTACTTTATCTTCATCAGGGAGAGTAAAGTTTGTTCAGAAACAGTAACTCAACAAGTAGAAAGTCGACTGAATCCATGAAAACCACAGAAAGAAACAAAAACATGCAATGCAGGAAATGAACGTTGTGGACAGGCTGATGTTACTGATTAATTAATCATGTTATAATCGTGTATGCTGTTTCATTTAAATATGGTCCAAATAAAACCAATTTTATAGTCACAACACCAAAATAAAGCTGAAAGGCTGTGAAGCAGTTAACCGAATGAAGACAGGATTCTGTCATACAGAACTACTTTAACTTGGTCCAAACCCCACTTGAGTGTCGGTGGCGTGTTCCTCTTCATGGTGTGTAGATCTTCACTCAGGACTCTTCTGACTACCTGTGACTTCTGAACCTGGAGCTGTTAAATAAGGTTGGAGAAAAAGATTTTGCTTTTGTTTCGTGGCGGCTGTTTCCTCATCAGCAGTAAGCTGAGCGCTGAGAGCGACACACCTGGTTCAGGTGCTGCATTCAGGAATGTCGGACAATAGAAAATTAATTGATTATTTTTAAGATCAGAACAGAAAGTGTTTCAAATTTCCTAGTCGTCCAATTCCAGTCATCATCTTCTTCTTCTCCTTTCGGCTTTTCCCTTCAGGGGTCGCCACAGTGAATCAGTTGCCTCCATCTAACCCTCTTTTTTATTTTCTTGGGATGTTCCCTGTTTACATTATTTTTCTAAGGGATGGGGGATAGAAACAACAGTAAAGCAACACCTGTGGCATGATCCCATAAAAGAGTAATAAATCTTCTTTTTATGGCATTGAAAGCAAGAACCAGGCACATTTTTTATCAGCAGTTCAGAGTTCGCCCTGCTGAAGGGACTTTCTGCTATCACTCCGGTGATCCCATTGTTACTGTTGTCTCCCTGAAAAATAACTCAAAGCATAGCAAGACACTCACACACAGATATAAACATGTATATGGTCATGCTATGCAGTACAAAGAATAAAGGAATATTAAAGAGTAAATATGGGATAACTTCTATCAGTGACGTGCGCTGAGGTTCATGGCTGGTGAGGCACTGATCTCATCATAATTAGATTTATAAACATATGAACCTACAGTTGAGCTTGTTCACCATTTAATTATCAATCAGCTGTGAACTATGTCAGTATGAATAGAACTTATAGCTAGAACTTTTAACTGAATGTTTTTACAAGGGGAAGGTAACATTTCATTAAATATGTTGGCTCATTTTAAGTTTATTCTGTTTTTCTTTTCTAAATTGGTTATAAATGACTGAATAAACATACTTTCCTGTTACCACCCCTGAAACACACAATCAATGTCTTTATTTTCCATAAATGATGTCCGTTCACCCTTCAAACGCAAACGCTGACTGAACAGACATGAGATCAGAGTCCAGAGAATAAACAGCCAATAAAATGATAAAGATTCAAACTGATACTGAAAGTGTCTTTAAAATGGATTAATAATTGATATTTTGAATACAATGCTGCCATCAGAGAACAGAGGATTCAGTTATTTGCACGAATAAAGGTGTGACGTTATAACTATATACCTAACTAACCCTGAAGAGTCAAACAGCCACTGAGTATTTAATGTACAATGTCAAACAGGATGAAAATGAGGAGGAACCCCCATGAAATGATGCAGAAGTGTAACCAGTTTGAACTTATTTCTGAGCTGTGGCCAAGAGCGCTTCTCTCTTGTGGAAATTGCACCTCAATAAAAAGAAATTTATATCCTACCATCAAGCAGTTTTCCCTGTAATTTTATCAAGATTGTAACTACTTCTGGATTCCGAAGTGCACGTTCTTCATTTCGGTTGGGCTCAGGGTTTGGGTAAATCATCATGGACGTCTGGTATATGCCCCCTTTAGCCAGTAGTCAGTGTTACTACGGAAGAAACAGACATCTTGGAAGAGGCACCACCAGCACAATTGTCATTGAAGTTTAATGTAAAATGAAGACTTTGTCAGTCACATTTATAAACATTCATTCATTCATTCATTCATCTTCCAAACCGCTTTGTCCGCCGTAGCGGGTCACAGGTAGGTGAAGCCTATCCCAGCTGTCTTAGGGTGTGAAGCAGGGAAAACTTGGGGCATGACACCAGTGCACTGCGGAGCTAAAAATAATGAATTTCAATTAATTTTCATCATTCATTCATTCATTTCATTAGGTCCCATTTCATTAAACTACAAAATCATTATCACTATTTCATCCATTTTCACGATTCAATTTATTTTCAAAATTACTGCATCCATTTTCATCACTAAGTCTCTTCTTTTCAACATTTTATTCATTTGACATTTTCTCTGATTTTGGCAGCTAAACATTCAAAATTTATGATTAAGAAATGAAAAGAAAAATCAATGAATTTTGACCAGACTCAATAACAAGATATGACACCATTATATTAGAAGTCATAAAACCATATCACACCATTACCCATAAAAGTTTATATTACCAACTGCATATGTGCAAATATCCTTCATATCATGAAAAGGAAGCAGACTGTGGGCTGTACATGGAACTGTACTGCAGCCAGTTCCTTTTCTTAAGTCAATTTAAGATATTTCAAGATCGTTTCAGGCTGAGTTGCTTTGGTGTCGTAGTGTTAAACTCCCTGTGAAAACACAGTAGGAACTCATATTTGATTCACTACAGAAGATCCTAAAACCTGCAGAGAAAGTTAACCTTAGTGGAGATAAACTTTCAAGCATGGTTCCATCCCATAATGATCTCAGAGGAACCTCTGCTCACTGGATTACGCAAAACTGGATTTCTCCTGGTTTTTCATCCACTTCATCAGATTCCATTTCTCTCCTGGCTTCTCTTTTTCTTCTTCATCTCCATCTCTGGATAAAAGGGCTTGTCCAGGATAGCTTGGTTGTTCTGTGACGTCAGCAGACCTTCATGTAGGGAGTCATGTATCTTCTGCCATGAGTCCATCTCTGAGCTCCAAAGTTCAGCCCTGGCTCTGATGAACTGGGAGGCTTCAGGCTTCTTGTCTTGGTGCAGACTGATGCCGTCTTTACAGATAAAGAAGACATCTACGCCTATGAACAGGGCATTAACCGCAATGAGACCTGCTCTGGCTGCCTTGGAGAGAGCCAGAGGCCCTTTGACTGCTGCCTGTCCAATATCTGGGATCTCAGGAGCCAATGTGGAAAAGCCTTTAGCTCCCTGACAAGCCGCTCTTCCAATGCTTGTAATCAGCTCACTTTTTAACAGCTTAGTAGTGGAAGCAGCATGAATAATTGCATTAAGGCTTTTTGCCAGAGCACCGCTTGTAGTGAATGTCTTGCTCTTTTCCACAGCAACTTTTACATTGCTCATTCCCCTGTTGATGACGTCCTCCATACAATCCTGGAGAATATTCACATCCTCCATGTAGCTCTGGAACGCTTCTCTGGCTTTCTTTGTCTGTGTACTGTTTACTCCCATCTCAGTGGCAGTGGTGATGATACTGTTTGCTCCACTGGTTACTCCCAATCCCAACCCGGTTACTGTCAGACCTAGAGACACTCCTGCCGTTACAGGAATTAGTGCCAAACCGATAATGGAAAGCACACCTCCAACGACCCCCACTGAGCTGCCGGCTACACTGGAGATCTTTGCCCCCTTCTTCATCATGTCTAGCTGAACAGCACTCTCCTCCAGGGATGATAGAAACTCCCGCATCCTGAGCCGACGTTCGCTGAACTCCTTCATGAAGCTCAAACAGGACATGTCCTGGAACAAGAACACCATCTTGAAGTTCTGGTTTGACCTGATGAAGACCAAATAGTTGACAGGCAAAGAATTAATAAGATGGAAGAAATAGCAATGAAGATTTTGCAATTTAAGGAAAATTCCAAAATAATTTGTTGAACATTTGATATGTTGATCAGAAATTGCAAATACAGTGGTACCTCTACTTGGGATCGTCTCTTCATACAAAATTTTCTACTTACGAAACGCGTCAACAGAAAAATATTGCCTCTTGTTATGAAAGATATTTCAGGATACAAAAGGTAAAAATACAGTATGAGCTGATACTCGCAGCTCATAGGTGCTAGATAGGCGTCTCTGCAGCGTCCTCGTCATTCGGCCCTCGACCCATGAGGTGTTCTGATAGTTTTACGTAAATATATTAACTTTTTGAGTATTCACTATGGACCCCAAGAAAGTGACGGAGAAAAGAGTTTTTTTGTCTGTACAAACAAAGCAAGAGATAATAGTTAAGCATGAAAAAGGGATGCGTTTGGTTGATCTCTCCAAAGAATATGGCCGTGATGCATCTACAATCACCACGTTATTAAAACTAAAGGAAGTTTAAGGAGTTTAAGGCATGGCGTGGGTGGTTGGAGAAGTTCAGAAGGAGGACTGGAATTCACTCTGTTGTTCATGGTGAGGCAGGAGCGCATGAACCAAAGAGGGCAAAAAACAATGAGGACAGCAGTTAAAAGGGAAATGACTCTCATTTATTGTGTAATAATCTAATTGTAACATGTATTTGTTACATGTTTTGATGCATTTTTATGCTTTATAAAACATTTACAAAGCATAAATGCTTGGAACAGATTAGGGCATTTGCATGGAAAATGCGTCTCTTCTTACGAAATTTTCTACTTAAGAAATTTCTTCCAGAACCAATTAATTTTGTAAGTAGAGGTACCACGGTACTGATGTCTGAAATAAAGATTTCAGCATCTAAAAAAGTGTTTAAAGCCGCTTTTGAGAATCTCCCACGGCTCCATAAAGCATACTGCTCACCTAATATCTTCAAGCTGATTAATGTCACGAAGCATTGTTTGAACGTCGTCATCAGAAATATCTTCATCAAAGTCGACCAAAGTTGTCATTTCCACCGTCAGGTCACTGATAAAGCTGCAACACATGGTTAAATTTCTTTAATAAAACTGGTCTTTGCAGCCTCTTTTCAAAAATGTGCATAAAATGATAGGAACATACAATATTTGAACATTTATAGATACAAACAACCAAGCGCTGCCATATCCGACCGCTGTAGTTCTGCTTTCTGCCTCAATCCCCGTGGAGCAGCAACGCTGCGTTCGCTTATTTTCAACACTCATCCCTTTTTGTTCTTATACGTGTCTCTGAGAGCATCTCAGAGTGTCAGGCTTCGTACCACCTTGGACACTTCACTGTTTATAGATGATAAAGCAAAAGCTACTGCTAGCTGTATTGGCAAAAAGCACAAGCCAAGTGATGACAGTGGTGGTAAAGAAACGTGACAATCTCTCCAGTGACAACTCTGCCTCTCACTGACATTAAACACTCCCTCCTCCTCTTCCTTCGCTCTAAAGAAGTGTTCCCCAACCTGTTTTGTTACCTGTTGTGTTAGCGGCCAGAGCAGCCTCTTTAAGAAGGTAGTCATGTGACCGAGGCAAGCATTTTGTCAAGCATCAAAAGTGACTCATAGACAGACGTGGAGGAGAGAATCCAGTAATTTTCCAAACAAAAACATCGTTCAGAGTCAGATAATAAATCAATGACATGAGATGTAAGTTTCATCTGATCAAGTGAGAGAGCGAGAGGCAACCAGTGTCTCCCATTAGCTGTAGTCACGTGAGACCGTACGCGCATGCTGTTGGCTGATAGCATCTATGTGTGCACTGCTTTCTGAGACTCAAAGTTTACTTGTACCTTGTTAAGTGGAATTTTTTCTTTGTAAAACTATTGCAATGGTTTCACAAAGGTGGATTAATATAAGTATGGAGAGGGTTCATAAACGTTTAAATTATGTATGTAAATTATGTATGTAAATTAAATTACGTAAACATTTAATAAGTAAATAATAAAATAAATATTGGCTTCGTATTACTGTAGTAATGACATTCAAATGAACTCAAATGGCAAATATAGATTGAAATTTGATAAATTATGACTTAACGAACAGTTCAACTTACGAACAACCCTTTGGAACCAGTTGTGTTTGTAGGTTAAGGACTAGCTGTATTCTAAGTGTCAGTTTACCTTGTTATCAAACACACACAGATTTTCTGGGTGGTCTGTATGTAGCTGACCAGCTGATAGGCCAACACATCTACGTTCTGGAGTCTGGGCAGGAAGAAGATCTTTGCATCTCTCTTGAACTCCAGGAGCAGAGGGCAGGTCTTCCGAGCAGCATCGATGATGACCTGAACACGCTCCAGGCTGAACCCCTTGGGTAGATGTAGCTCCCGATTGTCCTCCATGAACACATGGAGCGAAGTGACCGCCAGCTTCTCTACCGCATTCAGGAAGTAGTCGAGCTTCTCCAGGCCTGCCAGAGTGCCCTCCAGCACCGCAGCCAGTTCCTTCTCCAGTTCTGCCCGCGTTTTCTTTGCAGTCCCCTCAGTGAACTTACTCTTCACAGACTCCCAAGCGGATTTACCTTTGATGGCGTGAGCCCTGTCATTGATGTCGATCAACACGGAGAACTCTGACTCCCTCTGAATCTTCCATTCGGAGATGTCCAAACAGAATTTGTTCACTGTGTTAATGTAGGAGAGCGTAGCAGCGGTGTATCGGCCAAAAGCCTCCTGCAGTTTTTGTCTGTGAGACAAATCATCAGAAAACATATTTTTTGAGATGTGAAAATGTATTTAGCTGAACTGCTGATGTGTTGTTACTCTCACATCGCAGAAGCTACGTACAGACGTACCTCGAGGTGAGACTTGAATCCGTTTCCTGAGTGAGCTCGGAAGTCAAACGAACTTTCCGAATTTTAAACACAGTAATCCCTTGCTTTTTCGCATTTCAACATTTACGGCTTCATTACATTGCAGATTTTTAATAGGTAGTCATGTGATGCTGTGTGCCCATTTTATTGGCTGACAGCATTCATTTGTGCGCTGTGTTCGCGCTCGGAACGCACCGAAGTGGATCAGATTGCTTAAAACACTTTAATACAAAAGTGTTTTAAACAATTTGTAAGAGTGGGGGAAAAGGTAATATAGATATAATGTGAGGAAGTTTAATAAACATTTAATTTACTTAAATAATAAAATTAATTGTCACTATATCGTGTAATTTTGCTTTTACAGGTGGTCCTGAAATACATTCACCACGAGTAACAAGGGATTACTGGAACTAAAATAACTTTAATCCATCCCAGAATTATTAAAAAGTCCCAAACCCATTAAATTATGAAATAAAACAATTTTTAGCAACCGATAGACATGAAGACTTTACCTGTGTGTAATTAATTATATATAAATCATGTGAAAAATGATAAAGAATCAAAAGAAACGCAAGGTCACAAGAGCACACGATCTACGTCTTTACTCCACCAACGAGAACGAGATCTGGTCTCAGCTGCTATTGTGTTCATTTTCCAACTAGCGGTGGTGTCCTGAAGCCCGACTCGTAACTTGTTTTTTCGTTTGTAAGTTGAGCAAAAATATGGATAGAGCAATGCCTTGTATCTCAAAAACTCATGTGTCAAGTAACTCATATGTCAAGGTACTACTGTGTCTTCACCAAGGAGAGTAAAGTTTGTTCAGTAACAGTAACTCCAAGTTTATGTCCAGCTAACAGAGTTCTACTCCACCTGTAACATCTCATGAAAAGAGAAGCAAAACAACTAGACAGTCTACCTGAATCAGTGAAAACCACGCAAAGAAACAAAAACATGCAATGCAAATTAATTTTGTGGACAGACTGATGTTATTATGTGACTCATTAATTAATCATGATGTAATCATGTATTTATCGGGTCCAGGTGTTGTCTCGTTCAAATATGGTCCAAATACAACAATGAAGTCCGCCTTTATAGCCTTTCAGCTTTATAATAAAGCTGAAAGGCTGTAGAACAGTTAACCGGATGAAGACGGGGTTCTGTCATAAAGAACTAACTTGGTTCAAACCCCACCTGAGTGTCGGTGGCGTGTTCCTCTTCATGGTGTGTAGATCTTCACTCAGGACTCTTCTGACTATCTGTGAGCTCTGAACCTCGAGCTGTTAAATAAGGTTTGAGAAAAGATTTCGGTTTTGTTTCATTGGGACTGTTTCCAGTGTCATAAAGGTATGATAAGGTACTTTATTCCTCGTTCAGGTGCTGCGTCCAAAGTCAAAGTCAGCTTTATTGTCACGTGTTCCATTTATGCACGACATACAGCACAGATGAAATTGCAGTCCTCTCTGACCCACGGTAAACAGACAGTACAACAGGCAGTACAACACAGGCAGTACAACACAGACAGTACAACAGACAGTACAACATAGACAGTACAACAGACAGTACAACACAGGCAGTACAACACAGACAGTACAACACAGGCAGTACAACACAGACAGTACAACACAGACAGTACAACAGACAGTACAACAGACAGTACAACAGACAGTACAACAGACAGTACAACAGACAGTACAACACAGACAGTACAACAGACAGTACAACAGACAGTACAACAGACAGTACATCAGACAGTACAACAGACAGTACAACAGACAGTACAACAGACAGTACAACAGACAGTACAACTCAGACAGTACAACAGACAGTACAACAGACAGTACAACACAGACAGTACAACAGACAGTACAACACAGACAGTACAACACAGACAGTACAACAGACAGTACAACACAGACAGTACAACAGACAGTACAACACAGACAGTACAACAGACAGTACAACAGACAGTACAACACAGACAGTACAACACAGACAGTACAACAGACAGTACAACAGACAGTACAACAGACAGTACATCAGACAGTACAACAGACAGTACAACATAGACAGTACAACAGAAAGTACAACACAGACAGTACAACACAGACAGTACAACAGACAGTACAACACAGACAGTACAACACAGGCAGTACAACACAGACAGTACAACAGACAGTACAACACAGACAGTACAACAGACAGTACAACAGACAGTACAACAGACAGTACAACAGACAGTACAATAGACAGTACAACAGACAGTACAACAGACAGTACAACAGACAGTACAACAGACAATACAACACAGACAGTACAACAGACAGTACATCGGATAGTACATCAGACAGTACAACAGACAGTACAACAGACAGTACAACAGACAGTACAACACAGACAGTACAACAGACAGTACAACAGACAGTACAACACAGACAGTACAACAGACAGTACAACAGACAGTACAACAGACAGTACAACAGACAGTACAACAGACAGTACAACAGACAGTACAACAGACAGTACAACACAGACAGTACAACAGACAGTACAACAGACAGTACAACAGACAGTACAACACAGACAGTACAACAGACAGTACAACAGACAGTACATCAGACAGTACAACAGACAGTACAACAGACAGTACAACAGACAGTACAACAGACAGTACAACAGACAGTACAACACAGACAGTACAACAGACAGTACAACAGACAGTACATCGCGAACTATTAAACGAAACACAGGGGATGGTAAACATCTCTATACACTCTTTAATCCCGTAGGGGAAGTGATGTGTGTGCAGTCCCTGAGTTGACGGGGGGAGAAAGAGATAGGTAGTCTGGTGCTGGGGGAGGGCAGGGTGAGGGTGAGGGTAGAGTTCAGGGTTGTGGCAGGGGGCAGAGCAGGGAGGGAGTTGAGCCTCCTGACCGCCTGGTGAAAGAAACTGTCCTTGAGCCTGCTGGTTCTGGTCCAGACTCTGCAGTCTCCTACCTGATGGCAGCAGGCTGAAAAGGCTGTGGGGTGGGGGGGGGGATCACCTGCAATGCTGATGGCTTTGCAGGTGAGGTGGGGGTGTTATAAATTCAGGACTGTCAGATGATAAAAAATTAATTTGTTGCTTTTAAGGTCCCATATTACGCTTTTTTTTAATTAATGCCATTCTGCTGGATATCCAACCACACTGTATTTGAAATGTCTTGCCTCAAACTGATCCGTGGTCCTCAATACCTTGATTGAATATTGATTAAATCACTTCCGGTCCAGATGCTTCTATTAAAGGGGCTAGCCATTGTATGTTACTGAATTCCCTCTGTTCACACCTGCCACCCCCCACGCCACATGATCACGCACACTACCGTCTGCTCGCTCACACCATAGTCTGGAACTTTTTAAACTCACCGTAACTTTATACTATGTGTTTCACTCGTATTTGTCTTATGGTAATCACTCTTGCTTTTCATGATTCATTCATTTTCTACTGTTTAATCCGCTGTGGTTCTATTGTGTGAACACGATGGCTGATCGAACTGACATCGCCCGGTAAACATTGTGGGAGTAAAACACAGTGTTTGCAAATGGGATAGAAATAAGTGGAAATGACGACAGATGATTACGGAGAGGAGGTAATTGAAGCTGTGTGGGGCAAACATGAGGTCCACCATTAAATTTACAACAACAAAATAAAGCGGAAAGGCTGTGGGTCAAACTTGGTTTGATCCGAGTTTGATCCAGAAACTCAAACCCCACCTGAATGTCGGTGGCGTGTTCGTCTTCATGACGTGTAGATCTGACTACCTTTATGATCAGAACCTTGTTTGTTGACTCGAGTTGTTTGAGAAAAAGATTTTTGGTTTTGTAAAAATAGATTAATTAAGAGCATATTGACTATAATTCTGCCATCAGGAAACAATACATTTAGATTTTTGTTTCGTTTCCTTATCAGGTCTCATCACTACAAAGAACAAAATGAAAGACGTTCAGTCTGCAGGATGTGTCAGTTGTTATTACTGACCATCGGGGTTTTGGTTTTTTACAGTCGGTTCAAACTGAATCACTGTGGTATTCAGAGGAGGCGCCAAGCTGGTTGGGACAAGTGAATTTTAAACTCATCACAAAATAGAATAGAACTTTATATTTCATAAAATTTAAATACATTTTGGTAAATAATAGATTTTTTGTCTATTAGTTATAGGAAAGATCAGCAGCTGATCACAGTCTGAAATAATTTCCTCAACAAATTTCCCAGATTCTTTCCATTGTTGAATTCTAACAAAAAAATAATTGAGTTTAAATAATCTCTGATGGTCAAAGTCACGGCGGTCCTAACCATCGTCCCTCCGTCCAAAGCTTAGGGGGTAAATGTATGCACATGCCTGTAAGAATTGCTATGAACACTAGGTGGAGGTGTTGGGCTAGCGTTGCAACTGCTGCAATCATTTAACAAAAACGTCAGAAAAGTTTGTTTTGTTTGGTATTATTTCATTTACAACCAATAAAAAATTGTCAAGACTAAATCCTTGCAATGTGCATTATATAAAATATATATTATATAATCTATACAGTATATATTAATATATATATAATATAAAAAACAAATAATATTTGTACTTTTGTTTTATTTCTCTGAGTTCCCGCCTCCTCATCCGTTTACACCAAACACTTTCGCCGTCATGTCTTGGTGGTTCTGCGGTTTATATCTTTAGCTTTTGGAAAGGTTGCGTTGCCATGTGCTGGCCTGGCATCATACAACAGCGTTTTCAGTCATTTTTGTATGAAGATTATCTTTGTTTTGTGGAAGCTGTTCAAAAGCCTAAAACACTTATATTCTATTCTGTTGAAATGAGTCAAATCCACTGACATCCATCTACTGAATGTCTTCTTTTGCCTGTTTGGATGGAGAAAGTGTTTCTAACCCTTAGAACCAGAAGCCCCTTGTGTTCACCATCACCCAGAGACTTGTTCTAATCACATTCAATTACTTGAGATGGAGAAGTTCAATGCGACCACCTTAAAGAGAGCTAAAGTTTGGGTTGTTGGGTTTTTTTTAATCCAGAGGGCAATTTACTGGCATCATGCATCTCTAACGGGTTAAGTCACGTTGGCATAAAAACTCTACGTCTTTATGTTGGGTGCACATCTGGGACCTGATTTGTACACCCTCTATGCTTGTCAGAAATAATTGTTTAATGGATGCCAAAGGTGTCCCAAATTCTGCAGAGGAAAAGGAAAATCAGGAAGGTCTTTTATCAGAAACCACGGTCAGATCCAACATGAGCTCAGTGACACGTTTGGTATCATGGACGATGTCTCCGGTCAACAAAAAGAGGAAGTATTTACCACCAAAAAAAGGGATAGACAAGACCGATCGAAGGAGAGAGCAAACCTTTACCAAGTCTCTTTAAATTCAGTTGAAGTGTGAATCCAAATTAAAGTTATAACAGCTTTAGAAGCTGTAACGGTAACGTTCTGTCATCAAGGTGGTCTGATAAAGGAGACATTCAGGGACTGATAAGTGTTCCACCAGGATAAAAAAGTAAATCTATCTTTATGGAAAACCAAATTTTATTTTTATGTTTCTTTTCCCCTTTCGGCTTTTCCCTTCAGGGGTCGCCACAGCGAATCAGTTGCCTCCATCTAACCCTGTCTTCTGCATCCTCTTCTCTCACACCAACTACCTTCATGTCCTCTTTCACTACATCCATAAACCTCCTCTTTGGTCTTCCTCTAGGCCTCCTGCCTGGCAGTTCAAAACTCAGCATCCTTCTACCAATATATTCACTATCTCTCCTCTGGACATGTCCAAACCATCTCAGTCTGGCCTCTCTGACTTTATCTCCAAAACCTCTAACATGTGCTGTCCCTCTGATGTACTCATTCCTGATCCTATCCTTCCTGGTCACTCCCAGAGAGAACCTCAGCATCTTCATCTCTGCTACCTCCAGCTCTGTCTCCTGTCTTTTCCTCAGTGACACTGTTTTCCACACTCTCCATTGCTCTGGACTGTTGACCCTAAGTACTTCAAATCCTCCACCTTCTTGATCTCTTCTCCCTGTAACCTCACTCTTCCACTTGGGTCCCTCTCATTCACACACATGTACTCTGTCTTACTGCGGCTAACCTTCATCCCTCTCCTTTCCAGGACAAACCTCCACCTCTCTAGCTTCTCCTCCAGCTGTTCCCTGCTCTCACTGCAGATCACAATGTCATCTGCAAACATCACACCAACAAAATGTCCTTTATTCTCCTATTCTGAGTTGACTTTATGGTGGAGTGAGGAGACGAAGGTTCAAGGTTGATTTCAACACTACCATCTAGTGGCTGGAGGTTTAACACAACATAGGATAAACCACTGTGTGTGCGTGTTTTAGTTTTTGCTTTACTGCGGACATCTTGCGTCGACTCAGCGGCTCACAGGAGAAAGCCGCTGAACCGGGATCAGCAAATAACCAGGCTGTCTGAACGTGTCTCTCCTCCCAGAACCAGACATGAGGCCCTGAGGCGTGAGAGAAACATGATGACCTGTTCCACATGAGGACGTCCAGCCGGTTCAGGGCCTCTCTGACGCCATCACCACTGTTGGGTCTCAAGCCTCAAAACGAAACCCGCTCACGATGCGCTGACACCAGCGAAAACGTGGGCGTGACCTTAAAGCTCATGTTTGTTCACGAGGGACAGATGTGTTTGAGTGTTTTACCAAGATTCTTGAAAATACGTCAAGAAGTTTTTCGGTGATCACACCAACAACCTTCCGTTAGACGACATTACCTGTTTACTAGAACCCCCTCCCTACAGGAAGTAGGGCGTGGGCTCTGGAACCAATTTACTTCCTGGTCCACTAGAAACCTGCAGCGGGTCAGAAGGATTCCATCAAGGCATCCTAGAAGAAAACATCTCCATCTATGAGGAAGATGGAGACCTCAGAGACCTCAGAGTCCACCGAGACCAGAAGAAGTTCTGGATCATTCTAGAGGCGTCACTGGTTCCTAAGATTCTTCAGGAACCAGACGATGGAGTCTGGATCTGGATCAGGTTAGCGGCTACCGGGGGTCCAGGGACGGTGGTTGTCGTGGACGTGTGGCCAGCAGAGGGCGACAAACTCCACGGTGGGGGGTGTCAGAGCTGCAGGAGCTGTCCCTTCAGCACCGCCTCTAACGCAACTAACACACAAACGCAACATCTCTGTTCTCACACTGATCACACGAGTTCATGTGTTCTCCAGGAGCCCAACGTGTGTTTCACCCCTCAACATGACAGACAGCTGAGTCCACCCCCACAAACACCCCCCACTCCTCCTCCTCTTCCTCCTCTCTGATGTCATTCCCAGAGATTCACTTGATCTAAAGCCGCGAGTTGAATCGGATCAATCAGAGACTTCAGGGAAGTCAGACATGTCTTCCGATGACTTCCGGGAAGTAGTTCACTGCATTCCCCCACCCCCCCACCCCCCAGACAGAAAGTGATTTAAAAACAAAAAAAAATTTTAGTATCTTTTTTCTAGCACCGAACGTTCGTTGCAACACACGCGCACACACACGCACACACACACACACGCACACACACACACACGCACACACACACACGCACCGTGGGCCTCTTCACCAGAAAGTGTTCCTCACGCTGCCGTCACTCATCACCGGGAAGAATGGGGGTGGGTGGGAAGGTGTGTGTGTGTGTGTGTGTGTGTGTGTGTGTGTGTGTGTGTGTGTGTGTGTGTGTGTGTGTGTGTGTGTGTGTGTGTGTGTGTGTGTGAACGTACAGCGCCGCTGACATCGTGACAACAGCAGCTCCGTCCGCGGGTCTGTGCGCGTCGCTCTCCTGGTTGTGTAATATTTGTCCCGCAATCCCGCAAAGAAGAAGAAGAAGAAGAGGAGGAGGAGGAGGAGGAAGAGGAGGAGGGGATTGCAACATTCATCAGAATTTATTTTTCTTCCTGTTCCATGGCGCAAGTGCTTTCCCACCGGGACCGTCCTGGGTGTGAAACGGCTTCGGTGAATTTGGATACCCGAGCAGCAGCGCACGGAAGACGCGTCCTCGGCTGCGCCCACACCGACTCCTCGTCCTCCTCCTGCCGGCTTTCTGTCGAGTGATGGTCGGTTTGCCTTGCTGGATGCTCCCCTCTCTCTCCGGATCATCGACGACCGAACCTCTTCTGACCGCAGACCCCCATTTTCGGCGGAAAGCTTCCCAGAGCTATAGGGCTACATATGGAAACTGGGGATCAGAATTTTAGGAAAAAGCTAAATCTGCGCTGTTAATTTCACCCCCGCCTCCCCCCCCCACCTTTTTTTTTCGGTTTTATTCGCTTTCATGTGTGTGTGTTTGGGTTTTTTTTTTTTTTTTTTTTAAAGAGTCGTAAATCCGAGTATTTCTTGGGTTCCTCATCCCGGTTGATTTGTGAGAAGCCAGCCTGATATTTTCTCTCATCCTCTCAGCCGGTCGTTAGAGAACACCCAGAGGATCGCTTCCATTCCCCCCCTCCACAGGACTTCAGTTCGACCATTTGTTTTGCTCTCCTCTCCTCCATTAATATGATAGATTTCCCTGCTGTCCTTGGTTCCCTCCCCCGTTTATTGCCCCCCTTGCTTTCCCCCGTTTTGACTCAGAAACATTAGAATAACAGCTTCACTCGAGTCTTTCTGGACGGGATGCTGTAACCTCTGACTAAAGTAACTGTAACTCCCTGTAACAGACATATTGAACTGTTGTGCTGTACGCCTGATCTTCCTGAGCCCCCCTATCCCCCCCTTATGTCTGCGTTCTACATGTTAATTCCTCTGTTTTAGCTACGACCTTCACAAGTAACACAACCGGAATCGTTTCCTTTCTAAAAACCTGACTTCCTCCCTTCGTGCTCCAGCCGCCGTCGGCCCGTTGAAGGGCTCTTGCCCTCCGCTGACCTTTTTAGAAATCTTTCGGGGTACTAAAGTGACCGGAGAGGAGAGACGTTGCCGCCTCTTCCTCTCTCTCCCCCCCCTGGGTTTTTTCTCCTTGTGTTGGTCCTCACCCAAACGCAACCATAAGGTTCCCACCGCCTCCTCCGCCTCCTTCTTCCCTCTCCTTCCGCTCCACGATATCCTGTTTTTTCGATTTGGTTTGGTCCCACAAATTTTCAAATATTTACTTCCTGTACATCAAGAGGAAAGGGGGTCCCCCTTTCATGGAATGCGGAAACATGGGTCTGTTCGACCGCGGAGTCCAGATGCTGCTGACCACGGTGGGAGCCTTCGCGGCCTTCAGCCTCATGACCATCGCGGTCGGCACGGACTACTGGCTGTACTCCCGCGGTGTCTGCAAGAGCAAATCTATGAACGAGAACGAGACCAGCAAGAAGAACGAGGAGGTGATGACCCACTCGGGCCTGTGGAGGACCTGCTGCTTGGAGGGTAAGACACGCTTCCAGGGTTTCATTTGTGGGCTCAGGGCTCAGCGTCTTACTTCAGGACCACAACCAGAGGGGTTCTGTGCTTTTTTTCCTGGCTCTGCTTTTCGAAGGGTTTGACCCTGATTGGTGTTAGAACAGGGGATCTACCTGTGCAGGTGTTGAGACGTCCCTCAAGATAAGACTGAGGGTCACAAGGTTGTTGAAACCAGAGGAACGATCTGGTTTTAATCAGATGAAAATACACAATAGAGTTTCATGTTGTCAAATCTGCTGTTTTCTCTGGATTTGCAGATTCAGTTCCAAAATTCTGGTTGGGGGTTCAGGTGTTTGAGGGTCTTGCCCTAAGAAACTCATGTATATTTTAGTAAACGATGCATTGGTGCATCATTTTGGATGATTATTGTTTCTATCTAAAAGGTTGGATAAGACGAACCACACAGAAAACAGTCCAGCGTTGACCCAACAACCCTCTGGGTCCGTTTGAGTCCCAGTT
The DNA here is from genome assembly GCA_013358685.1 of Antennarius maculatus. Classification (NCBI taxonomy): domain Eukaryota; kingdom Metazoa; phylum Chordata; class Actinopteri; order Lophiiformes; family Antennariidae; genus Antennarius; species Antennarius maculatus. The sequence continues at coordinate 1,550,760 of CM023620.1, forward strand.
CACCTCATCTGATAAAGACATCAAATCAAACTTACAGCTTGTGAACCAAATTCTGCTTCCAAATAACTTTGATCATCATGGCCAGAGTTCTCCCAGAACAGAACCGCCTTTTTTCTGCTTCACTGTTATTCTCCCACGTAGTTTTCTATTTTTACGGTTTCTGTCATGAACTTCCTGGTGTAAGGATACGCACCAGTAGACGCTCAAACTGAAACTCCTTCCTGCTTTGGTTTGCAGTTACCTTTAGCTCCACCCTCTCGAACACTTCTGGAACACAGATGTCTCAGATTAGACAATGAAAACACACACTGCTCAGGTGTGACCTTTGACTCGTCGTTCTGCGTGACCTGAGCACAGGTGTCGACCCCTGCCCACCCTGTCAGATGGAGGCGGAGCGTCCCGCTGTGTTCCCGCCTTGACTTTGACACTGTCACCTTCCGAGGGCGCCGAGCTTTACAAATCTGTTCGTCTCCTGTCTGAAATGCTCTGAGGCAGCGTCGGATGATTTCACGCTCCTCTGGCTCCCGCGATAAACAACTCGACTTGTTCAGAGCGGAACTGGTTTAAGTCACGTCTGGCTTGAGCTGCCTGGAATCAATAGAATCACAGGAGCAACGCATGAGAGTATCGTCTGGATCGGCAGCTCCTCCCACCTCCAATGTCCAACCATACATTCACCTTTTTGGTTCATGAGCTCCACCCATGAGGGGTTTCTGCCCCCCATGAGGAACCTTTTAACAGATTGTAGAACTTGTTCATAAGAAGATCCTTTCCTTTTGATGGCTAGAAAGGAATGTTCATCGTGAACATTTTAGCTTTAAAGGAGTCGTTTCCTTAGCAGAAGAAAAACCAATGTCTGCCTGTTGGTACAAATGGAAATCTAGTTCATTAGTTAAACACTTCAGCCAATGCAGAACCTTAATTTTTAACGTTTTTCTTTGCAGATAAAAGCAAAAAGAGCCGGAATGGTGGCCAGTAGCACGACTCTGATTTAGTAGGTCATCTTCCAAGTTTCTGTTTAACTAAAGAGGAAAACTGTTCTCACGATGTCCAGATTGATCCAGATCTGAGTTGGCTCTGATACTTGTTAGGATTATTGGTCTTGTTCATAGAACAGTTGGTCAGCTGTTCGACTCTTTGGGTTTTGACGTTGGAGAGTGGTCCAGTTGGGATGGCAGTCCAGTTGCGTTGGTGGTTCAATTGGGTTACTGGTCCAGTTTGGTGGTTCAGTTGGTTTGGTGGTCCAGTTTGGTGGTTTAGTTGGTTTGGTGGTCCAGTTTGGTGGTTCAGTTGGTTTGGTGGTCCAGTTTGGTGGTTCAGTTGGGTTGGTGGTCCAGTTTGGTGGTTCAGTTGGGTTGGTGGTCCAGTTGGGTTGGTGGTCCAGTTGGGTTGGTGGTCCAGTTGGGATGAAGGTCTAGTCCCATCCTCCATACCGAATTGATCATTTATGTTTTACTAAAGGAAAGACCAGCTGCTCCAGAGAAGATATGCCAGTGGCCCTCCAGCATTTACGTTACCATGACGATGACGTGAAGGTGCCTTGGAGTTCTGTCAGCTTGCACTGCTGTCTTGAGTTTAACTCACGATCAAAAGAGCAGCAAATAAAAGCAGATGTGTCGTTTGAGATTCACCAACGATCCCGACGCACGGCGAGGCGAGAGGGCTGGCGCGTTTACTCACCGAGGTCAGATTCATTTCGATTCTAATTCTAACGACTTCCTGCCCTGGAAATTGGGTCTTAAAAGATGAGTGTATTTAATTATAGGTGGTTTGCATATTTTAAATCAAAAAATGAGGGGGGAAATTGAAAAATAACAAAGTGCATGACAGTCGCAGCTGGAGAGGGAGGAAGAGATGCGCGGGCTGCAAGGCCAGCCTTTCAACGCCGCGGATAATCAGGACGAGTGATATCCAGTTTGACATTTCAGATGTTAATTAGGCTTCAGTTTGCAGCTCAGCACTATTAATTCAGAACACGGAGATGAGGAGCGCTCGCCCCCCCCCCCCAGCTCCTCTCCATCCGAGCCTCGCCGGCGATCAGCGGATGAAGCTCCGTCCTTATCGCAGCAGAGAACACAGCCAGCGCGGGCCCACACATCCTGCTAGCAGAGAGGATACAGGTGGGCGGCGCTCACTGTTTGTGTAACCAGGAGAACCTGTGAAGCATGATGGGAATACCCACGCCGAGGGGGGGTGGGCGCCGCAGAACAAGCACCTCCTGCAGGAGGACGGGACGGGGCATCTGTCATGGAGGGCGTGTTCATGTGTGTGTGTGTTTATGTACGCACGGGCCATCATGGGAGCATCCGGGTGGGTTTGATTAGATCACATGACCTTAAGTCCTTGGCAGCTGCAGGAATTGTCTGCTGCAATCCAAGAGGTTAAAGGTCAGGCGCTGCAGGTCACATCTGGAACGCGCTAAACTTTAGTTTCCATGATCCCGTGAGACCAACAACCAATCAGACGAGAGCAGATCAACCTGGACAGGTAACGTGGATTGATTGGTTCTAACAACAGCTTTAAATTTATTTATCCTTCCCATTTGTGTCGTTTCATCCGTTCCAAAAGAGCTGAGACGATACAAACATCTGATTGGTCAGTCAACAGGAAGTGAGTCGGTCCAGCTGCTTGTGGTAGAACTGAGGTTCTGATTGGGTTCAGGTGAGGAGGGTGGGGCTCCAGCCGTCGGTTGTGTGAAACACGGATGCGTCTGCAGGGAGGATTCTGGGGGCGAGGCAGTAAATACGCGTGTTGATGATGAATTGGCCCCCGGAGGCCGCCGCTCCTCCGTCCTTTCTGGGTTGTCTTTAAAAGCAGCTGCTGAGACACACCCCCCCCCCTCCCACCCACCACCACCACCACCTTCGCCGCCGTCCCCCGGGCGACCATCCAGGTGTGACACTCTGCATTTACATCTAATCTGAGGCATCCGTCTTCATTATAGCGCCGCCCTTCGGTGCCACCAGGAGACATGGGGGGTGGGGGGGGTGATGAGGCGGGGCAACGACGGCGTCTGATGTTCTGATGCATCCATCCCGGACGCTGTGATCAGTGGCATTACGTCCACGATATTTCATTCATAGATTTTTATCCGTATTTAACAACAAAAACAACAATTCCCATGATGCAACGCTGCCTGTGTCTCTTTCTGGTTACAGAAGCTATACGAACTACAATTAAAGTTAATCCATGTACACATGCTAGCATTTGCTAATCCCTTGTTGCAGTTGAGGCTGAAAGTCCGAGATTAACTAAACTCGACTTCACTGACATTAAGGGTTACACTTAGTCATATTTGTTGCCATGACAACATCACATGACCTGACTAAAGTTCACATGTTCTCTTTTGGCGTCTCTCTCCTTAACTTTTAGCGTTTTTATGAGATGGTCTTCACCCACCATGAGCTTCTCCTCTTAGCTAAAATAGCTACGCCATCATTAGCCGCCCACAGCTCCTGTCAATCAGCGCTAACCGGAGTTCACACATTACAAACTCATGATTTATGCATGAGCAGGTGGGCGGAGCGTGTGTGCGCATTTCAAACCCCCGTGGGAGAATGTCCTATACTGTGTGTGTGTGTGTGTGTGTGTGTGTGTGTGTGTGTGTGTGTGTGTGTGTGTGTGTGTGTGTGTATGAGATAAGAGCGTATCGTCCAATCAGATAAGGTTTACCCATGTGAGTTGGCCACCCAGGCCAACGCCCCGCCCTCCAGTAGCATGAGGTGGCGCGATGATGCCAATCAGCTCGAACGTGGGGCAGTTAGCGTGTCTGTTCTTCATCAGTAGGACGTCCCTCCTCTTCCTCTTCCTCTTCCTCTTCCTCTCCCATCAGTTGACAGACAGAGGCGGTGAGGGTTTGATGGCCCCGCCCACACAGCTAGATTTGGTCATGAACGATTGTTTTTTTTAATTTCTCCAGATCAATCATTATAAACTCCTCCTCCAGGCCATCTAGCGCCTTCCAGGGAGGGGAGGGGCCAGACCGGGAGCTGGCGTGCTGTTCCGTGGAGCGAGCGGGGAGGACGGAGTTAAAGAATAATCCCATTCCCTAAAACAGTGGAACTATGAATTATGGGCGATCGGGCTGGTTGCCAGGGGTTGGAAACCTAATTGATGGTCGCTCTCGGGCGGGGCCGGACCGCCCCCGTCTCCCGGAGTCGCATTAGAGCCGCAGGTTCATTAATATTCTGGGAACCAGATGGGAAGCTTTCGTGTCCGACTGGAGGTCCATCAGCCGCCGCCGTCCTCAGAGGAACGCGTCTGCATGCAAACTGCAGCAAAGGAGGTCGTATCCGTCTCTGTATGGTCGTTTTGATTTGAGATTGAGGACTAATGTGGGTCCAGAGTGCCCCCTCCAACCCCCACCTCACCCCCCCTCCAGGAGGACTGAATGTTATTTATTATTGATGCATCATTTAAAAGAAATCAATGAGAATCAGGTTAATTTCTGATTGTTGTGTTCTTTAAATTACAGGCGGATGCCTCACTTTAAATAGAAGCGTTTGTATTAAAGATTAAAGTACCCCCCCCCAACCCTGAACCCCCCAACCCTACCCCCCACCAACAAAAAAATCCAGATAATTCTATAACTATCGTTAGCATTAGCATCACTGCACACTGCTGGAGCTCATCCTGAATCTAACTACAGAGATGAGTTTTGAAGAAGGACCCCCCCTCCTCCCCCTCCCCACCCAACACACACACACACCTTACCAGCCTGCGTCTGTCCACACCGGGTCTCTGAGCTGAGATTGACAGTAGACGGGCGTGAAGCTGCGCTAATTGGTTTCATGTATGATTAATGGCTCCGATGGCTTTGGTCGATGGGAGTGGGGCTGTTCATTTCAGTGACACCCCCCTACACACACACACACACACACACATACACACACACGTCCTCAGATATAGATTAGAAAACATTAAAATGAGAGAACGAGTGTTTAATTCGGGCCACGAGTCGAAGGAGGAGCAGCGCCTCATAATCGTTATCCTCTTTGACCTCGGCGGCGGCGGCGGCGGTGGCGTTTGAGGCTCTGGCCTTGATTGGTTATTTTTAGCTCCGGTTGGCGCTGCTGGGTGGGGTCTGTCTTTATCCTACATGACCAGAGAACAAATCAATGCAAACACGCCCCGGGCCAGTCTTTGTGTTGGCAAACTGTGTGGCACCAGACCGTGGTAACGATCGCTGACCGCGTCCCGCCGCTGCCGTATAGCGTAGCGCGTTTCCTGTTCAGACAAGGTGGATTTCAAAAACAAGCAGACGCCAAAAAATATGAGTTTAGTTTCAAACGCTCAACACTGATTGGATAGAAACTCCTGCCCTGACCACAGAGAAAAGTCTTGACACCGGCGACCAATACCAGCAGGGATATGACCACTTCCTCTGAACACCTGATTAGCATATTTGATTTATTAGCATACCTCTGCTATATCCACTGAATGATTGACAAGTAAAGCAAATCTCAATCTCTGGAACCAGCTAGACTCTAGTTAGCATAGCACACACACACTGCAACAACTTGCTAACATAGCGTACTAACTACTAGCTAGCTGAAGTATATTGCCTTACTACAGTCGCTAGCATAATATACCAACTAACCAGCTAGCAGAGTATGTCACCCGACCTGCTCACTAGAATCTAGTAACCAACTAGCTAGCAAATATACTAACTAGCTAGCTATCTTAGCTAACATGAGTTCTTAGTTGCTGGAATTGTTAGTGATGAAACTCATTCCCAGATGGAGTCATGTCAACTATTTTGTCTAAACTAACTCGTTGGTATCTACTGTATTCGTAGATAAGTAAGTTATAATTAGTAGATGTCATCCATGTTTGGTCTAGAGACAGTGTCACTGAGGAAAAGACAGGAGACAGAGCTGGAGGTAGCAGAGATGAAGATGCTGAGGTTCTCTCTGGGAGTGACCAGGAAGGATAGGATCAGGAATGAGTACATCAGAGGGACAGCACATGTTAGAGGTTTTGGAGATAAAGTCAGAGAGGCCAGACTGAGATGGTTTGGACATGTCCAGAGGAGAGATAGTGAATATATTGGTAGAAGGATGCTGAGTTTTGAACTACCAGGCAGGAGGCCTAGAGGAAGACCAAAGAGGAGGTTTATGGATGTAGTGAAAGAGGACATGAAGGTAGTTGGTGTGAGAGAAGAGGATGCAGAAGACAGGGTTAGATGGAGGAGACTGATTCGCTGTGGAGACCCCTGAAGGGAAAAGCCGAAAGTGGAAAAGAAGAATTAGTAGATGTCATCAATGGTTGTTTTCCAGTAAAAGCTCCACCTCCTTCTCCAAACGGACGCCGTTACCTTTCATGTGGGTTTTAAATGTCTAACGTTTTTTTTACTAAACCATTTATAAAGTCAATTGGAAAAGTTGTAATGTTAATATTGGCTAAAGATTTGGTATAATTTTAGAAAATTTTAGTTAACGTACCAGTTAATCGATAGAATACTGATTACCATCGATATTGATAATCAATAATTTTATTAAATTGTGAGGTAAAAAAAAAATCAAAATTTTGACCGAGGTAAAAATCAGTCAAAATGTAACTGATTTTAGCTCCTTAGTAATAAAGATTTGTTAAATTTTGAGTCATCTTTTTAAACTGAATACGTTCTAGCAGTAAACAAAGATTTAAATTCTTTGCCATCAGCTGGAGGATAAATATTTCCATTTTTCACTACTCTGATATTTTATGCGCCAAAACGTTTCATTGATTGACTGAGAATATAACGGATCAATCGATAGTAAATAAAGTAGATTCAAGCTGCGCGAGCGGCTGCTCATTTTCATTTCTTCAGAACGTGAAGTTTCCACGTGAAACTGGTTTCAATGGGCGCTCGATTCTCGCTGCGATAGCTCTGATTACACTGAATTGATCCTCTTACAATGAACGTGTAATTACCAGCAGGCCGATATTCGATGCTATCGCCGCGGCGACGCTCGTCTCCGTTCCGCCTCGCTGGCCCAATCCTTAAGCTGCGGAAACATCCCAAAGAGACCCCGTAGTAACGATAATTAACTGCAGATACAATCCATTCATTTTAAGGAGGTGTGATTCACTCTTCTTCTTTTTTTATTTCCTGCAAAGGCACCGAGAAAATAAAAGCTGCCTTTTGATTAATTGGCGTTGTCCATGGCGCAGTTCATTTGTAATCTATTACGGCGTGTTTGCTTTGTGTCAGAATGGCGCCCAAACACACTCCATCATCAGCGGGTTTGGTGAAGCGGCGGCGGTAGACGATGCTAATGCTAACAACGATAATAACACTGCTGATTGTTCGCTGGATGGAAACGGAAAGATTCAGACTTTAACTCTTTTTCGTCCCCTCAGAGTCGCCCGAGTTCCTTTTTAAAGGGTCTTTTCACCCAAAAGGCAGGATGCCCCGCCCCCTTTTACCCAGTGTCACCTGGGACAGGCCGTCACTGCCGGCGCCGCAAAGTCCTACAGATGGATGGATCCGATCAATTGATCAGTTCCAAATGTCGTTCTGATGTGCAACTCAGCATCACATCATTTACAGATAAATTAAAAACTCCGCCTCCCTCTCGTTCGCTGGCTCCTCCCATCAGAAGCTGTTTTCTGTGAAGCGCCGTTAAGGTTTTGAAGCCCACTGTGATGTCATCGTATGACCGCCTCCTCCAGGGCGGAGACACGACAGGTGCTCAAAGTTTGCCCCGCCCGTAATCACATTAACAAGCACAAGCCACACCCATGTCTGTAACTGGGCGTGGCTTGAGTCATTTGCATTTAAAGCCACAGACACACAGCGAACCTGACGTGACGGCGGGTCACTTTCCTCAGACGGGCGAGGACGACATGAGGAAGTCACATGACTTATGAAACAAGGAACCATCGCTGCTGCGTTATTGATCTGTGTCAATCAGTAAATAATCAATAACTTTAGTTGCCTGCTGATGTCATCCTGATGAACATTGTTTTGCATCAATCTTCACAACGATCAAACAATAATTATCACAAATCAATCAGTAATCAAACTGATCATGAACAGGGATGAGTGTTTAGGTAAGATTATTACAGCTGATCAGACGCTTTGATTGTTTTGTTTGATTATTGATTCGACCTTTGGCTGGAGATCCGTCCATCAGATAATCAATAATAAAAGTGATCGAACAGTCAGCTGATTAATGGTTTGATCAGACATGCAATCATTTTCAATCCGTTATCGGATCAGATGTCGCTTTGATGTCAGCAAATCAAAGATGATAATAAAGTTTATCTTTGGCGGCCATGTTGGCGTGACGCCCCAGAGGGCCCCAGAGGGCCTCAGTGGCTTCCGGTGACCGCCCCCCTGCCGGCGCCGCGCCTGGGTGACCCCCGTTTTGATATCGGGTTGAGGTGTAGACGATCAATAAAATTTAGCCAACACTGAACTTTAATTGATTCAGACTCCGTCGGTTCCATCGCTCACGCGTCTCGCCGGAGCGGCGTGATGGAGCGAGTCAAGCGCTCCAGCTGAAGGATGATGATTTAATAGCCGCCCAACAGGAAATGATGTAAACCTGTTGTCTGTGAGCGGCTGACACTCCATTGTTCACGCCTGTGACGGGACGCACCGTGACTGGAACGCCGAGACGACGCCTCGCCAAACTGCTGACGATGACAAGTCGAACTGAGGATCTCAGCCAATCAAATTTGTCAAAATGAAGTCGCCGCCGTTGTCATGGCGGCGTCCGATGGTGTGTGTGAATGTGCGTGTGTGTGTGTGTGTGTGTGTGTGTGTGTGTGTGTTCACCTTCATGTCTCTGTTTGTGAGAGCAGTAAGGAACAGGATAAATTTTTAATGAGGAGCAACGTGGCCCCCCATTACTCCCTCAGATCTCATTCCAGGACAGGGAGTCTCTCATGATCATAGCAACACACACACACACACACACACACACACACACACACACAGAAACCAATTCATTGTTTTTTTGTTACATTTTAAAAGAAGTAGGAAAAACTCTTGAATCTGTTTTTCCAGATCGGAATCAAACCTGTCTTTTTTTTTTTGGGGGGGGGGGGGGGGGGGGGGATCTGGACCGGAATTTATTCCTGCTGTCAAACAGGAATTTAAAAATGTAAAAAATTACATTTAAAAAATCAGATAAAAAAAAATTTGAATTAAAAAATTAAAATAAAATGTATATTTACTAATATATTTAAATATTAAATTTATTTTAATATTTAATTTAATAATTTAATATTTATTTATATTATAGTCATAATTTAGTGTATGTCCTGTTAATGCTGCATGTGTCTGTTAGTGTAGTGTATGTCTTGTATGTCCTGTGTTAATCCAGTGTTTATTCATTATGTAACGCCTGAGCAGTGGATTAATAAAGTATATCTATCTATTAACGCTGATTTTATTTTGGCGGTGCACTTAATGGTAACATTAGCGTGCTGAGCTTCCTGAAAGGTTAATTCTTACATTTCCGCATTTTATTTTTTCCTTTCTTTCATTCTTCTTCATAATTTCCTTAAACGTGAATGGCGGCTACACCGCCCCCTACCGCTTCTTGGTGGTATTGCACCGCCTCGTCTGTATCCGTGGAAACGCAGCTACCCCGGGTTGAGGTTCGAATCCTCTCACGCTGGAACCGTTTAGCTGGAATGGATCAATCTGTGATTCTACGGCGGCCGTACGCTGTGAGACAAGCAGCATCCATCACCGCTACGGAAGAAGACGGACGGCCGGCGCGTTCGTTCGCTCGCTTTCATCACGCTCGGCGGCGCTGATTGAACGCCGCCGCTGTCAGAAAGATGCGTTTTATGGATTCTCCGCCCGACACTCTTTACGTCGTTCGGGCTTCGTCAAAACGAAGCTAAAGTAAAGGCGCCTCATCTCTTTGGCGACGCCCCTTTTTGGTTCCCCCCCCTCCCCCAAAAAACTGCCGCCACACGTTTGCCCTTGAAAGGTCGCCGGGCGCGTTTCGTTTCCTCCCCATCATCGACGGGAAGTCGGATCGGCTCTACATGTAGGTCAAACGGTTCATCTCAGAGAAACGCGCTGGTCGTCGACCACGCAAGGCCTCATTACAAGCATCAGCCAATAGAATTAAGCGCAGATCACACGGCGCTAACCCGAGCCGTTAGCGGTTAGCCATCACGTTAAATCTCAGCGGCTCCATCGGGGACTGAACTGACGAGAGACGTGGGTGAGGATGGGGATCAAAAGAGGAGGAAACTGACTTTGAGACGTTTGTCTTACATCTGTGTTGGGGGGGGGGCAGTAGCGGGGTAAGTGGGGGGGGGCGGGGGGGGCTAGCGTATTCATACCCAGCAGCACTTACACAGATGTAATGAAACAGGGAAATGATGAATCCACGCCTCCATCCATCTCGCCATTTTGCTCGCCCTCATCCAATCCTTCTCCCTCCGTCCCTCCTCCCAGCATGCCACGCTGCACGCCGCTGCAGCAGGGCAAGAAGTGACATGTGGACACTCAGTGAATTGCCAATCGCCACCGAGAGGGAGGGAGGGAGGGGGGAGGGAGACGGAGGGGAGGAGGTTTGACGCATCCAGACTGCAACCATTGGCTTTTTTTTTTTCCTACATTAAAGATTAGAAAAAAAAAGAACTGCAGAGAAGCACTACACTGAATACTGGATGTGTCCCCCCCACACACACACACCCGAACCCCCCCCCACACACATACACCTCTCTCCCTCCTCAACCCTTTGCTTCTCTGACCCCCCCCCCCCCTCACCATTCTCTCTCACACACACACTTTCAAGCTCAGGGAAAGAAATCAATAGCCACAAATTAATCATTCTGCCTCGGGCAGTCCAAAGGAGGAGGTGGGTGGGTGGGGGGATGGTGGTGGGGGGCGCAGAAGAGCTGGGCGTTTAGCTACACAACGCCATTAGCAACCATTCCTCCAGACCATAGTAATCTATGGAATGTGGGACCTCGTGCACAAAAACGTACCGTTTGGAAAACCAGGAAGTTTCAGCTGGAAAATTTTCTTTTAGGGCAAAAAAATAATGATATACAAGCACACCTTGGTTTTCAAACGCTTTAGACATCAAACAAATCGGAATTTGACCAAAAAATTTGAAATTTTTTTTGTCTAAGAAGTCGAGCAAAATTTGGAAGTCGCCTTTTTCTCGCCTCCAAGCGCAATAATGGCGGGAAAAGTCGAGAGAAAACGTGACGGTAATGTGCTTTTTATCTTAGTTTACTGTATTCAATCATTTTTTACGTAATTTGCGTTCCATTGCCTATGGTACGAGTTACGGATTAAGAGCATTTACATTATTTGTAATGGGGAAAAATGTATTTGGAATTCGAACAAATCGCTATTGGAACAGCCTTCAGGAAGGAATTGTGGTCGGAAACCAAGGTTTGTCTGTATAACTATCACCTAACGCAGGCTATGACGCAAAACACTGCAATATGAACAAGGTGATGCAAAGGCTGGAGTTAGCTTTAGCCGTTTATGCTAAACTGTTTGTGCTAGGTAAGTGTATGTTAGAGAAGATATAGAGTCGATATAAACAAACGTACAGAGAACGAAATGCGGTGTCACGGAATTCACCACGAAACCACAGCAGCACCAGGTTCACTCACGAATTGCCTGTCATCATCTGCATAGAATTCACGTTGCCTCACGTTCAATCTGGGAGGTTAATGCTCATCCAGACATCAAAGTATTTTAAAAGTAATATGGGTATGGTGAAGCGCTTGTCTCTGAAAAGGCGCAGCTGAGGACGTCTCAAACTCCAAGACCCAATTTTACGTTTCTTGCTAGTCAGAAACGATACGCCTTTTAGCGTGTTTAGCATGTGGCTCTGACAAGATGTTTTCATACCACAGAGGTCACTTTTGAAATGATCTACGAGTAAGGTGAAGCGAGGTGCGCCTCAATCCGACGACGCCGTTTGTTATTGCGAAACAGTGAAAGTGAACGACTCTGCTTTTTAGTGTTCAGATATATTATCCTGCCTCGGATGATCCGTTTTTTTTAATCCCGAGCATAAAGCATCCGTCTGGCGGCGCAGGAATGTGTGTGTCCCCTGCTCATGTGTGATGCTGAGTTACAGGATCGCACCTCGGAGAACAAGCTGTAATTGGCAAAAGATGGGAAAGGTGACTTTGACGGCGTGAGCTTGCATTTTCGGATTCTTCGCCGTTATCTCGGGTTTTAAGACAGAGCTCGGGCTTCGGTGGAGGAAGCTCACGTATCCATCGGGTGAAGTCAGGATCCAGATGATAGGGTGACATCAGGCTCGGGGGAGGGGTTCAGGATCACATGTATTGATCGGGCTGTGTGAATTTGTAAATTGAGTAACGTTTCTACTTGAAAGATGACCAATCTTGTCCAAAGCGGCGCGTGAGCCATCGTTTTTACTGTAAACCAACATCGGTCACTCTGATAGTCTTACCCCACCCCCACCAGCTGTGCCAGCTGCTCTTGTCATATCCATCAGTTCCCGAACGTTCCAGCATTTACCTCGCTTCACCTTCACTGGAAATTGCTGTTCTGGTTTAGCTTTTCCTGCCTCTTGGTACGTTTGTCTTTGCTCAGACTTTGTTATCTCTCCCCCAATAACCTTATCTTCTATAACGGCTAAAAGTGTTGCTGAGGTCGGCAGTTTTCAGGAACAAGAGGACGACACTGAAGGAGTGAAATCTCTGTTTCGTATTTGAGTATTCAACGGATTTGCGTTCGTAAAGATTAGCATCTTTTGTCTGGTCGCCAGTGGAGAATGACCTCAAACTTTTAGACATGTCTTTGAGAAAAACTTCGTCAGCAGCCATGAAAACAAAAAATAATGGCAGGACAAATAGTTATTAAAAAAAGTTATCAAAAAATTGTGAAAGTAGTTAGCTAAAATAGTAATATATGAGATAGCTAGATGTGTTAAAGGCTGATGGATAAGCAGCTGATATTAGCCTGTTGCTACACGACTGTTGAGTTCAAAAGCTCGTGCTCAGGTTTGAGAAGCCTTCCATCGGCCGCCGCCTCCATCTTTCACCCTCTAGATAGCGGACCTCTCCCTCTAGATTGTGGTGTAACAGAGCCATCGCTCCATGTGTTATTAGCAGAAGATGGAAATACAAAACATCTTGTTTTCCCTGCAAAGAAAGACTGGCATATGAACATAGGAGTGAATCATAATCGCTGTAGATGAAGCCAACTGTAAAAAGTATCTCACTCCCCCTCTCGGAGCATATGATTATGTCTGTAATACTCAGGCCGGGATCGACGGGTGGATTCTCATCCAAGCATCCATCCGTCCAGAATGTTTTCCTCGTCTCTTCTGAACACACATAGGAGAAATGTTCCGCTCTTTTAAACAGCTGTTTAAAGCGTGATGCAGGGGGAAACGACCACAAACCACCATGGAAGCTGATGATGGGGATCCATCAGTGGGAACAACTTGGCTCTGGATGCTCTGGAGTGTCACCTGTTGGCACTGGATGGACTTTATTTTGTGTTGGGAATGTTCCACGGTATGGAACCACTCGACTCCATCCTGGATGGACGTGGTCGATGGAGCTGCAGCTGTCTATCAATCATCTATCCAACGTTTTAGCACCTTTAAGTCATTTCTAACAGTCCTGGAGATCAGAAACAAAGACGCACCCCCACTAGAACCTATTTCTGAGACAACTACAATAATCCCTCGTTACTCGCGGTCAATGCATTCCAGGACCACACGTGAAAAATTCTGCGATATAGAGACAAACTATTTTATTATTTACGGTAATGCAAGTGTTTATGAACCCTCCCCATACTGATATTAAAGCCAGTAGCATGCATGTTTGGTATCCGCGATGTATTGAAACCGTGCATCTTGAAGCACAAATAAGCGAGGGATTACTGTATGCTGATGATAATCTATTCTATATACTGTATATTTTTTAAACTGTATTTATTTAAAATGTTTCGCAGGTGCGTTAGCGAAACGTTCCCGACTCCGCGTCGCTCCACATTTAATGGAAAGAACTTTCTCAAAGTAGAAGTATGTCGTTTGTGTGTGTAAATGTGTGTAGTTCCAGTTTTCAAAGAAGCGTTTGGACACGGAGACGCGAGGAGGGAGGTGTTCTTTATAAATAGTTTACAGTAAAGAGGAGGCTGGAGTGCATATGGTGGGTTTCATGCCAGTGTGATCCGTCCCTGTGTGAGATGCTGAGGAGTAGGCGGCTGAATACAAAGCATATTTGGGTTGTGTGTGTGTGTGTGTGTGTGTGTGTGTGTGTGTGTGTGTGTGTGTGTGTGTGTGTGTGAAGTATTTTTCACAAGTGGGGGGGGACGATCAGGACCCCCCTACACCCTGCAAACAGTGGAATGAGTCAGTCTGCCTCCATTATTCAAGCACAGATTAAACACAATTATTTAGACCGGCTAACATGCTAACGGGCTAACAGGTTGATACCTTTAAGATTGGATGCTTCCTTTCATCTAAATCAGGGTCGGGTGTCTGGTCTGGTTTGAACCGGTTTGATGCCATGCAAACTGGACTCAGTGCTAGTGTATCGTAGCATCCAGCTAGTTAGCATGAGTAGCGCCTGCTACTGCTGCGTCTCCTGTTCACACATCTGTCCAATAGAACGCAGCTTTCATCGTTCTTCGCTGGTATTTAGCGTAGGAGTGATCCCATCAAACACATTAGCCGGGTATTTCACGTTGAGCTAATTAGCACCTACTTAGCATGCTGGGTAAACAGGTTCAGTCGTCCTATCAGCTGTCTTCTCCTCTGTCAGGTTGTGACTCCTGTAATTCGTCCTCTCCTCATCTCATCAGGAAAGTTGTAAAAGTACATGCAGGTATTTTGCTTATTTTCCTCCCTCCCGATTGGCCGATCTATTCCTAAGTCTGCTGGTTGTCATGGTGATGGTTCATCTTTACAAGTTCGTTAAATGCATAGTAAAGTATTACTCACTCGTTGCCCCGGCAGCTGACATTAGCATTGCTAATTTGCTATCATCGGTGCTCTCTGAGACCGGTCTGACCTTTGACCTTGACGCTGGGAGGAACTGCTGAGTCATCATCCGCCTCCTGTCATTCATTACACCGATCCGGTTTGTTCTGGTTTTGATTCTGGAGCTGGAATAAAAGCTCAAAGTTCAAACTACGACTCCAACGATCCCTTTGACCTCATTACCCAGCATGCTCTGCTGTCTTTGACTGGCTCGTACTATTTGACCTGGGGTCTTCGGTTACGTTCACGTTACAGTTTAATTGGTGCGTTAGTGAAAGTGACACCATGTGACCCAGTTGGGGGGGGGGGGGGGTCGTCATTGCTCAAGGACACTTGGACAGTTTGCACCTTTAAAAAGCAGGAAATGGAAAGTTTCCATGTGTACTTCCCCGCCCCTTTTTGGGGGCGCGGTTTGTTCGTCAGTGCTCCTCTGATCACGTCTTGTCTCCTCCCTGGAGGAGGGTCAAAACCTCCAATGACATCATAGATAACAAGAATGTTTGTTGGACATTTAACAATAACAACAACAATCAGACCTAGTCTATTCACAGCAGCGTCAGCCCCTCCCCCACCACCACCTAGCCCCGCCCCCGTCCTCTCCCCGCTGTTATTAATGGCGGACGGGAGTCCCGTTGGTTCAAACAGGAGTGTGTTTGTTCATGAGATCAATGTGCAGCTGTTTTGAGAGGGATTTACGACGCCCCGCCGCCACCCCGCTGTGCTCACGGTGCACATTTTGTGCTGATGTCGTGAACTTGCTTCCAGGCCGCGGGGCGTAAATCATAGGAGGAGGTCGGATACGGGGTCGGATCATTCAGGGTTCCATCACTGATCCGGACGCCACTGGTGCTTCCCGATGTGGGATCGTTTGGTTCCTGAACATAAACCTCAACTCGTGTAACCACGGCGATGAAACGAATAATAATTACGATAAAGACTACTTTAAAGATCATTCCAGTCTTTTCTCAGTGCTTCCCAGGCTGTTAGCATGTTAGCGGAAGCTTCCCAGTTCCTGCAGGTTTATTAATTCTGGTCTGAGGATCAGGTGGCGGTTGGACAGGGGCGGGATACGGCGCTGTCCTGCCGGGAAGACCGTTTATGTCCAACAATGAACACCTCTAGGTTAGCTTAGCTTCTGCCCTCAGCCCAGTCCAACGCAGATGGCGTTTAGTTGCTCCGCCTTTGGCGTCTTGAATCCAAAACCATCAAAAGAAACTCAAAACTCATGTGACCGGCGTTGGTTGCTGTTATTAGCGTGAGGTGTTGACTTCCTGCGTTCTGGGAAAGCCTCTTTCTGACGGACGCCTCTGGGACCCAGACAACTCTCGCTCCGTCTCACCAGACGGCCGTGACGCACGTCGCCGCGACACCCGTGAATCACCGCTTCCCTGTTCCCGGATCTGTGAAATCTCATCCTACCCTCCATCGCGGGTTCCTGACCCACTCGGCGACCCCCCACCACCCCCCAACGGTGGGACATCAGGGACGATCCCTCCCCGTTTCCCTTCTTCACACCGCTGTAAACAAACTGTGGTGTTTTTCCTCCTGGGAGGAGCCGGAGCATCGATTCGCCTCCTGAGCTGTGATGAAACAAAAGCAGAAGTTGCGACGGCGCCGGAACATAAAGTTCCCCGAGTGGAAAAGTTGTGAAGACAGGAGGTTATAAATAAAGAATGATTTGAAGAGAGGAGTTCAGGAGGCGGCGGGGTGGAGCAGATGTGACGGCGAGGGCCCGGACCTCCCGTCGGGGTCGCCACTCCACCGGTCGATCACGGACGAGCCCCGTCTCCCACACTGGCATCGTGGGGGACGGCGGACGTTCCAGCTAACGCTGCAGGTTTGAGGTTTCGTACCAGACGATCTG
Source organism: Antennarius maculatus (assembly GCA_013358685.1). Classification (NCBI taxonomy): domain Eukaryota; kingdom Metazoa; phylum Chordata; class Actinopteri; order Lophiiformes; family Antennariidae; genus Antennarius; species Antennarius maculatus. The sequence goes on from CM023620.1 coordinate 1,567,572, forward strand.
TTTGAAATTAGAGATGAACCATTTTTAGAGTCGCACATCATAGACGAAACTAGACTTGTGGGTCGTGCACCCCTCTGCATTCAGACATCATGAGGTCAGAGGTCAAGGGACCCTATGGAACCACACCGTTTATGGAGCGTTATTTAGCGCCGTTATGGCTAAGCGTGCGCGACAAGGTCGCCTTTACAGCAGTAAAAAGCGAACAGTGTTATAAATCCCCAGAAAGCCTGTGATGTCATCCAGGGTGGCAGTCGACATCACCTAGCTTGCACCTAGCTGACAACTAGCTCATAACTAGCTAACCACTAGCTCACAACTAGCTCATAACTAGCTCACAACTAGCTCATAACTAGCTTACCACTAGCTCACAAATAGCTAATAACTAGCTCACAACTACCTCACCACTAGCTTACAAGCAGCTCACAACTACCTTACAACTAGCTCACAACTAGCTTACAACTAGCTTACAACTAGCTCACAACTAGCTCACAACTAGCTCACAACTAGTTTGCAACTAGCTCAAAACTAGCTTGCAACTATCTCACAACTAGCTCATAATTAGCTTACAACTATCTCATAACTAGCTCACTACTAGCTTACAACTATCTCACATTTAGATCACAACTAGTTTACAACTAGTTTACAACTAGTTTTACTGTCTTACATCCTATTTCAGGGACGACCTTGCAGGTCGACAAACATTATTTAGCCCCCCTCTCAACAAGCTATCTTAGCATTAGCATTAGCAACGGATGGCTTAAGTTGCCTGGGTTCGCTTGAAACTGAGCTAGCTCACTGTGTGTGTGTGTGTGTGTGTGTGTGTGTGTGTGTGTGTGTGTGTGTGTGTGTGTGTGTGTGTGTGTGTGTGTGTGTGTGTGTGACAGGATATGGGCCTCCCTGCCTTCACAGGGTCGTTACCAAGATGAATATGGTGATTATAAGGATGAATAAGGTGTGATTATGAAGATGTATAAGGCGATTAGAGTTCTGGTCACCGCCGCGGGCGGCTGTTCATTAGAACGGCGAAGGTGCCGGCGTGCAACACGCGTGAACCCATTACCTTCCCATCCACGGAGGATTTGTGGGCGCGTGCCTCCACACGCGTGTGAACGCAGCAGCACCCCCACCTGACCGGGCAAGGCCGTTTGAGCGGTTAAATGACCCGTGTGTGTCATAGATCGCTCCTATTGGCTGCTCGTGTGTTTCACCCGAAAGGACACGCCGTCCATTAGCGAGTGGGTGAAGCTAATGCTAGGTGACTAGCCTGCTGCTAATGGGAAGGGCTGGGGGGCTGTGGACTCCTCCAGCTCCACCTGGTTGGTTGTATAACAGTTGAATTTTAATTTTTGGCCTGAACAGTTCCTTTTAAGACGTCTAATGTGGTCCTTGAGGTGGGGGGGTGGGTACGGATTGGGGGTCTTGGATGCTAACGCTCTCCATGGCTGCCTGGAAAGTTTTTGAGAGAGCTGCCCACTGAGAAACGAGAAGTGGGCTCCATCTCTCTCTCTCTCTCTCTCTTTGAAACCTCCCACTCAGTCAAGAGTTCTCCTAACCCCCCCCCCCCCTGCACCCTCCCACACCCCCCATCCCATCATGCACCTCCTCCGTGTTTGTGTCTCATCAAACCTTTGTCTCTGTCTGCAGCGCTGTGGCAGCTGTGATCACGTCTGATCGCTGTTTGAGGGTTGGGTGTGTGGGCAGACCGACCAGGATGTCTCCCCCCCCCATCCCACCCTCCCCAGGCAGGAAGATTTGTCTCCTCCTCCTCTTTTCATACCTGCAACGTGATGCTAGCCAGAGTTGTATTGTGCAGAACTTTTTAGATTCTAAACCGGTACGTCAAACCGGAGACTGTTGAGACATGATGGACCTCCGATGCGAGACCTCAGAAGGCGTCTCTCACCCTTCCACGCCATTTTCTCGCCACGGTCCCATTCTGGCGCTCGCGTAGGGTGGTCCCCCAAATGAAAACACTGTTATAAAACATTTACCAGCCAGGAAAGGGAAAGGGACCGTTCTGAGCTGCTAAGTGTCACATCAATCTTTCAGCACGATAATTGTAGTTGTTCTCCCAGAAGGCCACTTCCACCGCCGCGGCTACAAACCCCAAAACCTGCAGCTGGGTCACAAACTCAAACATACACCCAAGATGTGGTCTCATCAACATCTTCATCGTATCATCGAGAGAAGAACCCACTGATCTCCACCAATAGAGAGACTTCCTGCCAAAGCTGGTTGGGGGTAAAGACCAGAAATGCAGCAGCAGGCCGCCATAATGGCCGCCTTACGAGCGCCTCTCGTCACCTTGAATGACCTTATCAATGCCAAGCCTCTGCTGAGAGGCGGCCAATTGGGCGGGGCGGGCAGCCTGCTGCTTCCTGGATGGCTGGAGCGGCCGGTCAGTGAGGTGTGAGCCAAACCAGCGGGCATTTAGAGACGAGCTCCCCGTGAACAGCGGCTGGACCGGCTCCAGGTCGCACCCGCTGCGCTCGTCTGGTTCACAAGACAACACCCACTGATGCAGGGGGCGGGGATCAGGGGGCGGGGGCCCGAATCTGAAGACACTCCGGCCCGTCTGAGCACCGGGGCCACAGACCTCTGATGGAAATCATCTGATGCCATCTGTGCTTCTGTTGAAGTTAAACTGGCGTTAGGATCTAACTGGAGTTAGAATCTAACTGGAGTTAGGATCTAACTGGAGTTAGGATCTAACTGGAGTTAGAATCTAACTGGAGTTAGGATCTAACTGGAGTTAGGATCTAACTGGAGTTAGAATCTAACTGGAGTTAGAATCTAACTGGAGTTAGAATCTAACTGGAGTTAGGATCTAACTGGAGTTAGAATCTAACTGGAGTTAGGATCTAACTGGAGTTAGGATCTAACTGGAGTTAGAATCTAACTGGAGTTAGGATCTAACTGGAGTTAGGATCTAACTGGAGTTAGGATCTAACTGGAGTTAGAATCTAACTGGAGTTAGGATCTAACTGGAGTTAGGATCTAACTGGAGTTAGAATCTAACTGGAGTTAGGATCTAACTGGAGTTAGGATCTAACTTGAGTTAGAATCTAACTGGAGTTAGGATCTAACTGGAGTTAGGATCTAACTGGAGTTCGGATCTAACTGGAGTTAGGATCTAACTGGAGTTAGGATCTAACTGAAGTTAGGATCTAACTGGAGTTAGGATCTAACTTGAGTTCGGATCTAACTGGAGTTCGGAGCTAACTGGAGTTAGCTTGAAGAAACAGAACACACATAAATCTGATTCAATCCTGAATGGGGAACCCTACAGCTCATTACACCAAGCAAAAGAAGCCTTATGATATGATGATGAATTAAATACTGTGACACATAAAACGATGTGAAATGCGATGTGATCCACTTTCTTCTCTGTAGGACATTTTTCTTGGCGTTGCCTTTTCTTCCTTGTCTCTTGTTGAGCTGGTCAGCCTTTAAACCTGTTACAACACATAAAACATTTTACTGCGCTGCAGCACGGAACGGAACCCATGGGTCTTGAGAGGCGGTCCAAGCTGCACGTGTCCTGAACACATTTAAGGACCGCCTACTCAGCTCCGGTTTCTGTTGGGTTCTCGTGGCGTTCGGATTCTCCGACCTTCATCAGATGTTCGCTGACTCATCTCTGCTCGGCAGCTACAGGAAATTCTAAATCATGTTCTGTCTTATAAATGTCATATTAGCTGCAACACAGGAAGTTGACTCTTTCCAGTAACTTGACGAACAACATCGGTGTGTTATTGACGATAATGTTGGATAGTTCTTCGAGAAAATTTCCCAGATCCCTTTAAGAAAAATCAGAGTTCAAACTCAAATATTATAAATGGTTCTGATCAACAGGTTGAACTTACAAACTTCCTTCTCTTTCCAACAGGAAACTATAAAGGGATGTGCAAACAGATCGACCACTTCCCTGAGGAAACGGATTACGAAGCCGACCCGTCTGAGTACTTCTTGCGTGAGTATCTTGTCTTCCTGCGTTCACGCTACCCGCTTGTTTAGTTTGTTTGTTTGTTTGTTTGTTTGCCTTAAACCATCAGGACGAGTCACATCAGACCTTTTTGAAACTTGTCCCACTTTCCGTCCCAGACTGGCGCGTGGTGCCAGTGTCGGCCCGGCCGTCCTGATTCCTGCCAAGCGACTGGTCGGTGTTGCTGCTTGGCTGCGTGCGACGGCGTGCCGTGTTACAGTCGCTGGTGTACCCCGTAAACACAAGCCATTGATTTCTGCTCTCTCTTCCTTTGTGTGAGCCACACTTAGGCGCTCGTCGAACTCGTTTGCCTGCTAATCCTAAAAATCACAACAATGACTCCCGAGCACATGATGTACTGTTACTGTCGTTGGCTCGATACTCTCCTCTGATTGGCCAATAAATGGGCAGTAAATGTGTCTGAGATGTTATTTGCGGCGTAAAGATTCCGCAGTAATGAAGCAACAGTTCAAATCGGGGCAGTTGAGGGCAGATCCAAAAAAAAAGGGGCAGGTTAGGAGAATATTTCTGATTGAGTTTGGGTTTTTTCTGATCCAAAGAGGAGCGTTTGTTCAAAAGTTTTAACAGTTTACACCTGATTAATATTCATATAGAGAATCATGTCATGGATTTCAGGGTGAGCTTCAGTTGTTATGGTTACCGTTAGCTCGTTTGCCATATTACTATTAGCTTGGTTTGCTAAGGAATGTTTTGAGAAATGACAAAAACTCCAGAGTTGATGACTTTAAGTGCTGCTAGTTTGCTTGCTAACGTTAGCCACGATGCTTTACTGATAACATTAGCTTGTTTGCTAACGTTAGCCACCAGCTAAACGGACCTGCTTGTGATCTGAGATGGTCCGACGGATCCGGACTTTTGCTGTTCTGAGGTTTGCAACGGGCTTGGGAGAAGGGGGGTCGTGGGGTCTGCGATGAAACATGTGTGTGAACCTCTTCCCCGGGCCGTGATTGGACGGGAGGGCCACGCTGCTCCCAGCGGCTCGCCAATTAGGACGCTCGCATCCATAAATATTTCAGCCTCCTTCTTTTTTAGGTCAGGCCTTTCTCCGTCGCCGTCTCTCACTCCGTCACCTCAGGACTTCTAAAGCACCTGTCGGAGTGTGTGTGTGTGTGTGTGTGTGTGTGTGTTATTCCGTATTAATCCCCCATGATGCCCGTTGTCACGGACACACCTGGCGTCTCCATAATGAGGAGTTCCGCGGCGCCTGTGGGCGGCCGAAGACTCGGAAACGCTTCCTCCGCTCCCACGAGCCGGAGACGCAGAGGAGGGCGATGGTTATGCAACAGCGATGATGTCACTTCAGGTGAAGGCCCGGCGGAAGTGACATCATCGGGGGGTTCGCCTTCCCAAAAATCATGGGGGGGGGGGATACACCGGCGATGTCATCTAGCAGCGTAGCGAGGAGGAGGAGGAGGAGGGAGATTTTTGATGCTGCGGTTGCCGAGCAGAATTTCTGACTATATTCTTCTGAACATGCACCCCCGCACACACACACACACACACACACACACACACACACACACACACACACACACACACACACGCACACACACGTACGTATCAGTATCTGCTCTGTGTGTGTGTTTCATGAGTCCTCAGCTCCCAATCGGAGCACGGCGCTACATCCACGCGGGTTATATAAGCCAGCTGAGCCACGCTGAAGCGCCGGTGGGTTTTTAGATCACGCCGTGTTGGCGCTCCCATCATCCATTGCTCCACTGGGCGCTAAGCAGCTGAGAAAAGAAGAAAACGCCCAGTTATGCAAGATAGTGATAGTGAACCGAATCCACTGTAAAACAGAGAGGATGTGTGTCAGGAAGTGAACTCTGGACCCATGATGACATCATCTCTGATCTCGCTCTGACACGTAGATACTGCGCTTTGCGTTTGTAGGCCAGTGCGGTCGTCACCGTGTGAACCGATCCGGCGTCTTCCGGGATTCTGGGAAACGCCGATGATGTCCGCCTGACGTTATCCGCTGACATTGATGGCAAAAGGGCAGCCGAGTCGCCCCCCCCCTCCCCCACAACCCCCGAGGCCGGTGGCGGTTGGGACGCTGGCCTGATCTGGCTTCTGCGTCGCCCAATAAAATCAATGGGTCTGGGGCTGATGGGGCAGAACAGGGCGTGGCCTCAGCTCTGCCTTGCCTCTGGTCACATGTCTGAACTTCTAGCAGGTGACACCGAGCATCCCGTTCTTCTCCAGTATCCTAGGCAACCAATAAGGAAGCCATCGACGGATACATAAAACACACACACACACACACCATAAATCGTAGGCCAATCATTTTTGTCCTGGTTGACCGGGCGGTGCCAGCGCTTTAACTTTATATCTTATTACCGTGGATGTGGAGTCGGCAGCTTGTAAAACACGGAGCTGAGACGCCCGTCCTCGCTTTAAAGCCACGCCGCCATCAACCGGATGATGTCGGGCCGGCGCATCATCAGATCGTTTTCACGCGTTTGTTCACATTCCCACCGCCGTGAGAGAAAACAGTGAATTACATATTCTTTTTATCTGCGAATAAAAAGCAGCGACGGAGTCAGGTTTGACAGCTTTTTGTGCGATAATGAGACGTTTGAGTGCTGCGAGCCGGGGGTTGATCCACACGCCGTCAGCCGCCGCAGCCCGGCGTGTCAGGAGACGTCTGTGTGAGATTCGACACGCTTTGTGCTCTGATTTCACACTAAAACAAGACGACGGAATATTCCGGGCTAAAGTCAGGAAAGCTCCGGCGCTGATTTCCTCTCAGATGTGTCGTTGTTGTTTTGTTAACCCGTTGTTCCTCAACGCTAATCCGCGTTCAAGGGACCCTGTTGCGTCTTTTTAGCATGAGATCCGTTAGCAAGCTAATGTAGCTCAAAACGTTTAGCAAGCAGAACGTAACTAATGGAGAATAACTTATATTTGTTAAAAAATGGAAGTAAGACCAGCACCAATCTGCTCAAGCTCTCAGGAGGAGTTCTCACTTTTAGCTTTTTCGCGTCTTCTTTTCCAGACGTCGCTAAAAAGCCGAAACTTTCCATGAGAAGTCACGTGATGTGTGCTAATAGCAGTTAGCAGCTAACCCAGGACATGTTTTTTGAATTAAGGAGATAACTTGAGGTTTGGTTAATGTTTCAGACTTTTATAATGAATAAAAAGCCGTTTTCACAGGTTCAAGAGAACGTAATCTTGTTTTTAAATGACTAGAAAAGAGAAGAATTATATAGAAGGTAAAACAATATTTATGAAAAATGAAGTGTTTCTGTATTGTGATCATATTTTCAATCACTTTCCATATAAATCAATCAGTAATTTAAATCTTTATTCCTCTATTTTACTAATAATTAGCATCGTTAGCTTGAAACGGTAATCAGTTGAGGTCTGGTGATGAAAGCTGACAGGCGCGGCGTGCGCTGCGATCCGTGGGGACGTCAGTGGAGCGGGTGTGTGTGTGCGTATGTGTGTGTGTGTGTGTGTGTGTTCTATTAAATTGTCGTGTGAACTGATTCCACTGCGTTCCACTGACCTCTCCGCGTGATGCTAACGCGCTACTCCATCAGGATGTTCTGGGTGTGAATTCTCAACACATGGATGTTAAAAATTCCTCTTCCCATAGTTGTGAATCGATTATTGTCCTAATTATGAAGCACTTAAACATTTTAGTCTAATACTTTAAACAAATTTGATGCATTTCGACTTAAGTCTACTGTTGTTCTTCCTCTCCTTCGCTTACAGGTGATTTCTACCTCCGTTTGAAACCAACCACTGGAAATGGTTTGAAAACCGTTCTGAGAAAGGGAATAAAAACATACAAAGACAGAAACTGCCAATAAATGAGCGTAAATACAAAGAAAACCTCTCCTGAATGAATTCCCAGACGTCTCTTAAACATCTGACCGTCTCAGCTCTCTTGCTCCGTTTAAAATGTCAGCGACTGAGACTTGCATTTATTTTCTAATCAATTCAAGTCGAATTGCATTCTGCCTGCGAGGCGCGGCGTCGAGACGCACGAGGCTGAAAGCTGCATAAGCGTTCCTCAACCTCCTCAATTTAGCCCCCAAATCTAATTTCCGTTGTTTATGCACATTGTTTCTCGCTGTTGGATTTGAATCTGCAGAACCTCGCAGACGTTTTGTGGATGTTTTTTGAGTCCGGCTTGTCGAAGTGGGGGGGGGGGTGAGTCTGGCCTCCCGGTCAGGAGGAGGACGGTGCAAGGGCTCGGTATGGAGGAGGAGGAGGAGGTGTGTAGCGGATTAATAAGCGTTTGTTGTATTAAATCAATGCCTGGGAGCTGAGGCACCTGATTAGCATGACCCCGTCCTGCACATCAGCACATTCTGGACTGGGGGAGGCTGATTAAGAGCCGCTGCTAATTTCCTCTCAACCTGTCAATGAAAAACAAGAAGAGGAAGAAAAGAACAGAGGGATGCAAAGAGAGTCCTTCGCTTGCACTTCTTTTCACACTCGTGCGATCGTTCGTGTCGTTGATGTCGGACGGGCGAGAGAAGGTGGAGGTGAAGTTCACCAGAACGACGTGACCTTTAACGCCCGGGGGGCGTCAAAGAACCGCAAAGTTTTTGAACGTACGCTTAGACGGAGATTCACCTCACGTATCCCTTCATTTAGTTTTTACAGGACGACCAACTGTTTCCATAGAAACGCTGATGGTTCTACGCCAATAATTCAGGTCGGAAGTGATCAATATGTGACTTCCCTCATGTGTGAGGTGAATTATATGACTCGTATTAAACGAACAGCAAACTGATTGATTTTGAGAGAACAAAGGTTGAGCGTGAATCCGTGACGAAGGTGACAGGGCGTGGCACGGGCGTGGCACGGGCGTTCAGTGTTCTCGTTTGCGTCTCTGGCGAACACTTTTTGACAGGGACGCACGATCATCAGACGAAGCTTAAATTACATACATTCAAAAAGAATCAATGCTACAGCGTTTAGGGTTCAGAAGTGTTCTGGATGTATGAAGCGGCTAGCTATCTTAGCATGTTGTCAGAAACAAGAGGAATCCGTTAGCTCATCGTTAGCTAACGTGCTTGATGTTTATTTGTCGTTTACTGGGTTCAAAAGCCAACATAACAATAAGATTTCGTGTTAAACAGTAAAAACATTGAACTTTTCCTTGAAGACTCGTTGGTTCTCTCTTTCCACGGTGACGTCCCTCGTTCGTTTACTCTCCCCGTCTTCCATCCCGTCCGACTGGGGAACACATCCTGCCGGCGTCTACGAAGGATCAGAGAAACCAAATATTAAGAATATCCCCGTGTTCTCGCTCGATGAAATCAAAGTAGATGAGATTCCCTCCGTCTGCGGAAAGTAAACCGATTCTCATTTCAGCGGCTGACAGGAGAACAAACAGCGATGCTGGTGGTAAATAGAAACGTGTCAATCATCACAAGACAAACAGTAAAACAACGCAGAAGAAATCATTTTGAGGGAAAAAGCTGTAATTCAGTTTTTTTTTTTTCGCCTTCAAAAGATATTGTCTCTGGAATAGACGAGACATCGGTGCAACTTCCTGTCGTTCGAAGCATTAATGTAGCTCAGCGTCAAACGAGGAGGAGATCTATAGGTGTAAATATGTAAGTATAAATAAATCTATACTGTAATCAGATTACATGTATATTTAATCTGTAGACATTTCATCAGAACTAACAGCAACCTTTCAAAGAATAACTTTAATTAGACGAGTGCTACCTGTTGTACTGCCTGTTTTTCTGCCTGTGTTGTACTACCAGTTGTACTGCCTGTGTTGTACTACCTGTTTTTCTGCCTGTGTTGTACTACCTGTTGTACTGCCTGTTGTACTGCCTGTGTTGTACTGCCTGTTGTACTGCCTGTGTTGTACTGCCTGTTGTACTGCCTGTTGTACTGCCTGTTGTACTGCCTGTGTTGTACTGCCTGTTGTACTGCCTGTTGTACTGCCTGTGTTGTACTGCCTGTTGTACTGCCTGTTGTACTGCCTGTTGTACTGCCTGTTTACAGTGGGCCAGAGAGGACTGTAATTTCATCTGTGCTATATGTCGTGCACATATGGTACACTTGACAATAAAGCTGACTCTGACTTTTGCTAACATACAATTTGTGGTTGAATACTTTTTGCTAGCTGATGCTAACATTTTCAAGAAACTCGACTTAAAAATTTACTTTGTTGAAAACACGATGCAATGTTAAAAGGCTAAAGCTAAGTGTCTCAGACGAAGAAATCTGCATCTTCTCCTGCTGATGCTAGCTTTGCCTATGCTAGCGTTTGCGCATACATACCATCTTAGTTCTGATGATCTCAACATCCAGTGCTGGAAAGGTATTTTCAACATGAAACCCCAAAACATAACGCTAGTTATCCATTAGCATCCCCTAGTGTTAGGCTACTACTACTGTAGCATAGTTAGCCAGACATGCTAGCATTTGCTTGCAAGTTAAAAATGATTAGCCTTATAGAGACGGGTGTAAACATTGTCATGTGTGACTAGCATTCGCTGCTAAAGACTATCAGAGCGCTCAGCGCCTGAATTGGCCCTGTGGAGGGTGTCACATGGTCGCGGGTGTCACGGGGGAAGCAGCGCCGCTCTGTGAACGTGACCTCAACCTAAATGAAAGCGGCGACCTCGGCGCTAATCGCCGGGCTCCCTGGAGCATCCACTCAGATGGGCTAATGCGAAGGCTTCAGGAACACGAGACGCCGCAGAGGTCACCGCTGTCGTTAGCCATTAGCACCGAGGTCAGAGCTTTCATTTAGACGCTGGCCGGAGATTGACAGCGCGTTACCACACGGGAGCATTGCCGCGGGTTAGTGACCACGCCCACAGCCCTCAGACCCCAGAACAGCACGCCATAATGAGTAATTCCACTCATTCTTGTGAAAACTGTGATTTTGAACGCAGGACTTTAACTTTATGGTACCAGTACTTTAAACTAAGTCTATAACTATTTATTTCTCTTCCCTGTATGTCTTTTTAATTCTAATATGAGTGAGAATCTGAGCATCGCCTCGTCTCAGACTTCCCGTCTTGTTGCGCTGACTTTTTGCACGTGTGGGATCGATACGACATGTTGGACGTGTCGGAGGTGGTTGACATTATCAGCTGCTAGCTAACGTTTAGCGGAAGGTCAGCGGCGGCTCAGGATCCCAACGGATCGATGCGCCGCACTCCGCCGGCGGCGAACCCGGCAGGGTGGGCCTGGTGCATGATGGGCCTTCTGTTTCAGTGCTAACCGCACCGCGGCGGACCAGTCCCTGTCTACCTGTCAGCCCGTCAGTCTCCCGCCTCCCTTAGAGGGGTGCAGCTGAGCATCAGCAACCCCCGCCCCCTCCCCCTCAGGCGGGATCCAGGACTCTGACAGGGGCCCCCGCCGGACTAAAGATGTGCTGAGGATGGACTGACTTGAAGTAGGCGACAGAAGCGTCCCCGCCGCCTCGGGGCGGTTCCTGTCGGCGATCCGAGACGCAGACAGGAAACACCTCTGAGGACTTCAGGCTTTTTACTCAGTAGGGCCCAAACCCAGAGTGCATGCTGGGAGGTCATCAACCGGGTTCTGGTTCCTGGTTTGGTGAAGGTGAAGCGTGTCCAGAGACATGAGCTGGGTTTGGCGTAATTGTCGCTTGTTGTTTGCCGTAGTTGGCGACACAGACAGGAAGTCGTGTTGTTCCTGTTTGACGCTGGGCCCTTATGGGTTTTAACCTCATGAGGTTATAACCTCAGGTTATAACCTGAGGTTATAACCTGAAGTTTGTCTCCCAGCTGATCGCCAAACGTCTACATCAGTGTAGAGGGAGAGTTGGGTTTTGGAAGAGCGATGCTTTTAGACCAGAGGTCAGGAACGGGGTCAACTCTCAGGACGATTTAATATTTAATCAACCCCCCCTCCTCATCTGCAACCCTAAACCCCCACAATCCCCTCTGGTTGTGCTCCGAGACGAGGGGGGAAGTGGGGGAGAGATGACACTTTGTCTTTGGAATGGTCCGAGCGTGGATGGAGACAGGGAGAGTCTTCCTCGGTCTGAGAGGAAGCGATGAGAACATCCCGGCGCTGAATGATGGCCAGATGGATCCGGGCGGGACAGGGAGCAGAGGCATTATGGGTAAGGGTCAGAGACACTCGTAAAGGTGAAGCTGAATGCTCCCAGTCGTTCCAACGCCGTCGATATAAAACACGGTGGCGGTCGGAAGACGGAGGAGGTTTCTGCACCGGAAGAGGACGGCGTTCGTTCCGTCGCCGTCTTTAAGCGGTGAGGATTATGAAGGACGACGCCTCAGGGCGACGATCATTAAGCTGTTAAAGTTAATTGGCATCTAATCGACTCTGATTAACCAGAAGATCAGTCAGAGGGCGTCAACCTCAGCCGACGCCGCCGCGCTCTTCCTCTCTGGGTGGAAATCATTCACTCACATAAGAAAAGATAAATAGAAGCTTTGAGGTAAACAGAAAGAGGAAGAGGAGCAGGAAGAGGAGGAACTGACTGAACCCCAAAAACGTGCGAAAAATAAAAGACAGGAAGTGGAGATCAAAACAAGAAAAACTACTAAATAAAACTGGAAGTGATGAAGATTAAACCGAAACTCTGAGAAAAGAGGTAAACAATAAATATATAAATAAATGAGTAACTTTTAAATAAATATATTGATGACGGTGTTTATGAGGAAACATTTAAATTTGTTCCGTTTAATTAAAATCAAAAAACTCAATCAATGTGTCTTCTTCTTCTTTTCCTTTTTGGCTTTTCCCTTCAGGGGTCGCCACAGCGAATCAACCGCCTCCATCTAACCCTGTCCTTTGCATCCTCTTCTCTCACACCAACTACCTTCATGTCCTCTTTCACTACATCCATAAACCTCCTCTTTGGTCTTCCTCTAGGCCTCCTGCCTGGCAGTTCAAAACTCAGCATCCTTCTACCAATATATTCACTATCTCTCCTCTGGACATGTCCAAACCATCTCAGTCTGGCCTCTCTGACTTTATCTCCAAAACCTCTAACATGTGCTGTCCCTCTGATGTACTCATTCCTGATCCTATCCTTCCTGGTCACTCCCAGAGAGAACCTCAGCATCTTCATCTCTGCTACCTCCAGCTCTGCCTCCTGTCTTTTCCTCAGTGACACTGTCTCTAGACCAAACAACATCGCTGGTCTCACCACAGTTTTGTACACCTTTCCTTTCATTTTAGCTGAAACTCTTCTATCACACATCACACCTGACACTTTTCTCCACCCATTCCATCCTGCCTGGACACGCTTCTTCACCTCTTTTCCCCACTCTCCATTGCTCTGGACTGTTGACCCCAAGTACTTAAAATCCTCCACCTTCTTGATCTCTTCTCCCTGTAACCTCACTCTTCCACTTGGGTCCCTCTCATTCACACACATGTACTCTGTCTTACTGCGGCTAACCTTCATCCCTCTCCTTTCCAGGACAAACCTCCACCTCTCTAGCTTCTCCTCCACCTCGTCCCTACTCTCACTGCAGATCACAATGTCATCTGCAAACATCATAGTCCATGGAGATTCCTGTCTAACCTCGTCTGTCAGCCTGTCCATCACCATAGCGAACAAGAAGGGGCTCAGAGCTGATCCCTGATGCAGTCCCACCTCCACCTTGAACTCCTCTGTCACACCTACGGCACACCTCACCACTGTCTTACAGTCCTCATACATGTCCTGCACCGCTCTAACATACTTCTCTGCCACTCCAGACTTCCTCATACAATACCACAGTTCCTCTCTGGGCACCCTGTCATAAGCTTTCTCCAGATCTACAAAAACACAATGCAGCTCCGTCTGGCCTTCTCTGTACTTCTCTATCAACATCCTCAAAGCAAATACTGCATCTGTAGTACTCTTTTTTGGCATGAAACCATACTGCTGCTCACAAATGCTCACTTCTGCCCTTAGTCTAGCTTCCACTACTCTTTCCCATAACTTCATTGTATGGCTCATCAGTTTTATTCCTCTGTAGTTGCCACAACTCTGCACATCTCCCTTGTTCTTAAAAATGGGCACCAGCACACTTCTCCTCCACTCCTCAGGCATCTTCTCACTATCTAAGATCCCGTTGAACAACCCAGTCAGAAACTCTACTGCCACCTCTCCTAGACACTTCCAAACCTCTACAGGTATATCATCAGGACCGACTGCCTTTCCACTCTTCATCCTCTTCAGTGCTCTCCTCACTTCATCCTGGCTAATCTTTGCTACATCCTGGTCCACAACAGTCACCTCTTCTAGTCTTTGTTCTCTCTCATTTTCCACGTTCATCAACTCTTCAAAGTACTCTTTCCATCTTCCCATCACACTGCTGGCACCTGTCAATAGACTTCCATCCCTATCCTTAATCACCCTAACCTGCTGCACGTCCTTCCCATCTCTATCTCTCTGTCTTGCCAGCCTGTATAGATCAGTCTCTCCCTCCTTACTGTCCAACCTAGCATACAAGTCATCATAAGCTTCTTGTTTGGCCTTTGCTACCTCTACCTTCACCTTACGCTGCATCTCCCTGTACTCCTGTCTACTCTCCTCAGTCCTCTCAGTGTCCCACTTCTTCTTAGCTAACCTCTTTCTTTGTATACACTCCTGTACCTCCTCATTCCACCACCAAGTCTCCTTGTCTACTTTCCTTCCAGATGACACACCAAATACTCTCCTACCTGTCTCCCTGATCAAAAAACTCAATCAATGTGTAATTTGTTTAATTTAAAGATAAATTAATATTTTACATTTATTTATCCTGAAAAAAGTCACTATGGTTTGAAACTGCTTGAAATTGCACCCATTAAACTTATATATAATTTATTTTATTTTTTAATAATAATATTATTAATAATTTTAATAATAATAATTATTATTATTGTTATTATTATTATTATTAATTTATTATTTTATTTTTTAAGCTGTGAAGCAGCTTCTCTGGTTTTATTTACTGTTGAGAACTTATGAGCCGTCGTCGCCACCCTGCAGACTGTTGCCCACCTGGAGGCTCAAGGTGACTTAGACTTGCCGTCGGAGGGGGGAGTGGGGGGTTTAATCCCTGGTGGAGCAAAGGCTGTTTGGGGGTCTGAGTGCAAATGGGGGGCCCCCAGGGGCCGGAGCCAGGTTCAGCTCAGAGCCACCCAACCCTCTGTCAGCACTTTGGGGGGAAGAAGCTGGAAAAGTGCTGAGGCGGCTTCAGGGGGGGGTGAAAATTTAAGCAGCCTGATGAAAGTTTAAGTGTGCATGTTAAACAGGAGCGATGAAGAGCGATCACCTGACTCCAAAGTCAGTTGGCTTCCTGATTAGCTGCAAGGACGCCGTTAGCTTTGAAGGACGCCGGACCCCGCACTGCGGCCCCCCTGGGGCCGGCGCTACGTACTGTAGCTAGCAGCTAGCTAGCTGTGCGGTCTGCAGGGAGGCGGCGTGATTCCAGCCTCGCCGTGGGAACACGCCTCACCAGACGGTGTTGATAGAGTCTTTCACAGGCGCGGCGGCGTGTTGATGACGACGCTCTCTTTGTTCCATTTCATTTCACCCTCCCCCCTTCTCTTCCTTCGCTGATCCTTTTTCCAGGTGCGGTTCGAGCTTCCAGCATCTTCCCCATCCTCAGCGTCATCCTGCTCTTCATGGGGGGGCTGTGCATCGCTGCCAGCGAGTTCTACAAGTCGCGCCACAACATCATCCTCAGCGCCGGCATCTTCTTCGTGTCCGCAGGTGAGTCCGAGCGACGGTTTGGAAAAGATTCCAGGATGAAGTCAAAGTCAGCTTTATTGTCAAGGGTACCATATGTACAACATACAGTACAGATGAAATTATAGTCGTCTCTGACCCACGGTAAACAGGCAGTACAACAGGCAGAACAACAGGCAGTACAACACAGGCAGAGCAACACGGGCAGAACAACATGGGCAGAACAACACAGGCAGAACAACACGGCCAGAACAACACGGGCAGAACAACACAGGCAGAACAACACGGGCAGAACAACACAGGCAGAACAACACAGGCAGAACATCACGGGCAGAACAACACAGGCAGAACAACACGGCCAGAACAACACAGGCAGAACAACACAGGCAGAACAACACAGGCAGAACAACACAGGCAGTACAACACAGGCAGAACAACACAGGCAGTACATCAGAACTGATGAAACCTCAAAGATTAGATCCAAAAAAAAATGGCGTTAGCATCGCTCCGCTAGTCTACAAGTCACTTCATCTGTCCTCTTTTCTCCTGTTGCCGAGTTACGAGCCACCAATTGGGACTCATCTCTAAAAATACGGCGTCCCTGACACACTTTTCCCTGCCTCACATCAAACGTCTTCTGTGGCCGAAGAGTCTTAACAAATACCGAGACGAGATGGGCTTTACGTTAAGCTGACGCTCATCCTTCCTTCCTTCCTCCCCCCAGGTCTGAGCAACATCATCGGGATCATCGTGTACATATCAGCCAACGCGGGGGACCCTTCCAAAAGCGACTCCAAGAAGAACAGCTACTCTTACGGCTGGTCCTTCTACTTCGGCGCGCTCTCCTTCATCATGGCCGAGATGGTGGGCGTGTTAGCGGTCCACATGTTCATCGACCGCCACCGCCAGCTCCGGATAGGGGAGCGCGCGGCCGACTACCTCCAGGGCGCCGCCATCACGCGAATCCCCAGCTACCGCTACCGCTACCGGCGCCGCTCGCGCTCTTCCTCCCGCTCCACGGACCCCTCCCACTCCCGCGACGCCTCGCCAGTGGGCCTCAAGGGCTTCGGCGCACTGCCATCCACGGAGATCTCCATGTACACGCTGCCGCGGGACACCCTCAAGTCCTCCGGAACCCCCACCGCCACCTACAACTCCGAGAGGGACCACAACTTCCTGCAAGTCCACAACTGCATCCAGAAGGACCTGAAAGACTCGAGCCACAGCAACACAGCCAACCGGCGCACCACGCCAGTATGAGGGGGGGGGGGGGGGGGGGGAGGCCGCGCTACACCCCGATGGAGCGCCAGGAAGAAGACGGATTTCCATGTTTATAAACATTCGTTCTTTTTTTTCAGATGCATGACTTTTTTTTTTCCCACTTGTGTTCACGAGTGGGACGTGTTTGTTTAAGAGCTTTTTGGGAGGGGTGGGCATCGATCTCATGAGTTCACATGATCCCCCTCTGTTTTGAGCAGGTGAAGCCCCGCCCACTCAGATACTCCTTTAATTTCCTGATTTCATCTTTTACATTAAAACTGTGAATTATTACGGTTTGGGATTCAGTAAGAAATAACCCAACCTGTAATCTCTAACAAAGGTACTATATCTATATATACATATATATATGTATATATGTGTTTGCGTATGTATAAATATATATTCGCAAACACATATATAACTTTTATAAATAAATTATTACGTTAATAATCAAGACTTTACTGAAGCAAAAAAGAAAAAAGGAGTTACTAAACTAAACTAAAGTGCTGTTTGAGACGAGGAAAGACTTTTGGTTTCCTTTCGTTGGAGGGTTGAGAAGCGGCGACTCAGTAGAATAATATCTATTCTTTTAATAGAACCTTCTCGTCTTTTTCTCCATCCCTGTTCACTTACTTCTTTTTTATTTTGTTGAGGGAGGGTCGTAAAAAAAAAAAAAAAACGAGGGCGTCGAAAACCCCCTCCCCGCGAACACGACCTCTGCAAAAATAAAAAGGAAGGAGCAGAGGGGGAAGGAAAAGAAGAGGACGCCAAAGTCAGAATAAAAACTAGTTCCATAGTTACCAGACAAACGGAGTGACTCGCGGTTTCAGAAATTAAATGCATGCTATTAAATTTACAGCAATCTGCTCTTGAGAAACTTAAGTTTTAAAGGTTATGAATTATAAAGGGGAAAAAAGCAAAGATGCTAAAGTTGAAAATATTAATGTTCTCATGTGTAAATTTTTTCTATTTCTTTTCTGTTCATTTTCTTGCTTTCGTGAGACGAACCAAACATAAAATGGCTTCTTCTTTTTTTTTCTTTTCTTTTTTTTTTTTTTTAAAAGTTTTGGTTTCTTTATGAGTAAAAGTAATTCTTGTATGTATTTTATTTTGAAAAAAAACTCACACAGCCTTAGTCATTTCTGTTTCTTTTTGATTTTTAACGTGTTGTTCAAATTGAAAATGAAATCTTTAAAAGGTGCCAAAACCGAATGATCCTAAACTTGGATGCATCAAAGTCCTGATGAATAAAAAAAACCGAACCCCAGGGGGAACAAATCAGCCCGTTTCTCTCAAACCTTTGTTTGTTTGTTTACAACCTCAACGCTGTGATGTCATCACAGCTCAAACTGTCATTGGGTAGCATCTTTTCATCCTGTCCAATCAGGAACTACTTCCTGTGACGCACCGTTCATATTTAGGGACAACTGTGATGTCATAGTCAGCTAGCTCCTCTTTCAGAGAAGATCCCAAGCCACACCCACTCCAAAAAAGGGCGTGGTTATCTTAAATTCATTTGGATGTGAAGCCACACGTGATCTGAAGCTGTTTTATTTGCAATGTGAAGTCGAGTTGATTCAGAAATTTAAATTTCAGAATGGATGTAAAAGTGTTTCTACCTTTAATAATATTTGACAATACTGATCAATAAAATGCCAATAATCACATGATGCTGATCACAAGCAGCAGATGGAACATCTGAGCCGGTAAAGTGACCGATTATCAGACGCACGTCTGAATCTCCTCCTCCTTGAAGCCAGATGTGTCCTAGAAGACTCAAATCCATTTTCTGGCGAGCTAATGGAGGCGGAGTCAGCGGCGTGGGGACAGGTGTGTGGTCGGGGGGGTGCGGTCGACACCCCAGCACTAATACTAATGATGTCAGCACGGGATTGCTCCGCCCCCCAGAGGCCCCTGAGAGGCGGAGCCGGGGCCCACACAAGAATAAATAACATCACATGTGTCACCTTGATGGTTTTTGCTAGCATGATAACGTTACACACCTGTTGCCATGGTTACCGCTCCCCTCGGTCAACAAGCTGAAGACCTTCCTCCGTGTTTCTTTATTTTTGTCCCACCTTGATGGAGCCGTATCTACAGACCCTGATGTTGGGGGTGGGGTCACTACCTGGGGGGTTCATGTTGGAGGGGGCGGGGTGAGGGGGTTGATGGAGGGGGGGGGGGGCACAGGAAGTTTGATTCTCATCCTTTGTGACTTCCTGCTGGAAGCAAACGCAACCTGAAATGTGATGAAGAGGAATTTTTGTCTTCTTCCTGTGCGTGCAAACACTGACTCTGCATGTGTGTGTGTGTGTGTGTGTGTGTGTGTGTGTGTGTGTGTGTGTGTGTGTGTGTGTGTGTGTGTGTGTGTTTGTGCTGACCACAGAACAGTTGCTGACTGCGCTCATCCCGGGTTATTTTTGGGTCAAGCAGAGTTGAGGAGCAACAAATAAAAAAAAAAAAAAAGTAAAACACGACACCTTCATCATCATCATCATCATCATCATCATCATCATCATCATCATCATCATCATCATCACAGCTGAACAGACCCGTTCACACAGCGGTGAGCTGCTCCCAGCAAGAGCTCCGCCCCCTGGCGGTCAGACAGGACATGACCGGAAGCGCCAACCCCCCCCCCCCCCCCCCCCCCCCCCACTCTACCCCCCTCCCACCCCGACGGAGGAGGGAACGCCGCGTCCACGAACGGGCGTGGAATACTGATGCCACGGTGCAGGGGTGCGGGAGCTGCAGTCCGCCGGGCCCTCAGATGAACCGAAGAAGACCAGTGAGGAAGATGAAGGCGGGGGGGGGGGGCGAGATTTACACCACAGAAGAAGAACTGAAGACCTGCTGATCTGAGATGAAGACGTGGATGAAAAGTGTGACGTGGAAAAAACACGCGCGTTCAAGTAAAACGTGGAAAATGTGTGAGAGAAGGAGCGCGTGGTGCGTTTAGGGTCATCCTGTAAAAATGAGACTTTAGCGGTAAATCTGGAAAAGGAAAAAAATCTCCCCCTCTGGGTTCTGACTCCATGCCAGGAGACACACACACACACACACACACACACACACACACACACACACACACACACACACACACACACACACACACACACACACACACACACATTAATCAAGTGTTTGGCCCTCCTCTCCGTGTCCCAGCATGCACCCTGGTTACCTGGCTCTTACCCCACTAGCAACAGCTGTCAGGACGGGATTGGAGGTTCCCCTCCTGGACACACACACACACACACACACACACACACACACACACACACACACACACACACATTTGTTTCATTGGTTGAGAGATAATTGGAGATGACAGAAGACTGGATCAATCAGAGGGGGGGGCCCCCGAAGCCCGCTCCCTGTCTGACTGGACAGAAGTGATTGGAGGTGATGGGGGGGGGGCAGATCTGATTGGTTGGGGCGGGGCACCAAAAGTAGAGCTGCTGTGAAAACAGATGGAGGGGTTGTAAAGGGACCCCCCCACACACACACACTTTACCTGAATGGGACAGTGGGGCATTAATGCCAGACTGGACTGCTAGCCGGCTAATTTAGTGGGGGGGTTAGGTAAATCAGATCAGCCTCTGCTGCAGGGGGACGGGGGTGGGTCGAAGGTCAGCGCCTGCAGAGGTTGTGATGTAACGGCGACCTTCTTCTGGGGCTCAGGTCATTGTGGATCCAGAGAAACTGCTTTGTTCGAGAAAACGTCCAGTTCCTGAAACGCCACTGGGGGGGTTGTCCTTCACCCCCCCCCCCCCGAGCTGCAGGAGGAGGGACCTTGAAAATTCTCACTGAAAATCCATATTTCTACAAAAACTGCTGAATATTATGCATCTAACTCTCCAGGAAGCGTTTAGCAGGATGTCTAAAGGGCCCGGGGGGGGCCTTTGGGGGCCTCTGGGGCCCCCCAGTAACTGCTGAGGTGGAGGTTTTAGTTCTGGTGCTGATGAGTGAGAGGATGAGTTTAATCACGTCAGCTAACAGCAGCTCAAAGACACTTGCAGAAACACGCTAGGCTAGCTGAACAGTCTGTAGCTAACATGCTAGGCTAGTTAAACACCTTGACTGACTGATGAACATCCGACCGACGTAGACATTTTTTTAGACCAAGCGGCCAACCAACCAAAAAAAAAAAAAAACATTTTAGACCAACCGACTGAACGGTTGAGAAAAAAATTTTTTAGACCAACCGACTGACCGACCGCCCAACTGGAAAAAAAATTATTTTTGACCAACCAAACGGAAAAAAACTTTTTCGACCGACCGACCGAAAAAATATTTTCAGACCAATCGACTGACCAAAAACATTTTTTTCAACCAACTGACAAAAAAAATTTTTTTAGGCCAACCGACCAAAAAAAATTTTCTTTGACCGACCGAACAAAAAAAATTTTTTTCGACCAACCAAACGGAAAAAAACTCAACCGACCGACTGAAAAAATATTTTCAGACCGATCGACTGACCAAAGAAATTTCTTTCAACCAACTGACATAAAAAATTTTTTTAGGCCAACCGACCAAAAAAAATTTTCTTTGACCGACCGAACAAAAAAAATTTTTTTGACCAACCAAACGGAAAAAAACTTTTTCGACCGACCGACCGAAAAAATATTTTCAGACTGATCGACTGACCAAAAAAATTTTTTTCAACCAACTGATAAAAAAAATTTTTTTTGGCCAACCGACCAAAAAAAATTTTTTTGACTGACCAAACAAAAACAAATTTTTTCGACCAACCAAACGAAAAAAAACTTTTTCGACCGACCGACCGAAAAAATATTTTCAGACCGATTGACTGACCAAAAAAAATTTTTTCAACCAACTGACAAAAAAAATTTTTTAGACCAACCGACCAAAAAAAAAATTTAACCGACCAAACGAAAAAAAATTTTTTTGACCAACCAAACGGAAAAAAACTTTTTCAACTGACTGACCAAAAAAAATTTTCAGACATATCGACTGACCAAAATGATTTTTTTCAACCAATCAACAAACAAAAAATTTTTTCGATTAACCGACCAAAGAGATTTTTCTTTGATCGACCAAACAAATTTTTTTTTGACCAAAAAAAATTTTTTTGAAAGAAAGAATCGAAAAATATTTTTTCAACCGACCGAAAAAAAAATTTTTAGACCCACTGACTGACCAACTAAAAAAAAATGTTTTTAAGGCTTACCGAATGAAAAAAATTTTTTCAACTGTCCGACCTGAAAAAATGTTTTTTGACTGACTGAACAAAATTTTTTTTTCAACCGACCAACCAAAAAAAATTTTTTTAGACCAACCAAACGAAAAAAAGAAATTTCAAAAAAGTTTTTGGTTGGTTAGTAGAATTTTTTTTTTCATGGTCAGCCTAAAAAGACTTTTTTCAGCCAGTCTGTCGGTCTAAAAATTTTTATTCATTCAGTTGGTCTGAAAAAAAACATTTTTTATAGTTGGTCATTTGGTTGGTCAAAAAATAAATTTTGGGGCTAGTTAGTTGAAAAAAATTTTTTAGACCAACAAACAAAAGAATTGACAGACTGACCAAAAAAAATCTTTTTTGACGAACTGACAAAAAAAAAATTTTTTTCACAGACCGAAAAAAATATATATATACTGACCGACTGACTGACCATATGACGAAAAAAAAAAATTTTTTAGACCAACTGGCTGAGCATTTATGGAGCCCCTAAGGTGACATAGAGAAAGGAAAAAAAAGCTCCATCTTTGCGAGATCTCGCAAAATTTTCGCGAGTTAGGGGCTCCGTAAAAAAAAAATTTGTTCAGTCAGTCAAAAAACATTTTTTTGGGTCAGTCAGTTGAAAAACAGTTTTTGTTCAGTAAGCCTTAAAAGAATTTTTTTTGGTTGGTCAGTCGAATAAACATTTTTTCGGTCGGTCAACTTAAAAGATATTTTTCGGTTGGTCTGTCAGTCTAAAAAAAAATCTTTGGTCTGTCAAAAAAAAAATTTCCGTTTTTTTCAGCCAGTCGATCTTTCTAACAAAATTTTATTTAGTCGGTTGGTCTAAAAAAATGTTTTTTGTTTGTCAGTCAGTGGGTCTAAAATTTTTATTTCGGTCGGTCGGTTGAAAAAATTTTTTTCAGTCGGTCGGTCGGAAAAACTTTTTTTCGATTGGTTGGTTGAAAAAAATTTTTTTTGTCCAGTCGGTCGAAAAAAATTGTTTTTGGTCGGTTGATCGAAAAAAAAAAATTTTCTGGTTGGTTGAAAAAAAATTTTGTTGGGTTGGTCAAAAAAAATTTTTGGTCGATCGGTCGAAAGAACATTTTTCTATCCTGTTTGTCAAAGAAAATTTTCTTTGGTCAGTTGGTCTAAAAAAATTTTTGTCAGAACAAAAAAAAAATTTTTTTTTGTTCGGTCAGTTGAAAAAAATATTTTTGTTCGGTCGGTTGATCTAAAACATTTTTTCAGTCAGTCTAAAAAAATTTTTTTCAGTTGGTTGGTTGAAAAAAAAATTTCTGTTTGGTCGGTCAAAGAAAGTTTTTTTGTTTGGTTGGTCTAAAATGTTTTTATTTTGTCGGTTGGTTGAAAAAAGTTTTTTGTTTGGTTGGTCCGAAAAAATTTCCTTTGGTCAGTCGGTCGGTCTAAAAAATTTTTTTTCTGTCAGTTAAAAATATTTTTTTGTCGGTCGGTTTGAAAAAAAATTTCTGTTCGGTTGGTCAAAGAAGATTTTTTTTTTGTCAGTCGGTCGGTCTAAAAAATTTTTTTTGGTCGGTCAGTCGAAAAAATAATTTTTTGTTCGGTAAGCCTTAAAAAAATTTCTTTTGTTGGTCAGGCGAAAAATTTTTTTACAATCAGTCAGCCTAAATGTTTTTTTTTTTGACCAGTCGGCTAGTCTAGGTTTTTTTTTTCAGTTGGTCGGTCTAAACAAATGATTTTTTGGTCGGTCGGTCTAAAACTATTTTTTTGTCGGTCGGTCAGTAGGTCCAAAAAATTTTCTTTCGGTCTCAGAAAATTTTTTTTTGACTGGTCGGTTGACCAATCTAAAATAATTTTTTAAATTTTTCCATTGTGAGTCTAAAATTTTTTTTTTTCCGGTGGGTTGTTCAGTCAACTGGTCGGTCAGTCGGTCAAAAAAAAAATTATTTCCACTAGTCGGTTGGTTGGTTAGTCTAAAAAATTTTTTTTTTCAATTGGTCAGAAAGTCTTTTGGTCGGTCAGTCAACTGAATTTTTTTTCTATGAAGTTCTTCGAAAGGCTTATTTGGTTATTATTTATTTTATAAATACTGTTCCTTATTGTTCTTTTATCGTTATTGGAATGTCTGCAAATATTTAAAAAAAAGTTTCAAACCTGTAGTTCGGATAAAGTTTACGGTTTAATTGCCGGTTTTTATAAAATGTCTTTTCCTGTCATCTCGTTCATCGATTTAATTCATCCAGTATTTCCTCTTTGACGCTCAAGTCGGGTGAAGGCGACCAGCTGTCCGTGACGTCACTCCACAGCCGGAGTCCGTGAGTCGGTTCTGATCCCAGAATCCTTTGCGCCGTTGTTCAGAACTTTAACGTTCCAACAGGTTTAGACAGAAACTTTCCTTGAATGTTCACAGGTTTCCTCTCATTCAGCAGCTGTTTCTGCTTCATTGGATCTGTCATTTGTGTAATCAGCGCTTCATATCGCGGGAGAAATTGGAACTATAAGTATTTTAATATATGTTTTTATTCTTATCGTACAGTAACATGATTTTATGTGATTTAACGTTTATTATTGATTTTTAGAGTCCAGTGTTTGTGATGGACAGACTTTAAATCTGGTGAAGTGACGTAAAAACAATCGAGAACGACTAAACTCGAAAAGAACCACATCCGGTTTTTATCTTTATTATTTTGACCTGTTTTCATGTCGCATGGTTGTCTCTGTATGTGGAACAAAATGTTTTCAGGTCAGGTTTCTACCCGGAACCTTTAACTGACGCTAACGCTGAACTTCGGAGTTGACTGAATCTTAATGACCAGGAAGTGACATCATCACGTCATTGACGTCAAGTGTTGAGGATCACCTCGGTGGATTAAAGCTCCGCAGAGGTAGATGTTAACAAATTATGACATAATACAGTATTTTAATGTGTCGTATTAATATGAATAGAACTTTTACAGTAATGACGTTTAAATGGAAGAAAATAATAAATCTGAAGCAGTTGTGGTTCTTTTAGGATCACCTGTACGTTTATACGAGCGCCGCTCGATGCCATCTGTTCTACATTTACATTTGAATCAACTCAAAACGTTTCTACGAATAAAGTTTCATCTCAAACATGCCGACTCCTGACTCACTGGAATGATTTTAATGCTGAAACAGGAAGTGGTTCTGATCTGAAGCTTTCAGGTAAAAACAAACAAACATTTGTTTTTTAATGTTTTTTTTATTAAACTCTGATCGTGGACAAACTGAAGCCTCGGCGTCGGTTCTGATCCGACTCCTCAGGCCGTCTCCTCCTTGGTGACCCGGTCCTTCTTGAGGGGTCCCTGTGGGGCAGACAGACAGATTAGCCACACGCCAACGGTGAAGCCGGACATTAGCCTCATGCTAACGCTACTCGTGTTCCCAGAGAGTGAACAGGGGGCGAGCGCAAAGGGACGCCGCCCCCCTGCCTCACTGGGGCTCGCTGTGGCACTGGAATGGAACCCGGGTTCACACGGAGGGA
Source organism: Antennarius maculatus (assembly GCA_013358685.1). Classification (NCBI taxonomy): domain Eukaryota; kingdom Metazoa; phylum Chordata; class Actinopteri; order Lophiiformes; family Antennariidae; genus Antennarius; species Antennarius maculatus. The sequence continues at coordinate 1,593,151 of CM023620.1, forward strand.
GCCGAACCGGATTACGAACAGTGCGTGGCGTTCACGCGGCGTGAACGAAGCCTCACCATGAACGCCTTCTTCTCCTCCACCGTCTGGAAGCGGCCGTGGCCGAACTTGGACGTGGTGTCGATGAACTTCAGGTCGATCTTCTCCAGGGCGCGCCGGCTGGTCTGGACCAGCAGGGACTGGGGGAGGAAGAAACCGTTAAAGATGTGAGGTCATCGGCGGTGGGCGGAGCTACAGACGTACGACCGGGCGTGACTCACTTTGCGCAGCGTCAGCACCCTCTTCTTGGTTCCCACCACGCAGCCCTTCACCATGACGAAGTCGTTGGTCACCTCGCCGTAGTGGACGAACCCGCCCTGAGGAGCGAGGAGGGGGTGAGTTCAGCTCCAGGACGGCTAGCGGCTAACGACTAGCGGCTAACGTTAGCGGTCTGACGCTCACCAGGGGGTTGATGCTCTTGTTGGACAGGTCGTAGTCGGTGGAGGCGTTGTTCTTCACCAGCTTGCCCCCCTTGGTGTGGTAGCCCTGTCCGATCTTGTAGATCTTCTTGTTGATCTCGGTGCGGTGGTGGTAGCCCTTCTGGCCGGCGCGGGCCACAGAGAACGCCACGCGGGCCGGGTGCCAGGCGCCGATGCACGCCACCTTACGCAGACCGCGATGGGTCTTACGTGGAAGCTTCTTGGTGTGCCAACGGCTGGTAACACCTGGGGGGGAGGAGAAGCGCGATTAGGAGGCGCGCCAGCGGATCGGACCTCCTCCAGGCGGCGCCGGTCGGGTCCTCACCTTTGTAGCCGTGACCCTTGGTGACCCCGATGACGTCGATCATCTCGTCCTGCGTGAACACCGTGTCGATGCCCACCGCCTGCTCCAGCTTCTCGCGGGCCCAGTCCACCTTATCGGAGATGCTGCCGCCGTTCAGCTGCACCTCCATCAGGTGAGACTTCTTCTGCTTCAGCGGCAGGAGGCGCATCTGCAGGAAACGGCAAGAAACGACGGCGTTTAGCCAACGTGCCGCCCCGCCTCGCGACGACCCGGCAAGAAAACGCCGTCGTCTCAGAAGGAAGGCAGCGTGGACGGTGTCCTCATGCCGGATCGGACGCCACGTCTGACGCGAGATCCGTGTTCTCATCACCGACGGTGCGGCTCGGCGCCGCCGCCGCGTCGTCGCGCTCACCTGCGTGTGGGCGATGACGCGGATGACCTGGCAGTACTTCTTCATGGCGGCGAAGTCCTTCTCCAGCTGCTTCTTGCCCTCCTCGTCCTGCCACTTCTTGCAGTACTTGGTGAAGGCCTTCTTCTTGGACTTGTACCTGAGCGGGCGACGGGACAGGAGACGTGGGTCGGCGCCGGTTCCTCATGGCCACACCAGGTGGGGGGGCGGGCCAGCGGAGGAACACGACGCTTAGCCGCTCACCCTCCCTTTGGGGGCTGCGTCGGCTAATCGGGGATTTCGGCTCGTGGTTCGGTTTCTAAGCAGAACTTTCCACCGACCAGAGGAGCCCGGAGCTCATCAGGGCGCGCGGCGCCTGAGCGGAGCTGCCAGAGAGGCCACCGTACCGTTAGACCCCGCCCATCGATGACGGGACCGGGCTAACGTCTGCGTCACCAGTGCTGATGGATATGCGCGGCGGCTCACCAGTTCTTGTAGAAGCGGCGTTTGCACTCGTCGCTGACGTGCTCGGCGAAGATGGTCTTGAAGGATCGCAGCCCGCGGGGGGTGCTGACGTAGCCCACCACCCCCACCACGATCATGGGAGGGGTCTCCACGATGGTGACGGCCTCAACCACCTCCTTCTTGTTCACCTCTGCAGGTAAAAACACGTCAGAAATGCGTTTCAGAACCCAAAAACATGAAGTTATCGTTAGCGGGTTAGCTTCAGGCCTCAGTACTCGACATTCAGCAAGGGGTCAAAGCCCCTTTATGTCCGCCCGTCGAGGGGATCATCACAGGCAGACCCCCCCACCCCACCCCCCCAGGGGGACCACCTCACTCACTTGAACCGGGTCGGTCCACCTCCCGGACGATGTGCGTCATGCCGGCTTTGTAGCCCAGGAAGGCGGTCAGGTGCACCGGCTTGCTGGGGTCATCCTTCGGGAAGCTCTTCGCCTTTCCGCGGTGCCGGCGGCTCCTCTTGCGGGGCAGGAAGCCCAGAGATCCGTGACGCGGGGCCGAAAACTTTCGGTGGGACTGCGGAGGTCAAGAACAGTTAGCTGGTGAATGCTAAGCTAAGCTAATCGTGACGTGTTAGCTTACGTTCACGCCGTTAGCTTAATTATAGCTAGCTACCTCAGCCAGTGCAGCACCGAGACGCCGGTTTAACTTTAAATAAGTAATAATTACAGTTAAACCAGTTCACTTCTTTAATATTAAACTTATTCCATCTGCATTATTTCCATAAACTGACTACCGGTTTTATTCTTCCGCCATGTTGGAGCGAAGCTAGCGGTGTGGCTCTACGGCTAACATACCGTTTAAAGTCGAATCAAGCCAAAATGATGCGAAAGACTGTGTTACTCTTTGATAAAACTTTCTCTCAACGTGAATAAAATGTCTACAATCTTTAAAAACGAACGGATGCCGCAGATTAAAAACGGATTCGCAGCCCGAGTTCCAGAGATACAGAAGGGACGCTCACCATGTTGAGTCCGGTCCGATTGAAAGAGACCGGTGGGCGGGCAGAACGCGGTAATATAGTCGGTCAAATATCGCGAGATTTGGTGGTCAGGGTGTTACATCTACCGGCCGCTAGATGTCGCTGTTTGACCCAAATTAAACATCCATCCATCCATTCTCTTCCGCTTATCCGGGGTCGGGTCGCGGGGGCAACAACTTAAGCAGGGAAGCCCAGACTTCCCTCTCCCCAGCCACTTCGTCCAGCTCCTCCGGGAGAATCCCAAGGTGTTCCCAGGCCAGCCGGGAGACATAGTCTCTCCAGCGTGTCCTGGGTCGTCCCCGGGGCCTCCTCCCGGTAGGACGTGCCCGGAACACCTCACCAGGGAGGCGTCCAGGAGGCATCCTAACCAGATGCCCGAGCCACCTCATCTGGCTCCTCTCGATGCGGAGGAGCAGCGGCTCGACTCTGAGTCCCTCCCGGATGACCGAACTTCTCACCCTATCTCTAAGGGAGAGCCCGGACACCCTGCGGAGGAAACCCATTTTGGCCGCTTGTATCCGGGATCTCGTTCTTTCGGTCACGACCCACAGCTCGTGACCATAGGTGAGGGCAGGAACGTAGATCGACCGGTAAATCGAGAGCTTTGCCTTTCGGCTCAGCTCCTTCTTCACCACGACGGACCGATACAGAGTCCGCATCACTGCAGACGCTGCACCGATCCGCCTGTCGATCTCCCGTTCCATCGTACCCTCACTCGTGAACGAGACCCCGAGATACTTGAACTCCTCCACTTGGGGCAGGATCTCATCCCCAACTTGGAGAGGGCACTCCACCCTTTTCCGATTGAGGACCATGGTCTCAGATTTGGAGGTGCTGATTCTCATCCCAACCGCTTCACACTCGGCTGCGAACCGTTCCAGTGAGAGTTGGAGATCACGGCTTGATGAAGCCAACAGCACCACGTCATCTGCAAAAAGCAGAGACGCAATACTGAGGCCACCAAACCGGACACCCTCAACGCCTTGGCTGTGCCAAGAAATTCGGTCCATAAAAGTTATGAACAGAATCGGTGACAAAGGGCAGCCTTGGCGGAGTCCAACCCTCACTGGAAACGAATCCGACTTACTGCCGGCAATGCGGACCAAACTCTGACATCGGTCGTACAGGGACCGAACAGCCCTTATCAAGGGGTTCGGTACCACATACTCCCGAAGCACCCCCCACAGAACCCCCCGAGGAACACGGTCGAACGCCTTCTCCAAGTCCACAAAACACATGTAGACTGGTTGGGCGAACTCCCATGCCCCCTCAAGTACCCTGCGGAGGGTGTAGAGCTGGTCCACTGTTCCACGGCCAGGACGCAAACCACATTGCTCCTCCTGAATCCGAGATTCGACTTCCCGATGGACCCTCCTCTCCAGAACCCCTGAACAGACCTTACCAGGGAGGCTGAGGAGTGTGATCCTCCTGTAGTTGGAACACACCCTCCGGTCCCCCTTCTTAAAAAGGGGGACCACCACCCCAGTCTGCCAATCCAGAGGCACTGTCCCCGACGTCCACGCGATGTTGCAGAGGCGTGTCAACCAGGACAGCCCCACAACATCCAGAGCCTTTAGGAACTCCGGGCGGATCTCATCCACCCCCGGGGCCCTGCCACCAAGGAGCTTATTAACTACCTTGGTGACCTCAACCCCAGAGATAGGAGAGCCCGCCTCAGAGAACCCAGACTCTGCTTCCTCATGGGAAGGCGTGTCGCCGGAATTGAGGAGGTCTTCGAAGTATTCTCCCCGCCGAGTCACAACGTCCCGAGTTGAGGTCAGGCCAGGTTCGGTGAGGCCTTGGAGGACGACTTCCAGACGGCTTCGAGGCGATTCTGGTCCAAATTAAACATATTAAAATAACACGTGAAGACCTTTCAGTCGCTTTTTTAAAGACTATAGAACAGCATAATGTAAATTATATGTGTATATATATATAATGTATATACAGATATATTATAAACACACTCCTCCTCAGCGATAATACACATTAATGATTTATTTATATTTATAAACTCATTAAGGCATAAACAGAATGAAAATGAAGATTAACATTTCATTGAGCAAAACAAAACCCTTGAAACTTTAAACTCACTTTATTATGATGCAACAACATTTTGTTTTATGACACAGTGATGAAACAAGTTCATCAATATTGAAGGCATCGTCACAACTTTATTTGAATTCCTTGCCTGCAGTGGTTTTCATATAAACATTCCTCCCAGTGTTCATAAATTCGAATAAATCAGTAGCACAAAATGGTAAATTTCATGCAGCAGTGGAATAAAGTCTTTCTGAAGTGCTTTAAAGTTCTTAACCACGTGTTTTACATGTCGTTCCGCCAAGGACAAATAAAAAGGCGTGCAATCAGCAAACAAAATGTCTTCTGTGATTTCTGTGTCACAGCCTTTGTCTTGCAGGTTTCACAGGGAGGATCAGCTCCTCTGGGTTCAGGTGCGATTGCAGCAACCCCCCCACCCTCCCCGTAGCAGCTGGTCACAGGAAACATACAGGAATGAGAACATGTTGGTTTCTGAAATAAACCGCTGTTGTACTTAAGAAGTCCCACAGATCAGTCCCAACGTTCCCGGAGGTTCGATCCCGGTCAGCGTTTGGAGCGAGCGTTAAAAACATCCTCGTGGTTCCCTCCGGGCGGCGATCCAGACTCCTCCTCCCGCTTCCATCACGTCAGGAATGAAGTTGTGAAACAAGTCTTATCACGATTTATGTCATAAGTGCAGAAATGAACCAATAACCTTTTGTTCCTCCGAACCAAACCCGGGTCATGTCTTTGCGAGTCTGGACTGACGATGACGCGTGCGGGCGACGCCCTTAACCTCCTGGGAAACGCCCCGTGACACCCGATCGGGTTCAGTCCTAGTTCCTCTCCCTGAAGAAGGCCTTTCCGAACTCGTAGGTGCTGATCATGATGGCGCAGGCCGGAGCCACCTTGATCACTCTGGGCATGAAACCTGGAGGAAACACCAGAGGGCGGGGCTTAGGTGAGCTACAGGTGGGCGTGTCCTAAAAGCTCCACAACCCAACTGAATAATTACCAGCGAAAAGGCCGCGGTAGCCGAGCTCCACCCAGATGTTCCTCATGATCTGCCAGGTGGACGAGGTCGTCTTCATGGAGGCTGGGAGGAGAGACGATGCTGATGAAGATGATGCTACATACGTTCCACTACCTGTCTGTGTCGCCGCGGTAACGGCACCGACCTCCCAGCGCGTCCATCTCTCCCAGCTGGATCTGTCTCCTCGTCTTCACCACGTCGAACGGCAGCGTGAGGATGGCGGCCGTCTGGACGGCGGACGGAAGCAGAAGACGAGCGACGACGTCAAAACAAGTTTTGACGTAACAAATCGCGTAACAAATACGTTTAAGGACCTTTCAAAGACTTTCCAGGTCAAGTTCCCTTAAATTCAATAACCTAACACGGCACAACTTCAAACTTGGACGAGTCGGTCGAAATCGTTCTGATTCGATGCGACTCGCACTTTTTAAAGCTGAGTAAGAAGCTAATCAACAACAACACAAACAACCAATCAGAGCGCTTTAAATTCTGATGCCGTTCGGAATCAGGAAGAGGAAACGCGTCGGGTGACTCACGGCTCCGGAGACGGCCCCCGCCGTGAAGCTGGTGGCGAAGTTGGCCTGAGTCAGTCGGTATTTCTCACACAGGCGGAACTTGATTGTCTCGTAGCTGAACCAATAGAACGCTGGAACACAAACCGACAGGAACGGGTTGGTTAGTACAACTTGTCCGCCACCGTCGCCACCTGCTGCTGTTTGTTTGTCAACAAGGATTAAAAAAAACAAGTAGAATATTTGCTTGTTCAGAACAATCTGCCCCATTAACCAGATCTTCATCACTTGTTTCAGATGATGGATGTGATGATGGCATGGGGGGCGTGGCCTAATTATGACACACACACACACACACACACACACACACACACACACACACACACACACACACACACACACACACACACACACACACACACCCTACTGATTCATTAGTACTTCTAATAAATCATCGAAACTAAAATCCTGTCAGGCTGTTTTTAAACGTTCACCTCATTGGCCGGTTTGACGACTTTAAGAAATGAGCTCTCATTGGTTCTCACCAGAGAAGGGGACGTCTCTGAGGATGGTGGGGCCCCACCCCCGCCAGAGGGACAGCAGACCGTCCTGGTTGACGGCGGAACGGATGCACCCCCACAGCTCGCTGTAAGGCAGCCGGCGCGACTGCATCTTGGTCCTGATGAGCTCCAGGGGGCTGATGACCGTCACGGCGCCCACTGCAACACACACACACACACACACACACGGCGTCAGTAACACCATGACCTCCGGTACACGTCCCCCTGGGGCCCTAATGGACTCACATCGGGCCACGGATCCGGCCAACAGGGGGCTGAGGCTGCTCTGGGGCCCCAATCGGCCCCTCAGGAAGGCCTGGAGCTGGTCGTAGGTGGTGAAGTAGATGACGGTGGAGGGAATTGCCATGACCCTGAACGCAACACACACAACACATCAAATCCCTCCTCATTGGCCCCGCAGCTGATCCTCTGGACTAAACATCAAACATCAGAATCTCGTCCCGTAACGCGGTCGGATACTCACAGCGTCGGCGGCAGGCCGCTCCACAGAGACCTGATCCCTTCGTATCGGATTATCTTCACAAACGCGTCCTAAAAAACAGAAGAATCACACGTTTTGGACGAGGTGGTGCCGCTGTGGGGTCGTGACCCCACGCTGACCCGGTGCTCCGACTCACCAGCGTTCCGCTGAACTGCGTTCGCGTTTTGTACCAACTGTTGCAACTGTTTCCGTTCTGACACACGTAGACGTGATCCATCAGCCCGTTACAGTACAGGAAACACTTCCCTGTGGGGGGAGGGGGCATGATGATGATGATGAACACACACACACTTAAATACACACAGGCACAGCCAACAGGAAGTTGGTGAATCTCATTCTGTTCCTGTTTTCTTTGGACGCGCCGAACCGCGACCGTTAACCGTCCGTCATGTTTTTGTAACGTGACTCGCCGTGAACAAACACACCGAGTCAGAGTCGAGGTCAGAGTCACAGCTGACCCTGTGGTTAGGGTTTACTGGAGGTCATGTGACAAAGTTCTTCATTTCAAATGGAGAAACGATCAGAGAAGCAAAGAGGACAGGAGGAGGAAACACAAGGTGTTGGAGCAGAAACGTGTCTGCATGGAGGTCAGAACGAAACACTCAAGGTCAAACAAACAGGTCAACCAGCAGCGGCGCTAAACGCTAACGCTAGCACGCGTTCGCTCAAACGGAGCTTCCGTCGTACGAACGAGTTGTATCGCTATTCGACGGCAGAACCATTCATCCCATGCAGCAACAGCGGGTCGGGTCGCATACTCACACTTTGAACGGCGGATGACGCCCCACCACGGCGTGGATTCATAGCCTAACGCCAAGGAAGGAAGCAAAAAGCGGGAAAGAGTGAGAAAGGGGGAATAAAACAGGACGCCAACAGCGTTAAAAAAACTCTGAAGACGGGTTTTAGTGAGGTTAGAGGAGCAGCGGGAAACAAAGGACGTACGATCCAGAACCACAGAAGAAGAAGAGATGCTGGTCCTACCGTGGTGGAAGGGGGCCTGTTGGGACTGCAGCCGGATCTTCACCACATCCAGCGGAGTGACTGCAGGAGAATCAGACTCAACGTGACTCGTTCTGCTGGTTTCTGAGTTCATGAGCTGTTAGCTGACGGTTCTCACCAAACAGAGATGTAACCAGCGCTCCGGTGCTGGAGGCCATCATCTGCTGCACCGGAGAGATCGAGGACCTGGAACGCTCCCCCATCCTGTCCTCCTGGCAGAACCACAGACAAACGATAAATAAAACATTGGCTAATTTAACGGCTCAGATCAAACCCCATCCTGACTTCCATGTTTTCGTTCTCACCGGACACACACGAAACTATTAGTCATTCTACAGCCTTGTAGCAAAAGCGTGTCGTAACAGGGTGAGAGCAGAGGGGAGGGCTGACACTTATCTCTGATGTCCATGACCCCCCCCCACCCCCACACCACCCCCCTCCAGCCCTAAAGGCCCAACCCGAGATGAGATACACGTCCTGAAACCCCAATTGAAGCTAAAAAAGTTGCTTTTTCACAAATCAGCACATTTAGAAGCAAAATCTGGAAGTGTCCTACAGGAGGAGGATGAGGGCGGTGGTGATGGGGTTTTTTTTTTAGCCTTTTTTCCAGTCTGCTGGTGGGCCGTGAAGCTAACACGCCTCGTCGTGATGTTTGGTGTCACCTTCACGTTCATCACACGACATGAAGTGATCGTGAACGCACCTTCACGTTCACGTGTTTACATTAGCTAAACGTGTCCCCGAACTCCAGCTAGCCTGACAGCACATTGTGAGCCAGCAGCTGAAGTCAGCTGATATAGATTCATATCATGATACGTATTTAACGTATTTAACTAAAAGGTGAAAGGTTGAAACGTCTGTAATTCATTTAACAGCGGGGCTCCGTCCCAGCGCTGGAATAAAGTTCACCTGGCGGCTGCCTAGCTTGTTACAGTAGTTAGCTAGCTAGCTAGCTAGCTAGCGCCTCGGGGCACTTCGTCCGTGAAGCGAGCGGCTTCTCACCTCTTCCCGGAGCCGACAGGGTCTTCAAGCGGCTTCATTCATTCTAGCTGAGCTCCGGTGAGGTGTGTCGGTGCTGTCGGTATGTCATCGCGGCCCTGCGCCGCGGGGCTGACGGTTATCGCGTCCGGACGCTAATCTGTCCGCCACACTGACGCTGTGGAGGAGGAGGCGGAGAAAGCGACAGGGAAATGACGTCACTTTCGCGGTCCCGCCTCCCCTGCGCTGCTGCGCTATGCCGCCCCCTGGTGGACGCTCCGCTGTAGCGCTGTTCAGAACTACTGTAGGTTGTTTTGTTGCTCTGCAGATAATTTATAACCCATATTATGTCAAATTCCTTGTTTTACAATGAGGAACCGCCGCCCCAGCAGCTACACCTGATCTAAAGAAACACGTTCTTCAAGTTGAACACGTTCTTCAGCAAACACATGAAAACCGTGAAACTGTGAAAACGCCTTATGTCATGTCTCTCTGCACGCAAGTCATCCATGGGGAATGGGAAAAACTCTGGGAATTGTGAAAAAACTTTATACCTCATTCTGGGGCATCATTACAACGCTAACATCAGGTTTTTTCAGTGTATTCGAATTTTTATGTGGGTTTATCTTCATCTGAAGAAGCAATAAGCTTGTAAACATAAAAACGAGCACTTCAAAAATAAAAGACCTGTATTGTAAGAAAATTATTTTGTATTAAAATTACTATTAAATATGGAAAAGTCACGTGTACCAGCAGAATCTACTTATTTAATCCATTACAGTAGTTTTATTTGTGTATTTTTTTAGAATACTGCTTTTATTCTGAAGTCAAAATCCCGGTATTTCCTGTGATCTCTACGGTCATCCGGAAATTTCAGCTGCCTTCCAAAAAAAAAAACACGAAAGTGTGAATTTCCTTCCTGTGATAAAACGTCACATAATGAACTCAGAAAATAAATGGAAGCCCCGATGACGCCTTATATCAATAACTAGTCGATATAAATCAATCAAACGTGGTGAATTTGGTACCATCCACATCTATAAAAAAACTATTTTGTAGGAGTCGGAGCTTGACTTCACAGATGTCCGACGTTCATGAACGCCGCACGTGACGTCACCTCTTTGACGTATGACTCATCCTTCAATATGGCGGTGCACCTGCCTCCTCGGTGGTGAGGCTCTATTTACTGCGCAACATTCAACAAAAAAAAAAAACATTAACGGCGTGTTTTTGAGCCAGTGAGAAATAAAAACCGCTCGCAGGAGAATCCACGATGTCCACGGAGGAGCTTTCAGCCTCGGACAACGAGGCTGTGTTCGCCGGGGCCGGGGAGCGATGGGCACCTGTGGGCGCTGTCGCCAGTCCCGAGGATGAGACCGGGAGCGGGACGGCCGTCCAGCCGAAGCAGAGGCGCTCGTCCTCGGCCACGGAGGAGGAGATGGCCGCTCGGCTGGAGAAGCTGGAGGAGGAGCAGGCGCTGCTGAACTCCTCTCTGCTCGCCCTCACCTCCCACTTCGCTCAGGTTCAGTTCCGACTCAAGCAGATCGTCCACGCCCAGAGCGACGAGAAGGAGCGGATGCTGGCGGAGCTGGAGGAGTTCGCCTTCGGGGGCTGCCCGCATGTGGTGGGCTGCCGGCCGCTGGACGCCCAGCAGCTGGAGAACTCGGTGAGGCTCGACCCACCGAGACGGTTAAATAGTTCTAACCTAATAATAAATGTTATTCAGGTTTTCAAAAATAATTTGAAAATCAGCAAAAAAAAAAAAAAATCTTCGATTGTGCTGATTAATCGATTAATCGGCCTTATTTTTCAGACTAAATGATATTTTGTGTTCTATCATATTTTTCCATTTTAAATTATTTTTTTAGTTTAAAAAGATTATATCAAATTTTTCTTCAAAGATTTTTTTAATTAAAAAATATTTTTCTTTTTTCGAATTCATTAAAAAAAAAAGTTGAATTAAAAAATTAAATTGTGTCACATTTTTCTTTTTAATTAATTTTATTTTTTTTATTTAATTTAAAAAGATTAAATATATATTTTTCTTAAAATATTTTTTTCCTTTCAATTTAATTTTTTTCTTCTAATTCATTAAAAAAATTTGATTTAAAAAATATCATATTTTTTCTTGGGGGAGGGGGTGGCCACATTAAAATGTCACATGGGGTTTTAGAATTTAAATTCATCAATAATTTATAGGACTCTGAACAAGTAGGTTGTGGGTTCCCATCTGACCCTGGGGCCTTTACTGGAGGGAGTTCGTCTCCAGGTGGACAACAGGTCTAACCCCCCCAGGTCGGACGGGTTTGATCAATGTTTGCTGACGTGTGACTCGGGCCTGACGGCGTCCCTGAAGCAGGTTGTGGTTTGTTTGACGAAGGCGTGTGTGTACACTCGTGTGTACACGGAGCCTCCTGCTCTGTTCCCGCCGGCGCCTGAACCCAAACGTGTTCTAAAGCTCCTTTGTGTCGTTTCTCTCCCGCCTCACGCTTTACTTGCAGGGGGATCTGGTGAGTATGATTCCTGGAGTTTGTCGGTGTCCGTGGTGAAACATCGCCCCACTTCCTGTGGCATGGTGGTCATTTCCTGTCTGTGTTTCTGCCGCCAGACGGAGCGGGAGAAGCGGGAGCGCCTGGAGGCTCAGCGGGAGAAACAGAAGGACCTCATCCTCCAGCTGAAGACGCAGCTGGACGACCTGGAGCGCTTCGCCTACCAGGAGGGCAGCTACGACTCGCTGCCGCAGTCCGTCGTCATGGAGAGGCAGAAGGTGGGCGACCGCCGGAGCGGGGCGTCCGTGCGTGTGCGTGTGTGTGTGTGTGTGTGTGTGCGTGTGTGTCGACGTGAGACATCGGCGTGTCTCGTACCGTTTCAGGTCATCATCGACGAGCTGATCAAGAAGCTGGACGTGAACCTGAACGAGGACATCGGGAAGCTGACGCCGGAGGAGCTGAGGCAGCGCGTGGACGCCGCCATCGCTCAGATCGTCAACCCCGCCCGCGTCAAGGAGCAGCTGGTGGAGCAGCTCAAGACCCAGATCCGAGACCTGGAGATGTTCATCAACTTCATCCAGGGTACGCCGAACGTCTGCAGCGCCCCCTTCAGGTCGGAGGAACGCTTCTGTTTCAGTAACGTTTGCGTGTCCTCCTTCCAGACGAGGTGGGGAACCCCCTCCTGTCGGACGCGACGCACAGCCAGCAGCCGCCGGCGTCCCGCAGCGGAACCAGACCTCCAGCAGGGAAGAAGAGAGGTCAGACTCAGACAGGAAGCTCCGCCTCCTGGCCAAACGTCTGTTTGTCTTGTGGGAACTTTGATTGGCCTCAGAGCTCATGACTGTTAGCGACGACACGCTAACAGTCTGGTGTTGGTTTCCACGGCGACTTCCTGTTCGTTCAGTCCTTCTGGTTTTCGTGTTCAGGGTGTGCAGTACGCCCCCGCCTGTTTGTGCTTCGAGATGCACGGCTTCACTACATCACAGATTTTTAGTAGGTAGTCACATGACACCCTACGGGCGTTCTATTGGCTGATAGCGTCCGGAAGTACGCTGAGACTCACGGGACGCAGCGCACTTCCGTGTAATAAAGAAACACTTAGAAGTGTTATAAACAGTCTAACAGAGTGTGGGAAAAGGTAATTCAGGTAGAAGGTGGTTTAATATCAGTACGGGGGGGTTCATAAACGTTTAAATTACCGTAAATAATAAAACAAATAGTTTGTCGCTCTATCGCGGAGTTTCGTTTTTCCCTGGTGCTTCCTGGAACGCGTTAACCACGAGTAACGAGGGGTTACTGTGTTATAGTTTACATAGAGGTTGTAAAGGAGGCGTCGTCCAGTCGTTGTAACTATGCCCCCCCCCCTCTCTCTGCAGTGGACCCTGAACAGGCCCAGCAGATGCGCGACACGGGGCTCCAGCTGATCCAGAAGGCCCTCGCCGTGCTGCAGATCTTCGCCGTCAGCCAGTTCGGCTGCGCCCCGGGACGCGTCCCCCCCAGCATGTGGCCCCAGAACTCTGCGGGGCCGGACTACGGGCCCCTGCTGCAGCGCCTGGAGGCGGCGGTGGACAAGGTGAGGGTCCTGGGCTCCTGCCGGCAGCCGTCCCTGGAGCACGTGGTGAACTACACCAGCAACGCGGCGCTGGGGCCCCGAGACGAGCTGACCGCCGCCGTGAGGAAGGAGCTGGCGCCGGCGCTCAAGGACCTGTTGGCTCACGGCCTCTTCGCCCCCTCCCAGACCATGAGCCTGGTGCTGGCCCCCATCTCCTGCCTGCTGCCGTACCGCCCCGCCCCTCAGACCATGCACCCCTGGGAACTCTTCGTCCAGTTCTACCACTCCAAGAACGGGAAGGCGTTCGTGGAGTCGCCGGCGCGGCAGCTCTCGCAATCCTTCAGCCTCCCAGTAGGGGGCGGGCCGGTGACCGTCACCCCCAAACAGTCGCTGCTGTGGGCCGTCCACACCGTCCTGAAGGAGCACGGGCGCTACAAGCGGGGGCCGGACACCGAGCTGAAGGCGCTGGTGAGCATGGCTCTGAACGAGCAGCGCCTGGTGTCCTGGCTCAACCTGCTGTGTAAGTCCAGCTCGCTGGTACACCCCCACTACCACAGCTGGAGCTACATGGCCCAGACCGGCTTCGAGGGCGCCATGCGCATCCTGGGACGCATCAGCCACCTCAAGTTCAACCTGCCGGTGGACCTGGCCGTACGGCAGCTGAAGAACATCAAGGACGCTTTCTGAGACGTTAAACTTCACTCCGGACATAAACTTGCATGACTTTGTGCTCAAAGGTTATTTGAGCGGCCGCCTGAAGCTCAGTGTCCATGTTGTCAGAACGTCGTCTTCTGCTGAGGTTACCTCACCTTTAGCGAAGCCTTCCTGACCTTTACAACCTGTGTTCAGCCTCCAGCAGCAGCCGCTAATCTATGCAGCCAACGGAGAGCTAACGCTAACCGATGCTGTGGGCGATTCATTCGGATCTAAACAAACACAACTTGTAGAAACACACGGCGGCGCCGCTCCGTTCTTATGTTACGGGTTTAAACGCTTAGCTTAAGTCAGTTTGTAGCAGATGGATACAACGTCAAGCTAAGCAGCAGCTCGGAATGAGAAAATATCTCTCGGCGTCCGTCATGCAGCCGGTGGACGTGAGGCTTTGTGTCACGCCGTTTGAAACCTCATGGGTTGTTTTCACGCCTTTGTTCCGGTCAGACCTGGTCAGAAACCGCTGCTCCAGCTCCAGCTAGCGTTAAACGATCGTATCGTGTGATCAGGGTTTAGTTAACTCTAACCTGACTGCAGATTGAAAAGCGTTTCATTTTTTTTTTGTCTTTATCTTCCTTTGAAACTGAATGTACAAACCGTAGATGCTCTTAAAACGGGTTCCTGCATCCATTTCTGTGTCAAACTGATGAAAAAGTCTCTTCATTCATTCCCCGCAGTAGAAACCTGACAACTCACTGTGTGATCCGTTATATTTTTGTATTTAAAAGATATGTTGCATTCCTATTCCCCCCATATTTATTGTGTTTTGTCCGGCTGTTTTGTTATTATTTATGTAAGACTACATTTATTTATTGGATAGCATGTTTTAGCTCGACTCTGGAACATATCAGAAAACTAAAGTAGCTGCTGTACTTTTTAAATGATATTAGTTACGGTATTTTATCCCTATTTCATTGCATTAATCAATAATGACGTATTGGGAAATGTGAATTGTAATTATTACTTTGTTTTTAATCATGTTTAATGCGTAGCTGCTACTGTAAGAAAATTAAATAGAATCAATCAACTGCTGTGCTGATTATGAGATTTAAAAGAAATGTGTGAGCAGACACAAAAAAATGTGTTTTTATTTTTACTAATGTTGCATTTGTTGAATAAAATATAAATGTGAAAAATGAATGGATTATTTAAGTCTGTTTGAAAGCCAATTAATAAAAAATAAAATAAAAATATATATATCCGGAATAAACACAACATGTAACGTCAGACATAAAAAGTTACATATATAATAAATGATAATAAATTTTATTTTTTATAATCTTGTAGTTTAGCACGATCCGCCTCATCTGCCTCACGCTTTTCTATTTAAAAACAACGGGCATAACACTTCCGGATAATTCTATCCGGAAGTGACGTATTGTATCGGTGGGGTCAAAGTTGAGAAAAACCTTCTCGGCTTCCTTTCCTGTTAGCGGCGGCCGTAGAGAAGCATCAGTGAGTCCGATTTCCCTTCACCGAATCCCCAACCATCTCCCTGAATCCGACCAACAGAATGATTTCTATCGGGTCACACTGATAAATACAACTCTTTTATCTAAGCTGTTTGTGTTATTATGGAGAATTTTAATAAGATGGAGGAAGAAAAGCCGTTAATGCGGAGCTGCTTCTCCGTGGGGCTCATTTTCAATATGGCGGCTTCCTTGATGTAAACGCAGAGGCTGCTGCTCGCCTGTCAGCGACCCGTCAGAACTTATTCTAATATATACAGTTAATCCTCTTAAATGTAACGGAACCAACAGCAGCCATTAAAGCGAATGTTGTTGAAGTTGAATTACTTTATGCCGTTAAGACGGAGAGAAACGTAACTCACTGGAGGCTAATGCTAACCGAGATGCTAGTTGTGCTTTAGAAAGCGGAAAACCGTGAATAAATTATACTCCAGGTCAATTTCAGATTAATTTTAGTGTCACCACTGGTTGTTTAATTGAATTTATTTGGATGACAGGACGTAAAAATATATTTTAACGTTTGTTTTTTGTTTGTTTTGTCAGAAATGGGCAAGTTCATGAAGCCTGGGAAGGTGGTGATGGTCCTGGCTGGACGCTACGCCGGACGCAAAGCTGTGATCGTGAAGGTGAGAGGGAGCGTCTGTCAGGAACTCGTTCCACTCATCGGGTTCTTGAGCTTCAATCTTATGTTATTTATTCGCAGAACATTGACGATGGAACAGCCGACCGTCCCTACAGCCACGCTCTGGTCGCAGGTATCGACCGCTACCCCCGTAAGGTGACCACCACCATGGGCAAGAAGAAGATCGCCAAGCGGTCCAAGATCAAGGCTTTCGTCAAGGTGTTCAACTACAACCACCTGATGCCCACCAGGTAGGAATCAGTCCGTCTGACGTAAATCTGGAGCTGTGTTTGATGCTTTGAGTAGAAACGGAGAGGTGCTGCTGGTTTGTGGAAGGAAATTTTCTAAAACTTCCTGCATGTGAAGCTGAGCTGAAGCTGACGACCAGTGGGAAGCATCAGTTTGGGATTTTCTGAGATCCACTGTGAGCCTTACTTGTTACATTATTGGTTTAAAAATGAAGCGTTCAAAAGCTTCTGCCTCCACATTCAGGATCTGCAGGATTTACTATTTTAGTGATGGTTTAAATTGAACAATCTAGACGTATTTAACAAGTTACAACTTTCAGAAATAACATGGCAAAAGTGTGAGTAATGTGTGTGTAATACCCTCCTGGATGATATCACACTACGTTTGAGACACCGAGTCCAATGTTTAAGTTAATTGCGTTAAATCTGTTTAGTCGGCTGCACAGAAAAGTAAAAACTGCTGAGACGCGATGTGAGGTTCATGACGGTGGGACAAAGTAACGCTCGTCTGTCGTCTCCTGCAGATACTCTGTGGATATTCCTCTGGACAAAACCGTCGTCAACAAGGACGTCTTCAGGGATCCTGCTCTCAAACGCAAAGCCAGGCGGGAGGCCAAGGTCAAGTTTGAGGAGAGGTGAGTCCCTCCGTGTTCCGTTAACGGTGAGGCTTCCCGGTTTGGACCTCCAGAGGACGTCAGGCGGGTTTTGACTCCGTTTTCATGGTGTTAACAATGTTTTTGTCTCTTTTCAGGTACAAGACGGGCAAAAACAAGTGGTTCTTCCAGAAGCTCAGATTCTAACTTCACTCAGTTTCACTAATAAATGTCTAAAAACAGATTTTGAGTGTCGGCTTTTTATTTTCTATTTTGGAGGAAAAGTTGTGAATTGAACTTTTACTCTTCACCCGTTCGGGTTTAAGCCTGGATCTCTGACTTGACGCAGTGAAACACACCTGACCAGAATCTGAACAGGTGCACCTGAAGACCGACCGCAAGGAGCAACGAATGTTTTTCATCTTTGACCTATGAAGGAGAAGCTTCTGATTCCGTCTTGTCAGGATGATGTTTATTAAAACGATGTCAATGAAATAAAAAGTGAACCTGAAGTGACCTGATCCTGACAGGAAACGGAGTCTAAACAGCTGATCGAGTTCTGTCTGTTGTTTACGTTTCATTTATTCTCAACTGAATCGTAATAAAACCCCTCGCTGTGAAGAAACAAGTCACTAAATGCTTTCTTTTTTCCACGCCTGAAACAGTTATTTATCATATTGACATTCTGAGATACCGTTTCTTAACGCGAGATTTCATTTCCGGGACCGGAAATGCCCTCAGCGCCCCCTGGCGGAGAGAAAAGGATGCGTTCAGGGCTGCTGGGGGGGGGGGGAGAAAGTGAAACAATCGCTCATTTCTGCACAGATGGCCGAAGGAAAGCAAGTTTACTGCTTTTTAAAAGTTTAAACACAATTTACAGACGTAAGTTGAAGGATTACTGGTTATTTAACGCGTTTTATTTCGCGTTACATGTTTTAAACATGGAGGCTGTGTTTCATGACAACTCGACCTTTAACAGTCAATAGAAGTTCTAAAGTTTTTGAACGTCGATCCATTCATGGGTCAAATCTTATTATTAACATTTAAACCTGCTGTTTTTTGGTGACGTCACTGTTAAAATTTAATATTCGGTGAAACATTCCAGATTAATCCACGATGTCTTCACAAGAGGTAAGATCTTATTTTGATTAATTCAGTACCTGATACCTCTGACGTCACACTGTTTTCACCGAATAACAGTAAAGTGACTAAAAACAATCAGATGAGAGGATTTAATTATCCTCCACTGTGTTTGATTAAGGATCGATTTTATTTACTGGTTTAATTCATTTTGATCACGTCTCTCGAAGCGTGAATTTTAGTGTGTAATGACGTCATAGACCTTAGGATCATGTCTCAGCAGGAACATCTCCAGGATCTGACCTCCGGGACGAACCGAATCCGGATCCAGATCCAGGAGTTCAGGCAAAGAATCGAGAAACTGAACCGGAGTCTGACGGAGGAGCGGCTGGGAAATAAAACGGTTTGGATCTTTATTTAATTCCTAAAAACACATCAAATAAAAACTGAAGACAGGTAGTCCTCAACCTACGAACATAATTGGTTCTGAGAGGTTTTTTTAGTAAATCGTTATTTATTAAATTTCAATCTTTTATGTCCATTAAAAAAAAAACACATGTTAAAATAGAACTCAGGTTTATGTTATTTCATCCAATTTAATATCTATCCACCACAAATTTTAAACTCTAAAATGACTAATAAACAATCAAAAGCATATGATATCATGTTACTGTACAATAAGTACGAATAAAAACATGTTATCATTAAAATACGTGCACATAGTTCCAAAATTTACCATTAAACGTCACTCATGATTCACATAATTCGCATATTGATAAAGCCCGAATCACAGCAGTTGAACAGTGAAGTTGGGCCGTGGTTGACAGCAGGGCTAAATATCCAGGGGATTTATTTTTTATCAATGTTTTTTTGTGATACAGATACGTGGATCCCCACAGATTAACTCTTTACGGCCACTCTAGGATACTTTAGCATGTAGCATGTAGCATGTAGCTTACCTTTAGAGTGAAGGAAGAGGAGGAGGGAGGAGTTATTGTGGGTCAGAGTCAGAGTTGTCATCAGAGAGACGGTCGACGCCACCACTATCTTCACTAGTCTTTGCTTTATCATCCATGATAAACAGTGAAGTATCCAAACCTGACACTCTGAGATGCTAACAGAGTCAACAACAAACGACGAGAGGGGTAAAAGAGTGTTGGAGCTCCGTGAACACGGAGGTGCTGCCCCCCACGGAGGTTATGACAGAAAGGGGAACTGCAGGATAATAGTTGGATGTGGTGGCGAGTGTTCATATCTATGAATGTTTGTATGTCGAGGACTACCTGTATAGATTTATTCCAGACTCATAAAAATGTAATTGTTGTACTTTTACCGACTGGACTCTGTTCCGTTTGGCAGGCGAGGCTGGACTTCGTCCTGCAGCAGGAAGTCGACCTGATGGCGGACGTCCAGATGAAGGAGGCGGAGCTGAAGGAGGGCGGTGCCTCGTGGGAGCAGGTCCAACAGAAGGTTGATGTAGGTTTACATCCATCAGCATCCATCATTCCACCGGGATCGTTCTGGTTTCAGGCGTTGGCCCGCTCACCGGAGAGGAGAGTTCCCTTCAATACGGGGACGGCGGACGGCGCCCGAGCGGTTGGCGTGGAAACTCGATTTATTTACCCGATGGAAGGGGGGACGGCGCTGGTCACGTTTGAGGAAACAGAAGGTGAGGGGGAAGTAGAACCTGAGCGTTTGGATGTTTGTGATACAGATGGATCCGGTTCCGCTGAAGAACTTGTTCCTTCTGTCGTCAGTGGCCATGAAGATCCTAACCATGCAGAAGCACCGGGTGTCCCTGGGGGACGGGCGCAGCATCACGGTGGGGGTCCGACCGGTCGTCCTGATAGCGCCCAGCTCCCTGAAGGTACCAAAGAGACCCTAGATCTGAATCGATCACCCACCCCCCCCCTTTATGTCTGATCAGCTTTGGTTTGGACGTCCGTCCTGCAGATGGAGACTGAGGCGTCTCCTCGGAGCGTCTCGATCTCCAACCTGCCCAGGATGGACCCACAAACCCTGGTGGACTCGCTGGAGATCCACTTCTCCAGGAGGAGACACGGGGGCGGGGAGGTGGAGGTCTGCAAGATGGTGCCGGACTCCTGGACGGCCGTGCTGACATTCGTGGAGAAAGACGGTGAGCTGAAGTAGAAGTTTTGGTAGCGTGGTGCGTTCAATGCCAGTCAGTTCATTTTTGTGTATTTTTGAACAGTTGCCAAAGGTTTGATGGATGAAGAGTTCCACGAAGTGAAGTTTCAGCAGAAGAAGGAGAGAGTGAGAGTGACTCCTTTCATCCATGGGAGACTAACAGACCTCCAGGTTCGTCAGGAGGATCTTCAGCTGTCGCCACCTAGTGGCCAAACGTTGGAACTGCAGGCTGGGTAAAGATGACGTTTGTCCGCGTCTTTGCAGACAGAGATGACGCCGTGTCTCCGGACGCTGCTGCTGACGGGAATCCCTGACGTCATGGAGCAGGAGACCCTCCAGGACCTGCTGGAGATCCACTTCCAGAAAACCATCAACGGCGGCGGGGAGATCGAGGCGTTCCTCTACACCCCCCTGGGGCAGAACGTCTCGGTCGTCCTCGACAAAATCTCCTGAAGACAAAAACGAGCTAAAAGAAAGACGCGGGTCCAGGAGGAGAATCTGACTCGTTCATTTATTTTTTCAACTTGAATACAACTGGAAACATTTCTGACGATATCAAATGTGAGAATTTTTAGACGTTAATATTTACATATAGATTAAATGTTACTTTTTTAAATTTATAACTGATTTTATTTTCTACATCGTATCATAACATCAATACTGTTCTTCTATTTTCGTAAGTGTTTACAGTTTATAGCTGGTTAGCTTAGCGTAGCATAGAATGACTCGACAAAACCGTTGTGATGCCTTCAAATGCTCCTCAGACAGTTGGATGCTGGTTGTGTTCATCAGCTTTTATGTTGTGATGTTTAAACGCTCAGTGTTTGAATGTTTGTCCCACACTTGTTGCCGTAGCCGTTCTTTTAGATTGGTGTCGAAAATAATCTGAAAATATGATCACATGAACGCCTCTTCAGGTCAAAACTCAATTATCATCAATATCACCTATCAAAAAGTTATGAACTCAGGTATTAAATGTTTATTTTTACTCATATTTACTTTTAATTTATAGTTTTACCAAATGAGTAGGAAAAGCTGAATTAGCATCAAGCAATTCGACAACAAGTCTGGGATAAAAATATAAACGTCAATATTGTGCTGAAATTTCTAAGCGTCTGTAGGTTCACGATTTTAATTGTATTCATGTGAAATTTTCCAGATTTGAGTTTTCCAATGATTACACCATCACTTGAACGCACCACTGATCACTAATTGTTTTTTATTGTCACTTCTACAAAACTGAATAAAAAAAAAAACATTTCTGCATTTTTTTTTTTTTAATGTTGCATAAATAAATATTTACAAAATGTAAAAGGTTTCCTATGTTAAACGAGAAATACTGGATTTTAATGAGGTAAAAAAAATAAATAATTGAATTCGATTTAAAAGAACTGAAAAAAAAAAAACAAGTGAAAGCCGCTGGACTCAGATCAGGTTTATTGTAACTACAAAACAAGAAAAACAGTAACAGAACCAAACCTGACGTCACCCGAAAAATAAAACGATCCAGCTAAAAGGTCCACAGAAGACTGGAGGAGACGGAGGTTAGGCACTTGGACAGGACAGGGCTGGTGCGTTCGGGGGCCGTAGGAATAAAATACATTCAAAAGGAAAACACAAGTCACACACTTTGGAAGACGGCTGGCCTAATCTTAATTGTGAAAACCCAAAACAAAAGAAAAAAAAAAACCCAAACATTTAAAATTGCTCTAAAAACAGCAGATGGATTTGTTCCTAGCCGTTGTTCTGGTGACGATCACTAGTGCAGGAGTCCAACAGTTTGTGCAGACGAAGGTCCGACTTCACCTCCGCGTTTGCTCCGAATGAACCGAACCAACAAACATCTGAAAGCCGATCGCGCTAAAGTTCATCCCCACTTAGTGCAAACAGCTGCCCTCCCCGCCCCCCACCCCACCCCACCCGTCACGTCACGTCATCACGTGCTACGACAGTAACGAAACATGGAGCGATGCGTTTAAAGACGCCACGTAACAGCAAAAGTTTTCTAGAACCCGCTACAGCTTTGTGACGCGAGTTGAGCTCAGGTCCAGGTCCGGTTTAAACCGCCTCACATTTTTTTAGTCCGACATGTTCAAGCAGACAAGAACTATTATTTGCAGAGCTTCGGTTTGTTCCGGTTTTCTTTGAATGCAACACGGATAAAAATGAACATTCGTCTTTCCTTCCTTTCTGGGACAATTTCGTTTTTCGTGTTTTTTAATATTGCTTCACAGACGGGACGAGAACGTCCGTAACAGCTGGTCGACGGGGAGAAGAGTCCGCCGCTCTCCGTCAGTCAAAGCAGCAGGAGTGTGTTAATAGGTGTGGGGGGAGGGGGGTTGCGTTGGGGAGGGGCGACCGGGGGGGGGGAGGGGTTGTGCCGGTCATCCAATTTGGGATAACGGAACCGGTGCGTCTGTTTAAGCGACCAGCGGCGCCCAATCGCTGGCCGTGCGTCCGTACTGGAGAAAGACAAGGAAGGAAGCGCCGTTACGTTGTTGAAAGTTTCAAAATAAAAGCATCACCAGTCGCCAGCTGACCTTTGACCTCACCTGAATATCAGTCAGCTCCTTGTAGAACTTCTTGGCCAGGTCGGGACCGTTCTTCATCGTCGGGATCTCGTATTTCTGCGGGGGGGGGGGGAGACGACAGCGTTGTGTTTACGTTGTTTACCTCCCCAGGATGATTTACTGGTTTATTGTTTACAGATACAGGAAGCAGGAAGTGGATCGTTGTGGGCGGCGCCACCTTCAGGAGCAGGTTTGTCCACATTCTGTTTATCATCTACCAGCAGTCCCACATTAAACCAGGTGACTCTACTGCCCTCTGGTGGACGTATGACGACAGAACAGCGTGGGGGCTCCTACCTTCCCCCCGTACAGGAGGCTGCCCACGGGACACACCACACAGGCCGTCCCGGCTCCGAACACCTCCAGGACCCTCCCAGCATCCAGCAGCTCCAGCAGCTCCTTCATGCCCATCGACCGCTCCGTCACCCTGAACTCCCCCTGACCGACACAAACCACACCCCCGTGAAGAACGCTTCTCCTCCCGTCCAACAGGCTCCTTCAGCTCCGGAGACCAGACCAAGAACTGGAGGAGCCTCTTGGACGGGACGAGAAGCGTCTTCAGGAGACGTTCTTCACGTCCAGTGGATCGATTTAAACAGCCGCGACATCCCATAATGCCGCAGCGTGCCGGGGTCCAGGTCTCACCCAGGTTCTGGCCAGGTCCAGCAGAGACTGTCTGGTGACTCCTGGGAGGATCATCCCGTCCAGAGGGGGGGTGATCAACTCTTTCTCTGCAGACACACACACACACGGAATAGATGCTAACAGTTTTAGCTTAGCGGGTACTTGATGAGCGTGTCGGCGCCGGCGGTGACCTCTGACCTCCCTCCTGGTTTTTCAGGTAGATGAAGAGGTTCATGGTTCCGACCTCGGTGATCTGCTCGTCGGGGCCGTAGAGCCAGAGGACCTGCTGGCAGCCGCGCTTCACCGCCTCGTTCTGCACCGCGATCGTCGGGCCGTAGTTCCTGGATGGGAGGGGGGGGGGGGGGAGTTAGAGGAAGAGGAGCGGGGGTTACTATAGGACAACAGCCTGAGATTAGAGGGTGTGGACAAACAGCAGATTATGCCGATAGCGTTGCCGTGGAGACAGATGACTGATCTCACATCGACTCGCCAAGCGAAGTAGAAAATCCAGATCTGGATCCAGAAAACCTGAGTCGCTTCGTGACCTGAAGCGACTCGGCGCCTCCAGCCAGCGGCAAATATTTGACATGAAGATCAGCTTTTTGTTTTTTATTTTAGCTTCGTTCTCAATTTTCTTAACGCAGTTTTTCCTCTCAGGTTATGATCTCAGATTAACGAAGGTTAATTCGCTTCGCTTCGGCGCTAAAAAGTAGAAAATAACCCCGGAAGCCAAATTCGTTTCAACGTTTAATTCATCAGCAAACCTGGAAAAGTTCAGACGCAAAAACTCCCAGTTTAAAAATGCCATATATATATATATATTATATATATAATATACAGTATATATATATTCTATATGCTATATATATAAATCACCGTAAATTTTAAGATAGTTTGTCGCTTTATCGTGGAATTCGTTAATCGTATTAACCACGAGTAACGAGGATGCACTTTATATATATACAGTATATATATATACTGTATATATATATATATATATATATATATATATATATACACACACACTGTATATATATATATATATAAACTGTATATACTGTGTATATATATATATATACTGTATATATATATATAGTATATATATATATACAGTATATATACTATATATATATATAGTATATATAAAGTGCATCCTCGTTACTCGTGGTTAATACGATTAACGAATTCCACGATAAAGCGACAAACTATCTTAAAATTTACGGTGATTTATATATATAGCATATAGAATGAGCTATATGCTATATATATATACTTTATGTATATATATATATATATATACTTTATGTATATATATATATATATATACACAGTATAAAGTGAATTTGAGTTGAACTCCCTTCACTTCCCCGTGTCCGATCAGCCCTCCTCTGTTCACTTCAGAATAAATCATGTTGGGCGTATTTAACGATTCCCCTTCAGGCTGATTTTTCTTTTCCGCCTGGAACAGCTGAGCAAACAATCGCCGTGGCAACGCATTCCGACAACAACCCAGAGCTGACTCTCTGACCTGCTTTTCTCCAAACGGGGCGTCGACTCGATAAAGAAAACTCTTGGATGTGAGAATGG
Source organism: Antennarius maculatus (assembly GCA_013358685.1). NCBI lineage: Eukaryota > Metazoa > Chordata > Actinopteri > Lophiiformes > Antennariidae > Antennarius > Antennarius maculatus. Next base: position 1,618,119 of record CM023620.1, read on the forward strand.
ACAAGAAGCGAACCTCACCCTCCCACCTTGTAGGCGCCGACCCCCCCCTGCCACGCCCTGACGAACGCCGGATCCGCCAGCAGGGAGACGGGATTGAAGGATCCGGTGGCGAAGTAGGGTCCGACGGGGCCCACGATGACGAAGAGCAGCGCCTTTCCCGCCCGTGACACGCCGAGGGACGGCTGAGGGAGGGGGGGGGGGACAGACAGATCGTCACTCCATCGTTCACGGGACGCCCCCCACCTGATCCGACGGCTCACCTCTGTCCCGATGAAGGTGGGTCGGATGTAGAGGCTGGCTTCCAGCGAGTGGGGGACCCACTCCTGGTCCAGCTTCACCAGCTCCTTGATGCACTCCAGCAGCTCGGCTTTATCAAACAGCTGGGGGGGGGGAGAAGGAGGAGAATTAAAAATAATAATAATAACAACTCAGGAGGGGGCGGGGCATAGACTGACTGGCAGGCAGCTCCTCTCGGCGCTGCGGTGCATCCTCTCCATGTTCAGGGCGGGTCTGAACAGACGGATTCGGTCGTCGACGCCGCGGAACGCCTTCATGCCCTCGAACAGCTGACGGAGAGGGGGCGGGGTTAGAGCATCACAAACGGCTCCCTATTCGTTCACCATCCCGGTCCCGCCTCTTCCTCCTCGCTCACCTCGATGGAGTAGTGCAGGGCGGAGCTGGCGGGGTGCAGCGACAGGTTCTGGAAGGGGCGAATGCGCGGCGCCTCCCAGCCGCCCGCGTCCGTCCACTCCACCGTCAGCATGTGGTCGGAGAACTGTTTGCCGAACACCAGCGACGACGGTTCCGGCTTGGGCTTCGGCGTCCGGGTGCGCTCGATGTCGAGGTCGCACGCCTGAGATGGAGGGGGGGAGGAAACAGAAGCAGGCGGGGGGGGGGGGGGGGGGGGGACAGCAGGCGACGGATACAGCGATCGTTTGTCAGTCGTCATCGATGTCATGCTTTAAAACACGGACGATTAGCCGCTCAGAGAAATCTGCTCCGTTAACGATTAATGAGGCGTAATTAAACAGAATTAAATGATACCAAGCAGGCAGCAAAGTGGGGGGGGGTGGGGGGGGGTGGCAGAGGGAGGAGTGTGGGGGGGAGACAGTTTAAAATCTGACACATGTGGAGCCGCATCCTTCTTTCCCGTCACCACGGTGACCAGCCTCGCCCGACGGGCGTCGACACGCCCCGGTTACCTTGAAGCTGCTGGAGAACCGCAGGGGCCCGACGGCGGGGGGGGGGCCCCGGACCAGCCGCCCACGGAGGATCTGCAAGACAGCAGCTAGCATCAGGCGCTAGCAGCAGGCTAGAGAGTCCCATTCATTCAGGTTAGGGAGAGGAGGTGGGGGGGGGTGTTGGGGGAGGTGGGGGGGGGGCACAACCCCCCCCCCCACACACACACACACACCAATCATTCTGCAGGTGTCCGGTAACGCACACACACACACACACACACACACACACACACACAGCTGGTGCGGTCCTGTCATCACACGCTGAGGAATGCAGGGTGATAAACCCGCTACGGGATCCGGGAGGAGGACGAAAGGCGAACCGACACCTGGAGGTCAGACCGGATACCCGGATGAACCGTCAACCGGTCCGGTGCGATAAAATTACTAACGACACACACACACACACACACACACACACACACACACACAGCTCGTTATTTCACACACACACACACACACACACACACACACACACACACACACGTGAATAATAAACGCACATGTGGTAACAAGCGCTAGAACGGCTAAGCTAACGCGGCTAAAGCTTCATTCCTGGCGTTTTGGATTTTTTTCCCTGTGACGTCACTGGGCGATTTCTTTATTTAATTATTTTTAAAAAAAATTTTTTTATTTTCGGCTGATGAGTCACCGCTGAGTCGTGTTGTTGTGACTGTGTTGCTGGTGAATGGATGACGCAAGCTTTGCTTTTATTGCAGCCCAATTAGTGAAAAGTCGAGTGTGTAATTACGACAACACACACACACACACACACACACACACACACACACACACACACACACACACACACCATTAAACAGAAGCTGAGAGACCAACCTGCCACGCAGGAACGTAATCGTCCAACCACTCATTCACAAAAAATAAAATAAACACCGTGCAGGAAATGCTCGTTAGCATTCCTGACAGGCGTTAGCATCGGCACCGGAAGTGACTTAAATCACTACAAACACACCAGGATCATCACTGATCTAATATTTGATAGATTCTGATTGATTCGCCTGTGCGGAAAGATGAAAAGACGGGAGCTCTGACGTCACACCAAACTCCATTTAAAAATCATACAATTTAAGGAAAATGCGCTACAAGCTTCTCCAACAAACACTATAATATAATCCAATAATAAATATATATAATGATATACGTATATCAATCCTGCTTATCGATAACCTTACAGTTGCTGATCACGTTCCGGCGTTCCCCCTAATAAGAAATAACTCGAACCGGGTTGAGACGCGTTAATCAATTCTAAACATATTTATTTACAATATTAAGTCAAACTTGTTGACTGAATGTCCGCCGATTATTTTATCAAACCATGATAACCTAAATCAAACCTAGTGTCGTGTTTTATTTCGTGTTATTTTTGCTGAAAAGCTAAAAACACTTTCAATTGTCGGATTTCAGAATGGAGTTTGGTTGGCCGGCCGCTGCACGCTGTATTGTTTTGCCTCCCCCCACCCCCTCCGTGGCGGCGGGACGCAGACGCGAACCCAGTCCGAGATAAGGTTATCTCTGTCGGCCGTAACCCGTCGGTTTATCGCTCGTTTAAGAGAACTTATCTACTAATTTAGTGAATCATTAACGAAGACAGACAACAGTCAGTCATTATTTACTGGACTCACCGCTCGGAAAGCAGCCATCTCCTCTGCGCAACAAGGATGAACGGGATTATGTGTCCGTGTGGAAACAACAGCTGCCGGTTTGAGTTCCGGTCACCTCCGTACTGAAACCTGAAAGGAGGAAAGAAACAAAAGCTCGTCAGGTTTTCATTAAATATTTAACTAAACTCAACTGCTGTAGAAACGATTTATTTTTGATTCGTTTGTTGTTGCTTTTTTCTTTTATGCGCTCACACAAAAATTCGTGGTCCGCGGACAAATGACGCTCTCAGAATCAGTTCAATATTAAATATGTTTCACTGATAATTCTCAAACCGGAAGTGGCCAGAGGACTCTACTCTGATTGGCTGACACCGGCAAAAGAATGTAAAGGAGGGTCAACGAGGGCATTCAAATCGCTGCTGATTGGTCAAAAGGAGAGGCGTGGAGTGGGCCGGGCTACTTCCGGTGAGTTCAAGAGCAGATGGCCGAAACTTTTCCTGAAGTTTTATATTTAAAAAAAAAGAAAAAGAAAAAAAAAAAACACGTGTGAATGAGTGTTTATTCAACAGGTTCTGTCATTATTATTAATTATTTACAAACACAATGGAACTTTGAGTTCATAATGTTACTGTACTATTTAAAGAACATGCACATTATTTAAAACTCAGTAAAACTATTATACATGAATAAAAAAAAACAACACCTGTGCTCTAATTCGTGAGAAGACTGTTGAACGTTTAATTCTAACGGGGAAATACGTTAAGTCTAATTTCCAAAACCACAGTCATGATGAAACTAATTATTATAACACAAAATTTCACATCCATAAATGCAGTTCTAAATGTTTAGAAGATTTTGTATTGCTTTCCAACTCATGCATTCACACTCCTCAAACAATAAAAATATAGCTGCTTGTATATTTATTTAGTTATGTATTTATTTATTTTCCCCTTAGCACCAAATTTTTTTTCACACCATTTTTTTATTCTCTTTTGTACTTAATTTCTTTCTGTGTTCTTGTTCAATAGAAAGTTTGTAATGTAAAGGGGAAAAATCAGACAATTTAATTTCATTTAATAAAAAAAAAAACACTTTTATTTTACTGAATAAACTCTAGTAAATACATTAAATGTGATTTGTGTTGATCGGTTTCTCGGACGGGATCTGACTCTTGACGCCGTAGTTGAGTTCAGCTCCTCCGGCCACCAGAAGGTCGACGCCGGTGGTGAAGGTGGCATCGGCAGCGAGGAACAGGGCAACCAATCCGCATTCAGCCGGAGTCCCCATGCGACCAATCAGCTGTTCAGAAGACATCAAAACGTTAATGTGGTTACTTCACAAATCTCCTGAGTAATCGTCTATTTATTTTATCCTCCAGCAAATGGAAATTTTATTTTGACCTTTGCTGTTTTCGACGTTTGAGAAGATCCTGGTCTCACCACTTGTTTGTTTGTCCTCCGGTTGTTTTACGATAAATATTGACTGTGATAAAACCCTTCAGGGTTTCTGTCTGACTCGTCTTCAGAGGTCAGGAGACAGTTGAACGTGTCATTAAAAATACTCATTCAGACGACTCTTAATGATTTTCGATTTGTTTTCACACAACTGTACAGAACCGCCGGTTCCCCTGAGAACCCACCTGGTACTTCTCTGTGGTTTCCTTGACGTTGGCGACGTCTTCATGTTGTTCCAGACATTCTTCCATCATAGGAGTCATCACGTTACTCGGAGAGATGCTGCAACGAGGAGAAGTTGAATCTCTTCCTACATGATGTCTTCCTACATTTTCACATGTTGACGGGAGGCTAATAACTGATGGTGTGAAGTATCGATCACTCTGGTTAGGGTGCTGATCAAATTAAAATAACTTTCAAGTTGAAAATGAAGAGGAGTCCTTTTATTTTCATACAATCGTCACGTCTTCATCCGCTTATCTCGCTTGTGAGTCAAATTTCTGCTTGAGCCTGTCCCAACTGGCTACAGGCGAGGGGCAGGGTACACCCTGGATGAGACGCCAGCTCATCGGGCACCACATTAAAGATAAACAACCACGCCTACATGCAATCTAGAACTGATCAGCCCACCTCAGCTGCATGTTTTTGGTACGAATCCTGTCTGTTATTGCGCCAATAATCACGGTTCACCTTCCAATATGTTGGATCAATAATCTGAACCAGCAGGAAGCTGAAGAACCAGACTAGAACTCAAACCAGTTTGACTCACCAGTTCACGCGCACCTGATATCGACTCTCGTCCACAGCCATCGCCTTCGTCATGGAAACGATCGCCCCCTTGTGGACACAGGTTGGTATTACAGATCTCTACCTGGTCAGGTGAAGGACTGAGGATGAGGACGGCCTCACCTTGGTGGCGACGTAGGTCACAGAGTCCTTCTGGCCGATGGAGGCCACGAGACTGGCGACGTTGATGATGTTCCCCTGACGCCGCCGGAGGTGCGGCAGCGCGTACTGGAGACAGAGTGAGACATCCTGCTGTAATCAGAGATCCTCTATACCGACAATTATATGTGTGAGTAAGACAATGGAAGTGTTATTAAATTTAATATTATAATCAACTGATAAACACACTAATGAATATTTACTGACATTTGAATTTGAATAATTTTAATATTTGAATTACCAGACCCAATTCAAGTTTTTCCATTTGTGTCAAATTGTTTTCTTTTCGAATTTATCCAATTTCATCAGCTGATCTGATTCATGTAAACGTATTTTCTCCAATATGAGTCAAAAATGTATGCGTCTTCACATTTTTTGAGGCAGTAATAATGAATTAATCGTATTTTATCTGAAACGTGAGACTGAAACTTTACTTTTGAGGCCAAGAAGCAGCTGATCAGGTTCAGGTTCAGCAGCGATTGAAATTCCTCTGCAGTCGTTTCGTCGATCGATTTCAGAGGAGGGTCTGAAGTAGCAGAGATGAAGATAAAGTTAGCGTGTAGCGTCAAAGGCTAACTCTGGATGGTAAAGGAAACAAACAAAAACTCACGCCAGCCTGCGTTGTTGATGAGGCAGTCAATATGTCCAAACTGTTTGACTGTCACGGCAACTAAAGTCTGTGGAGAAAGAAAGAAAAGAAACATGTTTATTAACAGATTCATCACTCAAACAACCAAATAAAAGAAGAAATTCACACAAAACGTGAATAAATATCGGGGAAAATAATAAATAAACTAAACATAAGCTTCAAAGTTTCCAAGTTGTTCATCGCCTTGAAAAAATTGAAATCAGTTGTGATTCTGGTTTGACCCATTCTTTTAAACTGACTTCCACCTCGCGGTCCGACCAACCTGCTCAGGTAGATCGCCGTTTAATGTCTGACCCAGAAGGATGTTTAAAATCTGCAACTCCTTTTTTGATTTTTTTTTTACTGCATTTAAAACCAATAATAAAGACTTGGTTGTTAAAACTGTCACCCAGCGACAGAAAGGTTCTCTCTAAAAACAAAAAACACTGCAGATCTCTGATCTTCTTGTAGAAACTCCCATGAAGGGTTCACAGCCGGTTCCAGCCCCAGGTGAACCCTTAGCGTGTCAGCCCGATCTTTAAGTTTATCTCTGTTTTAAGTCTTCACCCTCAGTTTGTACATTCCTTTACCCTCATCATGATCACTGAGGCTGATTGGGTCTGACTCAGGAGATAACACTTCTATAGGGAAGAGTTCGTATCCTCTGGATGCCCTAAGAGTTCATCAGTGTGTGCTTCTATGCCACATGTGTCAAACTCAAGGCCCCGGGGGCCAAGTGTGGCCCACCCCATTATTTTTTGTGGTCCGCGAGAGCATGAAAGGTCAGAATGTCTAAAAATAAATAGGTCAAAAAAATGTGCTTTGACCTAAACTACATTTCCCAGAATGCAGTAATTCAGCCCATTTTAACTTTGACAAAAACGTTTTTATTTAATGTCCTAAATTGTGTTTGATGTTATTTTTCTTAATTCTCTTGGATAGTTTGATCCTTGACTGATGGAGTTCTGTGGGTTTAATAACCTGACAAATTAAAAGGATTTATGTTATCAGAGAGAAACAAACAAACGTTTATTCTGTGTAACTGTAATGTTTGTAACTAGAATAAGTGATCAATTCAGAGTTATTTCACATTAACGTGTAGTTACATTTATTTTATCATTACACTGAGTTAAATTTAGTTACATTTATTAGTTACATCTGGCCCTTCAGTTACAGCCATTATGCTGATGTGGCCCTCGGTGAAAATGAGTTTGACCCCCTGTTCTATGGGGAGAGTTCGCCCTCTGCTGGGCAGATATGAAGCCCTGTTTTGTTTTCCACAATAGATATAAATAAAGTTTTGCATGATTTGTTCTAAGAAGTCCAGATTAGTCTGATTTTTAATCCCAACAGGAGGAGGGATTGAACCACCGTTAACCTTAAGAACAGTCTCTACGTCTGCAGGCTCTGATTAGTGCTCTTACAAAACCTTCTGCAGACCATAGCGCCCCCTGGTGGCCACACCCAACAGCTCAGCTAAAACACGCTGTGGCCCTTGAGGACTGACATGTGTCCTCTTCCTCCTGTGAGCTCCCCTACAGTACGCGGTTCTACCACATGTCTCTCCAGATAGATCTGATCTAGATCTGATCAAATTACCCTAGACGTTGTGAGCGTACCGTAGACACAGATTTTTAATCTGGATCTCCTCTACATTCCACCATTGCTGCAGAGAGATAAAATCATTTTCTTCTTTTTTAAAAAAAACTATTCCATAAAACAAGAAGAACCATTTTGAAGCAGTTTTGTCAGATAAAAGTGTTCAAACTCCAGAAAGCACTTCCTGCTTTAATGTTATTAATAAAAACACACTGGACCGGAGCGTTATCTGTAAACCTGACTGGCAAAATGGAACAGCTCTTAAAAACACAGAAATGGTGGGTAAAATGATAAAATCTGTTGAGTCATGACATGGATAGCGTGCTTTCTTTACTGTTAATATGTCCCATAAAAATTTCACCACTTGTCTGTTTCTATAAAATCTTTCAGTTTTTGCTGATGCAGCCCGAATTTTCTGGTGGTTCCCATCTGAAACTGTACAGATAAAATCTATTCTTATAAACAAGTACTCAGTTCCGACGCATTTATGAAATTCATCATTTAAAATATTTAAAACAGCCATTTTATCTGCACCTACAGTTGGAACATACACTGATAAGAACAATCACCTTTCCTTCAACCTCTGCCCTTATTTTTAAAACGTGGCCTGATGTGATGTCCTTCAGTAAAAAGGTTAAAAAGCAAAAGACAATAAAATCCCCACTCCACCCCCTGATGCTGGTTTTGCAGTTAAAATTAATTTCTCCATTCCATTCTCGCTTCCAGTCAACAAAACTACCAACAGTACCGTGTGTTTCCTGGACAAAAAAAACTTCTTTTACATTTATCACATTAAAAACACAGAGGCTCTTTTTTTCCATGTTTCTCGCTCCATTAACTTTCAATGTTCCCAGTTTGATGCTGCACACGATTTTTGGGGACCATCAGAACTTTTCTCCTGAAGGACACTGATTCAGGTGGGGACTCTTGAACCCAGAGCCCACCGACATGCTGCCCCTTTAAAGATAAAGATAAACTGAACTTTATTAATCCACAATGGGAAAATATTTTTTTCCCCTCCAAAAACTACTGAACGCAACCCCGATTAAACTAAAATTTAACTGAAATGCAAAATAAGCAAGTATTAAAAAAAAAAAAAACATGAATGAAAATAACACAGACGCAACACTCCTCTTACTTCCTCACACCATCTCCCAGCATGCACTGCGGGAAAAGGAAAGAAAGAAAGAAGGAAAGCGAGATAGAAGGAACAAAAGGTCGGTTTCAGACGCGTCTGAGTAAACAAACTGTAATACTGGAAAATCCAAAGGTTGAGTTTACTTTTTTTTAAAAAAGTAAACTCAATTGATTTAAACAGATCTGGACCTGGATAACAGAACTCACGCAGACATTTAAAAAAAAAAAGACGCAAAAAAAAAAAACTGCCTTAGAAAAAAAATTGTAAAGTTGAAATTTTACGGTAGCAATAAAGGTTATTTGAATCATGCAGGTCGTGGAAGAGGTCATCAGGAGCAGAGGTTTGTTGGACACATTTCTTACATAACATTTTTGTTACAGCAGACATTTTTCTCAAGAAGTTATGAAGCAAAATGATTGGTTGATTCAGTCACTAAACATTTACTGGTTAGTGTTCCTGAGTAGTTAATGAGTGTTTATGAGTAGTTAATGACCGTTTGAGTAATTAATGACCGTTTATGAGTAGTTAATGAGCGTTTATGAGTAGTTCATGAGTGTTTATGAGTAGTTAAAGAGTGTTTATGAGTAGTTAATGAGTATTTATCAGTAGTTAAAGAGTGTTTATGAGTAGTTAATGAGTATTTATCAGTAGTTAATGAGTGTTTATGAGTAGTTAAAGAGTGTTTATGAGTAGTTAATGAGTATTTATCAGTAGTTAATGAGTGTTTATGAGTAGTTAATGAGTGTTTATGAGTAGTTAATGAGTATTTATCAGTAGTTAATGAGTGTTTATGAGTAGTTAAAGAGTGTTTATGAGTAGTTAATGAGTGTTTATGAGTAGTTAATGACCGTTTATGAGTAATTAATGACCGTTTATGAGTAGTTAATGAGCGTTTATGAGTAGTTCATGAGTGTTTATGAGTAGTTAAAGAGTGTTTATGAGTAGTTAATGAGTATTTATCAGTAGTTAATGAGCGTTTATGAGTAGTTCATGAGTGTTTATCAGTAGTTAATGAGCGTTTATGAGTAGTTAATGAGTGTTTATCAGTAGTTAATGAGCGTTTATGAGTAGTTCATGAGTGTTTATCAGTAGTTAATGACCGTTTATGAGTAGTTAATGAGTGTTTATCAGTAGTTAATGAGTGTTTATCAGTAGTTAATGAGTGGTTATCAGTAGTTAATGAGTGTTTATCAGTAGTTAATGAGTGTTTATCAGTAGTTAATGAGTGTTTATCAGTAGTTAATGAGTGTTTATCAGTAGTTAATGAGTGTTTATCAGTAGTTAATGAGTGTTTATTAGTAGTTAATGATGGGTTACTGATTTTACAAAGCAGAGCCAGGCAGAAGAAGTAGATCCTTCACTTACTACCTGTTTAAAACAAGTTAATCAGTCACAGGAAACTAAACTCCTTTGGAAACAGTATGTACAGGTGACGTCAAGCCGGAGGTGGAAAACTATTCATGATCCTTTATATAAAATGATTATGAAATAAACCCAACCAACCTGTTTTTAACAGAAGCTGTTTCGCAAGTTGTGTCAGACATAACTTCTTCTTCTTTTTAAACTGCCTCACACAGCAGAATCATTCATTTCCTCTTCATGTAGAGACATAAAATAACTTCACCTCATCAGATGGACGAGTAGAAACAGGTTGTTGAAGTAATAATTGGAATAATATGACATTATGAGGTATGAATAAGTAAAAAAAAGTCAAATGAGTGTGGGGAATGAACCCAGGATCGAAACTGGAGGATTTTATTTCCAGGTATTTTTAGATTCTTCAGCAGGAACTCAAATGTTTGCAGACAGACTATGACAAAGACACAACCCTCCTGCTGAGGGAACGTTTGTTTATTCACCCAGAACAACCCGTCCGACCACAACCGGAGTTACCTTCAGGTCGTCGTCTTTGGTGACGTCAAGAACTAGAAATTTACAGGATCCGGGTCCGGTTTGGTTCAGACTGGCCTCCAGCTCCTCGCCCCCCGAATCTGTGGTCCATACCAGAAATTCATATTTTACAGGAGGGATTTTATTTGAAACAGCTGATTAAACACATGCATATATTTAAATAAAACTAATGCATGAATTTACAATACACACAAATCATCAAATATGAGAGGAAAAAAAAAAAATTTTACTGACTCGGTTTTGCACAAAAAACCACTTTGGCACCATTCTCCACTGAAACGAAAAAGGAAAATAAAATAAAATAAATAACGATAAATGGCTTATAAATGATAAATATTAAATTGTATGTCTGTATTATAATAATTTTTTTTTAAAAAAACATACCAAACACTTCCACGATCCCTCTGCCAATCCCCGTGGATCCTCCGGTGACGATCACAACTTTGTCCCGGTACCGCAGCGACATGACGGCCGCTGATCTGCGCTGCTTCCTGATGCTGAACTGACGGAGACTCGAACTTATCACCTCCCGTCACCGAGCTGTCGAGTCTCCTCCCGTTCAGCTGCGCAGTAAACTGTCAAAGTACCACATTTCATCTAGTCAGGTACAAGGTTCAAGAACCTGATTTGGTGCCAATAATGAATATTTGTTGCGTTCAGGTGCTTCTGGAACTATTGGAAAAGATCGCACCACCGTTATTTATAGGGGAAATTGGAATAGAGAAATCAATGAGGCAATCTATGAATAAAATATAAAAATCAGTTTATTATAATTTCCTATATTACGGGGAAAATTGCATACAACAAACTTATAAATAGTAGTGACGCTAGCTGTGGCGAGAGGCTACATTTAATCGGAGTTGTCGAGTGAAACTGAAATTTCCGAGTTGTTCCTGAACGCTCCTGATGCAGCTGAGAGTGATTGAGAACGGAGCTCGAGCCACTGCTAAACATTACACGAGCTTTATTTTTGTTTTAGATTTTTTTTTTCGTTCTTGTGTTTTTATTCTTTGTTTTAGATGTATTTAGTTGATATATTCACTTTATTTATGAACATATATTAAATTAGATTTTATTTATAAAAAATTTATGAAAATTTTTATTTAAAAAATTAAATTAAATTTTTTTTAAAAAAATTGGCTTTAACTACTAATCTGTGAAATGCCATTCTGTATTTTTGTCGTGACGTCACATGACGAGCCACTTGACCACACCTACAGCAGCTGGAATCTCCCTGCTATTAGCTAGGCTGTCCACAACTCTCATGCTAAGTCCACTTAGCATCTCAGGGAACAATGGCCTGTTATAAACACAGTAAATGTTTTATAACCGATTAACATTCAATAGCATAGCATTAGCGCTTTGTCAGATCCCATAATAGAAGGAAATGGAGGCTAGCATATATTTAATTTCATGTCTGGCGTATTACTGATGCTATATTTGCACAAAGGAAAATAAAATAGTGACTTTTTGTCTTGAAGGGAAAATTATTTTACAGATTTAGTCCATTTATCTTAAACTCAGTCACGTGCATCCTCTGACTAAATTGCTAGCATGCTAAATTTTCTGATTAGCCTAGCTGTAGCTGATGAGGATAGAATTTATCATATTAGATTTGTTAGGCCACCTCCCTTGACAACGCAGGTGTGTGTTATCTGGCGTGATTAAAATGGGAATACATTAAACTGATTTCAGTGTGAGTGTGTATCTCCTGTGAAGCAAGGTCGCGCTCTGTTCTCACACAGATGCTATCGCTACGCTAAGCAGCTGGAGTTTTGTGACCTTGTTATTTTGCAACAAACTTCATTCCGCCGCTACGTGCTAACCATAGCAAAATATATATTTACTTACCAGTCAAAATCTTAAATTAGCTTCCTGAATTTGGATTATTTTGTCACATTATACAGTGATATATAATGATATAGTGCCATCCATCCATCCATCCATCCATCCATCCATCCATCCATCCATCCATCCATCCATCCATCCATCCATCCATCCATCCATCCATCCATCCATCCATCCATCCATCCATCCATCCATCCAATTTCTTGAAGCAGCAGCTTCAACAGGGAGCCCCAAACTTCCCTTTCCCCCCCACTTCCACCAGCTCTGACTGGGGGATCCCAAGGCGTTCCCAGGCCAGTGTTGAGATGTAATCCCTCCACCTGGTCCTGGGTCTGCCCCGAGGTCTCCTCCCAGCTGGACGCGCCAGGAACACCTCCCTAGGGAGGCGTCCCGGAGGCATCTGCACCAGATGCCCAAACCACCTCAACTGACTCCTTTCCACACGAAGGAGCAGCGGCTCAACTCTGAGCCCCGTGAACAGCAGTGTTTCTCACCCTATCTCTAAGGGAGACACCAGCTATCCGCCTGAGAAAGCCCATTTCAGCCACTTGTATCCGCGATCTCGTTCTTTCGGTCATGACCCATCGCTCATGACCATAGGTGAGGGTAGGAATGAAGAATGAACGGTAGATGTAGAGCTTTGCCTCTGGGTTTAGCTCCACCTCTGTGACAACAGTGCGGTAAAGCAACTGCAATACCGCTCCTGCTGCCCCAATTCTCCGTCCAATCTCACGCTCCATTGTTCCCTCACTCGTGAATAGGACCCCAAAATACTTAAACTCCTTCACTTGTGGAAGGACCTCATCCCCCACTCGGAAAAGGCAGTCCACCAGCTTCCTGCTAAGGACCATGGACTCAGATCTGGAGGCCCACAGCCACTCAGAGCTAGTCCGACTTACTGCCGAGAACTCCAACACGACTGTCACTTTGGGCGTACAGGGACTGGATGGCGCTGAGGAGAGGCCCCCTCACTCCATACTCTCACAGTATATCCCTGGGGACCCAATCGTTCACCTTCTCCAAGTCTACAACACACATGTAGACTGGATGGGCAATCTCCCAAACCCCCTCCAGGATCCCTGCAAGAGTAAAGAGCTGGTTCATTGTTCCACGACCAGGACGGAACCCACATTGTTCCACCTCAACCTGAGGTCCGACAAGACATAAAGCATGGAGTGAATGGAGAAAACAGTGGATAGAAAAATTAAACTATATCTAGCTGTGTTGTTAAAGTTCCCAGAGCCCGGATAGCTCAGTCGGTAGAGCATCAGACTTTTAATCTGAGGGTCCAGGGTTCAAGTCCCTGTTCGGGCGGGTTACAGAGTTTGACCCTGCAATGAGCTGGTGTTCCACCCAGGGTGGAACCCTGAATGCATGCTTTGTTATTTGTTCCAGACTAAAACACAATACAAAAAGGAAAAAAGATATCTTTCAGTCCTTGTTTTTTTTATCCCCTGAAATATAAACAAGTAGCGATGCTTCTGCTTCTTCCCACGTTCTCCTTTATTTAAAGCGACTTTTTCCCTCCTGGTTCTAAATATGGCGGGTAAATTTTTGCCAAACAGAAACACCCCAGTGTAGATTTCATGATGTGTCTTGAATGACCTCAGACATACAGACTTATATTTAATGCTAAACCAGGTCAGGTTTGTCATATTTTTATACAGCCTTGTTTTGCAGTCAAAAACACAAATTTAATTTATGTTAAAAAAAAAAAGGCCAAACGTTTACTGTCATTCATAAAAATGGATCCCTTCCCTTTCTTAACCATCTGAGTGCCGCCGTGCGTGAAAACACTTACAGCATGTTTAAGGAATGGGGGGGGGGGGGGGGTTAAAAGGCCGACAGGAAGAGTGGCTGGGATTTGGTGCTCTTTGATCCGGGGGTCAAAGATCAAATTTCTGCCCGACAGCATTCCCTGGGGGTTACCCAGTGTGAGAGAGGGCACAAGTGAAGACCCACAAACAAGCCTCACTCTCTTAACTTCAGCAGATCAACACCCCAGAAGCCCCCCCCAAGGAGTCAAACCGGCCCCTCCCTCCGACCCGTGGATGATAAGGGGGGTGAGGAAGAGGAGGAGGAAGAGGAGGGGTCGCCTGGACATCGTGATTGGGGAACCGATATACAAACTTTCTCAGACTGAGGTCGTCCCATAAGGCGACCTGAGGTGGAGGTGCAGCCGGAGAGTCATGGTCACTCTGTGGAGGTGCGGTTAGTTGGTGGACGGGGGGGACAAGAGGGGAGTCAGAGTCTCTACTGGGAGTCACGGTCAGAAGCGGGTGAGAGTCCGACTGCATGTGTGGCGCTTCTTGCATGAAGTCTGCATGACGTGGTTCATGGTAAAGAGTAACAGGACGGGGTGGAGGGTCAAGGGCTTGTTAGCGCGGTTCCTTATGTAACACAACTCCTTCAAACGGGTAACGCAACACAACTCAAGCTGGGGAAATAAGCACTGAAAAAAAAAAGGTTTAATGTAGATTTCTATCTAAAGCTGTTTAAATCAATCCACTGGACTTTTAAGAAAGTTTCTTGAAGATGTTTCGCCTCTCATCCAAGAGGCGTCTTCAGTTGTTGCAGTGGCTGGTCTTCTCCCAGCTTATTGGACCTGGATAACTGAGAACCTACAGAAACATGTGGATTTCTACATATTTTTGGATGTTTAATGTCATCAGAACATCAGTTAGAACTATTTAGAACTACTTGGGGGTATTCTTTCCCTCCTGCTCTGCTCCATGCATCAAAAATATGAGGTTTTAAATATGAAACTGAACCTGTCGTATAAATAAAGTAGGAAGGTTTTGATTCTTTGGGGTTGCCATCGCTGGTCATTGAGGGAATGCCGTGAACTCAACATGTATTAGCTCATGGCTAATCTGTATTGAAACTACACGTCTGCAGACATCAGCAAGTTTTATTTTAAAGGTGACATAAGTCAACATGAGGAAGCTGAAGACGCAGAATGACAACATAGCTGTTATCTGCTCATTTCCTTTTTTTTTTTTGTGGAGCGTCACAGATAAACAGAATTAATGCTGTTTAAAATGTGCAGAAGAAAAAGACTAAAAACAAACATGAAACAAAAAATTAGACTGTAAAGCTAAAGCATTAGCACACGCCATCTGAACACGCTGCATGTACTTAGCTCTCATAGCTAACAATAGCTAATTATCTTCACCCAATGTTTGATTGGCTTTGTTAAAGACTGAATTTTTGTTTTTTGTTAAACATTTCCTTTAAAGATGTTAGCATCAGGATTTGAATTTTGATCGATGTTAACAGTAATTCACGTTAGCTTATTTTATCCTAGCATCCAGCTAATAAAGTTATTTTTTTTTAAATTGAGGCACCGCAAAAATCAAAACAAAACAAATCAATGTTAATTGATTCACTTTGACCATAAAAGGAACCTTAATAATTTTTGCTAGTCTAAATTCAATCATTTCCGGATGGCTGTATTTTTTAAGTCGGGACCCGTGTTTCTCGTTTGTAAAAGTTAAATTATGTTTCCTCCAAAGGGAAAGGACGATCGAACGCTAGGAGATGTATAATCAAGACGAGGGAGGAGGAATGGGAGGAGAGGAAGGAGGGCAGACAAAGGAGAAGCAGAAATCTGAGGAGGTCAGTGATAAACACAAACGGACCAAAGACGAACATAATAAGCTGGAGAAGGAGAGCAGCGAGAAGGAGCCCAGCAGGGGGGCCAAGAGGGACAACCGTCGCTGCCCGTGGAGGAGTGGTTGGGCTCTGGCCGAACGCCTTGCCATCAACGTGTCGGGGATGAGGTACGAAACCCAGCTGAGAACCCTGGGCCAGTTCCCGGACTCCCTGCTGGGCGACCCCCGGCGTCGCCTTCGCTACTTCGACCCGTTGAGGAACGAACTCTTCCTGGACAGAAGCCGAGTCTGCTTCGACGCCATCCTCTACTTCTACCAGTCAGGAGGGAGGCTACGGAGGCCCGCCAACGTCCCCTTGGACATGTTCCTGGAGGAGCTTCACTTCTACGAGCTCGGGGACGAGGTCATCGACCGGTACAAGGAGGACGAAGGTTTCGCCAAGGAAGAGGAGCGACCTTTGCCCACCAACGACCTGCAGCGTCGCCTGTGGATGCTGTTCGAGTACCCAGAGTCCTCCAGCGGCGCTCGCATCATCGCCATCATCAGCGTCCTGGTCATCGTGATCTCCATTCTCATCTTCTGCCTGGAGACTCTGCCAGAGTTCAGGAATGAGAAGGAAAGGAGGGAGGTGAGGATGGGTTGCATGGTGCTGACATGCATGTTAGTCTTTCACGAGTGATAGGAACTTCCTGGAGGGCAGTTGGGCGATTGGGTGCAAAGACAACAGAGGTTAAGACAGTACTGATGGATGTCACCCATCACCTCAAGATTGAAAAGGTCTTGTTCTCCCGCGTTAACACTGAGTAGAAGGAGAAGATAGAGGGAACAATCCATCAAAGAAACACCTCCGAAGGAGGGGAGGCAACAGCTAACATAGAGAGCAGAGGACGGAGGAGGAGGAGGAGGTTTTCCTGGGATTATTTTGGACTTGTCATTAAATCTGATCCGCACATTTCGAACGGAAGGAATGAAGCGGTGCAGTTAAACTGCTGGTGGAAAAAAATCAGCAGGGAAGGCACAGGGTGGATGAGCTGGTGGGATGGAGGTTTACACTTTGTTGGGCACTTAGAGGCGACTGCCTGAGCCAACTAGTGCATTAAGATGGACTGATTCTTCCAAAAGTAATGAGAAGAGAGAGAGAGAGAGAGATTGAGAGGGGAAGGAGTCAGAGGTAAGGAGTCCAGGATGAAGGAAAGGGAAGGAGATGAACTTGTCTCAGGTTGCTCCCTCGAGGTTGAAGGGTTATATATAGAGAAAGGACGAACCTTAGAGCGTATCAACCTAGAAACAGATGTTCGTACCGATAAACACTATGACTCACCGGTCAGACGCTGAAAACAGGATGAAAAAGAGACGCGGATCAGATCAACTTTTCTGATGACACCTGGAAGATGAATTTAGCCTGGCGTTATAGCTTTGGCGGCTTGGGTGGAGGCTGGTTTTGGGCAGATAGAATTTGCCTGTGCAGTAATCACTCGCTCAGTGGGAATGAGACTAATTAAAATGTGTGTAGTTGAATTCTGATAAAAAATTCTCGATAATATTTCTTAAAAAAAATGGTTTGGCCACTCAACTGATGGATAAAACAGGAAGGTCGGGTTCGGAAAGAAAGTGTGGGCTCACTTCCAATCCAAAACCACAATGATCTGCTCGAGAGGCAAACCAGTGATCGGATTTTAAAGCAACTGATATGTAATTTCAAAAGCTAAAACTGTAGCTAAAAGCTACCTATAAATCATCGGGTTAAATCTATTGACAAAGACGCCACAGCAATGAACCCCAACTCATCACAAGTCGCACCGCTTTTTACCTTCTTAGTGCAAATCCTCATTTAGGTTCATCCTCTGGGACCATAAACGATTTTATGGTAATAATTTGACTTCATAACCCACAAACTGAACCAACCTCAGGTGAGATTTCCGGGTCCAGAGGCTACAGTGATGCTTCCAGGTCTTAAATTCAAACATCTGACTGATTTCTTCTCAAAAATGTCCCTTCTTCTTCAGGTGTTTGGGGTACCGCTCCAGAAATGGATGGAGGAACTTCACCTGAGTGAAAGTTGATGGAATGTCATTTTGGAACTCTCAGACACACTTTATGTTTTTTTGCTAACTGGCCATTAAAATGTGCGGCATTAAAGAACTGCTGCTACAAATAGACTCAAGCATAGAAACACATGAAGCGTTGGGGACAATATTCGCCGGAGGTCATAGGACGCTTCGGAGAAACCCGATCCGACTTGCTGGTGCCCAGTCAGTTCAGACATTCACTCGCTACCCGGAAAAAAAAACAAGCAACCGGGTTGGATGACATGTCAAATACCGCCACCGTGCCGGTGTAACGCAACCCAGAGTCACATGAACTTTGTGTTTTTGTGTGCGTTTAAATATAGAATAACTAATTTATATAAAAAGAAATGAAGCTGTCAGAGTGGAACTGGCCAGAGGAGTGAAGTTAGCAGGGTATCACGATTTCTCAGGCTCCATCAGACGATGACGGATTTCATACTTCAAATGTGCTGAGAACAAATTTTCCTAATAATCACTGCTTCTCACTTATCCTCTCCTGTTTACTCCTTTCTCCTTGTTTACTGCTGTAAACATCGTCTCCACGGAGCTACTCTTTTTCCCCTTACCTTTCCCCTTTATTCTCTTATTTCTTTTTCCATCTTTGAGGCAGCAGCTCTTTGAACTCTACCCTCTTTCTCTTCTTCCCTTGCAGCAATCCATCGTCATACCTCACCCCACCAATCCGGATCAAAACATGACCATCCCGTCCGGCTTCACCCCCTTCCAGGACCCCTTCTTCATCGTGGAGACCATCTGCATCTGCTGGTTCTCCTTCGAACTCATCGTGCGCTTCACCTGCGCACCGAGCAAGATGCACTTCTTCAAAGACGTCATGAACACCATCGACTTCTTCGCCATCATTCCTTACTTTGTCACCCTCGGCACGGAGCTGGCGAAGGACAAAGGCTCCCAGCCGTCTGTGTCCCTGGCCCTCATCCGAGTCATCAGGCTGGTGAGGGTCTTCAGGATCTTCAAGCTTTCTCGTCACTCCAAGGGGCTCCAGATCCTGGGCCAGACGTTGAAGGCCAGTCTCAGAGAGCTTGCCCTGCTGATCTTCTTCCTCTTCATCGGGGTCATTCTCTTCTCGAGTGCTGCCTACTTTGCAGAGGTGGACAGCCCCGACACGGCATTCACCAGCATCCCCGAGGCCTTCTGGTGGGCCGTGGTGTCCATGACAACAGTCGGCTACGGGGACATGTACCCGGAGACTGTCGGGGGAAAGCTGGTGGGCTCGATGTGCGCCATCGCCGGCGTGCTCACCATCTCTCTGCCAGTTCCCGTCATCGTGTCCAATTTCAGCTACTTCTACCACCGCGAGATGGAGTGCGAGGACACCACCCAGTACCACCACATCGCCACGTCCGTCTGGGAGAAGGACGGAGAGGGTGACACCGATGAGGAGGACGAGGAAGGAGGGGACGGTGTACCTGAATTCATGGGGGATCACGCTCCCTTGTATGGGCAGTACACAAGGAACATCTGCCCCCCGCTCAATGGGACGCTTCTGGCAGGGTTGTGCGCCGGACAGGAAGCTGGTGATCGGAAACGGATGAACTTCTACCTCAGAGAACCTCTGGTCACGCAGGTGTGAGGACGGATCAGTTCCTTCTAGAGTCCCAGGATGGACAGATGTGTGCAAAGTTCTGCTCCACCGTTCTTTTTACATTTGAGGTTTTTGCATGATTATAATTTCAGATAAAACTTAATTTCGTGGGTCCAAAATAATTTCTTTGGTCTTGTATTTGTTGCGTGATTGATTCCAAAGATAAGGAACGTCAATCAATCAATCAATCCACGCAATTTCCCCAAGCAATTAATGATCTATCTATCTTTCTATCTATCTATCTATTGTGAGAGAACGTTTGCATTAAAGTTCATTGTGCCATTTGGGGTTTGACATGATTTTTCGATGGCTTGAGAAAGAAGGCTTGTAAATAGAGAGTAAGGGGCGGGTCACTGACCCTACAAAAGATCAATCACAGGAGGCGATGACCCTTCTTGGATTGCAGGAGGGGCCAAGAAGCGAGGAAATCCGGGGAAACCAGAAGGTGAACATCTGTGTGCTGTAAAATGTAACTCTGTTGTGGGGACGGGATTGAAACAGGTAGAAAAGATCAAATACTGTAACTACTGTCAGAGCATCACTCTGCTCTCCATACCGGTGTGTATTAAAGAGGAATGACTGATCACACCGTGTCCGTAAGTTATCATTCTTCAGAGAATTAGCAACTCTCATTTAGCAGGCAGAATTTTCCTGACACTATCTATGCATCTGTCTGTATGTCTGGAGTCCTGTCAAGGAAACTTTCCAGGAAATTATTAAAGGAATATTTAGACATGAGTGAGTTTATCATGTCATCACATTGGGAATAATTCACCTCATACAAGTAAAAAAAAAAACATCAAATATAAAAAGATGTGACGAGAGGCTCAGACTGACGCCAAAGGACGGGTGTGTGACGTCATCCCTGTGACTTGTTGTTGATGATGATGAAGATGAGGATGACAGACGGACTCCAGAGCCGGTTTGCATGTGAAACAGAGGAACCTGACTTCTCCGAAATAAAACTCCAGACTGTTTTAGGTTCATTAAATTATGTAGGAAGCAAAAAAAAAAAAAAACTCACTTCCTGTTTCTTAAGAGTCTGAGGTTTCCGTCATTTCACAGTGGTCACATCTCAATCAGCTGATTGACCACTCCTGGCTCATTCATTAGCTGTCTGGATGTCAGCTGACTGTTAACAGCCAATCAGATTCAAGCAGAAAACATTTCAAATTTCAGAAACAAGAAGCTATTTTTTGACTGTGTGATTATTTGCTGTAAATGTCTCAGTACGTTTTAGGAAACCATCAGAAATTTGGTGACATGGCTTAAATGATCAGCTGTTTATGACGCATTTGTGTTTTTGGTTTGTTTAAAATTTGTTAAATGTTTCTTTCATTGAGTGAAATTGTTTTGTTTTTGTGTTCTGTTTAACATGAAACTATCAGATCTGCCTTAATCTGTTCAAAATTCTTAAAATAAATGTAATTAAAATGTTTTTTTCATGAGTAGTGATGGTAAAGACCGACCCGGACCTCCATGATGTGATGCCACATCCTGCCTCTAGATGTCGCTGCAGTCGAGACATCCTCCTCCTCCTCTTCCTCCTGTGGACACATTGATTTACAGTAACACAAAACAACAACTTCACTGTAAACAAAGGCAACAGCTTTGCTTTTCTTCATTCTGGCGGTTTGAACTCCTTCTCTCAGGCAAACAAAGACGTCTCTGTGTTTCCTCTCTGGACAGGAAAAGGAAACACCCTGTGATTTATTTCAGCGCGTCGCCACAACAATGAGCCCAGTTATCATTAAACCAAGCTGGTAGCACTTGAAGCTGTCAAACTGTTGCATCAACACGACATATATCAGGGAATAATTTACAGATTTCTGCGATCACAAACAAGTCGTCAGTTAGATTTACTTATTTTTGCCATGTGTGAAACATCATGTTTTAAAATGAGGTTTGTTCAGCGATCAATTCATTGATTAATCACGATGAGGGATTGCGTCTGTATTTTTTGGGTTAACTTCTTTAAGATTTACTTCGGAGACTTTTTTGAAAGTACAGTATCTTTCAGAAATATTTGCAAAAATACAGCAGATGCGACAAAAATTCCTACATATGTATAAAAAATTTAAGGCAAGAGTTTCTTTACACACCAAAAAAAAATAAAATTAAAGTTCCATGTCAGATTTGGAGCAGAGCGCCATCACCTGACTCGACCCCCCTATCCTCAACCCCACCCCCCCAGTCTGACGTGATCTTATGCTGTCTGGGAAGAACGAGGTGGGATTGACGTCTTTGCAGCCATCTGCCTCTCCCATCCCTCACCCCTTCCCTCCCATCCCTCACCCCTCTTTGAGAGGATTAAGCGTGTTGGTTTCTCTTCGTCTGTCGCGACTTTTCCATCAAGTAATATCTTCGTCTTTAGCCGCCGAACGCTGACGCGTGTCCCGCTTTGGCGGCAAATCCCCTCGTACGACCGACTCGAGCAGCAAAGACATGAAACAAAGGCCGTTATTTTAAATAAATCTCTGGGAATTTATTGCAGGATCCACACCAGCCTGTGAATCTGAGTCAGGAGGTAAAGGATGGAGGGAGGCGGCGATTACATCGTGTTGAAAATTCAAGTTATTTTACACAGATTCAAAAGAGATGACTAATATTAAAACATACAACAAATCGGTTCAGACACCAGACCATCACTAGAAAATACAAACCATAGCTGATAAAGACGACGTGAACATCAGCGGAGAGAAACGACGTCTTGACAGTTGGATTAGCTTAGCATAAAGGCTTGAAACAGCTAACCCAGATCCGTCACAAGAGCCACAAGAAAGTGGAAGAAGTTCAGATACAGCAATGGAGGAAGAAACAGGAAGTCAACAGGAAGTAAACTAGGGAGAAGGTTTTCTGTTAAAGTCTTTATCGAGAA
This sequence comes from Antennarius maculatus, assembly GCA_013358685.1. Classification (NCBI taxonomy): domain Eukaryota; kingdom Metazoa; phylum Chordata; class Actinopteri; order Lophiiformes; family Antennariidae; genus Antennarius; species Antennarius maculatus. The sequence goes on from CM023620.1 coordinate 1,640,666, forward strand.
CAGTGTCCAGCCTTGAGACAGCGTTCCAATCTGTCGTGAACCTCCACCGTGGCGGGAAAACGACGGGGGGAACCCAGTCAGGGCAGGTCGGACGGTGGGATGGCGTGCCTCCGATCGTAGGCGGTGTCATCGCTCTCCTCGCCGTCGCTCACCTCCCCCAGAACCCTTTCGTCGTCCTCCTCCGTCTCGCTCCCTCGCCTCAGCCGCTCTCTCTCCCGGTCCCTCTCTCGGTAGGAGCGAGGCACCGTGGGAATCTGACAGGGGAGAGAAATGACGAGAAGGTGGAGGACGTGTGGATCAGGACGACCGTGTGAACGCTGGGGGAAAACGCCACGGTGATGAGAGACCAGCGGTCCGGAAAGACAATTGAAGGAAGGTTCAGGAAAGATCGGAATCTTTATAAGATTTAGAGAAGTAATCCTGTGGCTAGACTATCTAAAGTCTAGATAGTCTACTGCCCTGCAAGACTATCTAGAGTATCTAAAGTCTAGATAGTCTTGCCACAGGAGTCTTATCCAGATAGTCTAGATTCTAGACTATCTGGACAAGACTATCCCTCCAGTCTAGATTCTAGACTATCTGGACAAGACTATCCCTCCAGTCTAGATTCTAGACTATTTGGACCAAACTTCACCAGGTCCTCACCCGATGCTCGAGAACACGTGTCACAACTCGTGACCCAGGGGCCAAATGTGGCCCACCACATCACTTAATGTGGCCCTCGGGAGTATAAGAGGTCAGAATGTGCTTTGACCAAAAATTTAAATTTCCCACAATGCAGTAATGAAGACAACTTGTGTTAGATGTTATTTTTCTTGATTCATTGATAGTCTGTTTTCCAGTCAGACCAGTCTCCCAACACCGGACGCATTTCCCGGAAGCTAACCTGGACCGTTAGCTTCATGCTAGCTCCGTACCTGGTTGTCATGGGCGGGCAGGGGGCAGTAGCCCGGCTCCGTCCTGCGGAGGAGGCGAGGGGAGTGGGTGCGGTACGGCCGGGGGGAGTGGGAGCAAATGGAACGCGGGGAGGGGGAGCGGATGGAGTGCGGCGATGGAGATCGGACGGAACGGGACGGCGAGTGTGTGAGGGAGTGGGTCTGGGAGGGGGCGTGGCCGTGGTGGTTCTGTTTGGGCGGGCGGGGGGAGCGAGGCGGGAGCTCGGGCGGTTTGAAAGGGTCGATCAGGTCCATGTCGGTGAGGATCGGGGGCGGGGGGATGAAATCCAGCTCCCCCCCCTCCAGCGGGAGCATTTGCATTTCGGCGGCGTCGAGTTCGGCGAGCTCCGCCCTCGACAGGTGGTCCACGATGCCGGCGCCGAACGAGTCCCCCACCACGTTAATGGAGGTACGCATCCTGTCACTGGGCGGACACACAGCGTGAGTGAGTGACACCTCCCTCACAGGTAAACCCCGCCCCCTCCATCAGACTCACAGCAGCCAATCGACGGCAATCAGCAGGCTGATGTCCTGCGTCGGGAGGCCGACCGCCGTCAGGATCAGCAGCATGGTGACTAGTCCGGCACTGGGAATACTGGCCGCCCCCACGCTGGCTAGGGTGGCCGTCATACTGGGGGAGGAAGAGACAGAGCTTCAAAAGCCCCCCGCCTGACAGACAACTCCATTTTACACGCTGTACTTAAACGCAACACGTGATGGATTTAGTTTGGTTTCAATCCAGAAAGAAACCAGTGAAATTTCTTTAGATAAAGACTGGAAGCTTCAAGGGTTACCCAGAATCCCTCAGGAGACCCATCTAAGGGGTGGAGGGGCCCTGCTGTTGAGTTAGTGGGTGGGATCTGGGTGGGTAAATTTCACGTCGCTTTGAAGTAGACATTTTTTTATTCATGTGGTCGATAAAAAAAATAAAAATCTTAAAACAACCAAGATTTAAAAAAAAATAAAAATTTTGGATCCTAATAACCAACTCGTTTGGACCCCCCCCCTCCAAAAAAAAAAAGAATAAAATAAATAAAATAATAAATAAGAAAGAAAGAAATAAAAAATAAAAATAATAAAACATAAATAAAATAAATCCTAAATAAATATCGATATCATTGTCTACAAGCAATTATAAATAAAGTTATTCCAAATGATGGCACTGCATTATCATCCATTATGATAAGATTAGATATTGAAGTTACTAAATTATAACGTAACGTAACGTTTACCGCAGCAACCCCCGTGACCCACGAAAAAGGAAAAAAAAAACAGGAAGGAAAACAACTAAATCACGATTTCAACTTTCATTCTGATGTCTGCAGCGGCCTGACATTCACACGCGTTGATTCCAACACGCCACACGCAACCGTCGCCCACAATGCAACACGTCCTCCATCGGGGTCGGGTCGGCTGCGGTTCTGACTGGTGATGTTTACCGAGTCACGCTGCTCGTCGGATCTCTCCATTACTTCTTCTTTAATGGTCTTCAGCAAAAAAAAAAAAACACGGCGCCGATTAAACCCCCCACCCGGAGATCAAGCAGCGCTGAGGAGATTTAAACGCCTCATATGGGTCTGGTTTCAGAACAATAGTCCTGCAGACATTTTGAACATTAAATTCAGGCAAAACCAGCCGCTAATGAAAGACATATAAAAGGCGGCTTCAAAGTGCAGAACAACGTTTGTAACCGGCGGCAACAACAAGCAGAATCGGATCCTGTTTCCAATTAGACACGAAGGTTTGAGCTGGAAACTCAGAAATAAATCAAAAGAATTAATTATCGGTAGATTTTACAGTCGTTACAGGAAGATCTGGGTTTGCAGGAGTTACCAGAACGTTCACAAAGCAGGAAGCTGCAGAAGAGCCACTTCCTGTACTTTACTTCCTGTATCTTATTTGAATTTTTTACAACATAAGGAGGAAAACAGTGAACCAGTATCAGGAACCTGTGGGCGCTGCGAGTAGCAGCACAAACTATTTTTACCTTTCGTAACTCTAAATTTCGTTCGTAACTAGAGGCAATATTTTCCTGCTGAGGCGTTTGTAAGTAGAGGAACCGCTGTATCATCGGGACCCACCTCCTCCTCCACTGCTGTGGGACGGGCGCGGCGGCGCCCCCCTGTGGCCTTACCTGACGGTGACGATCTGCCCGCCGTCCAGCGTGATGTCGTTCATCTGGGCGATGAAGATGGCGGCCACCGCCTCGTACAGCGCCGTGCCGTCCATGTTGATGGTGGCGCCGATGGGCAGCACGAAGCGGGTCACGCGCTTGTCGATCTTCAGGTTCTCCTCCAGGCAGCGGAAGGTGACGGGGAGCGTCCCGGCGCTGGGGAGGAGGTGGGAGGGGGGGTCAGGAATGAAGACGTGCAGCAGGGACGGACAGGAAATGGACAGACAGGTGGCGGGAGGCGGGAGGAAATAGGAGTCCTCCCCCCCCCCCCCCCCCCCCCCCTTCTGGACAGCTGCTGCCATCCTGCCTGTGAATTACAGGAATTTGATTCCTGGCCCCGCTAAGCCCCCGCTAATATAATTAGAGGAAACATTGATGGGATTACCCAGCCACCCCCCCCCCCCCCCGGCCTCGGTAACGCGTGGCGACGGCGGCGCAGAATCCCAGGCGGGACGCCAGTTTGGTCGCTAATCCCACGGTTTTTACACGGGATCTATCCGACACGGATCTATCACACGCGTCTGGGATAAGCCGTCCCGATTGGTCGGCTCGGGAACGAACACCTCGCAGGCCACGCCCATCCATCGCAGGGACGCAAGCAGCTGCGCCGAGAGGAGGCGCCAAGAAACATGTGACGCGCATGTGTTCACACACACCCCACCGGAGAATGCACGCACACACACGCACACACACACACACACACACTACCTGCTGGCGGTCCCCAGAGCCGTGATCCACGCCTGGAAGATGCCGGAGTAGAAGGTGAACGGGCTTTTCCTGGTGATGACGAAGAAGATGGCGGGCAGGATGAAGCCGCCGTGGATCACCAGGCCCACCACCACCGTCACCATGTACAGCCCCAGTTGCCTGGCAACCACCTCCAGGTCTCCGATGGCGGCGATCTTCCCCGCGATGAGAGAGGCGATGCCCACGGGGGAGTACCTGAGCAGATGGGGGAGGTGGGGGGGGGGGGAGAGCGTCAGGGCTGACCTTTGACCTCTGGTGAGAATAAATTCATCTGATTAATGATTTATTATCTAGAATTATAGATTATTGTGATGTTAATATTGAAGCGTGGAAAAACTTTATTAATAAGAGACGTATCATTGACCCCCCCAGCGACCCCCACCCGGGTCGGGTCGGCGGGTTTTCACGACACATTCTTGGATCTCTGGTTTCCAGTTGCAGTTGTTCATCCGATTCGTAGCCCCGCCCCCTTCCGGCGGCGGCGGTGGCGGCGACGGCCTGCTGTCCTGCCGTCCTGCTCTCAGCTGCGATCTGGGCCCGGACAGCTGTGTGGTGGTGGTGGTGGTGGGGGTGGGGGGGGACGCGTCTCGTGTCGGTCGTGATGGATGAGCTCGTCGTACGATGCGTGTTTTTTTTTCGTAAACACGGCGCTCGCCCGTCGGAGCGCTGACTCATCTGTTTACACTCGGCGAGCGATGCGAGCGAGGACGCGAGGTGTCCAGCTGTTCGTCTTCCGACCCCCCCCCCCCACTCCCCTTTACAACTGACCCGGGTCGCCTTAAGGCGTGTCCTCCTCCCTGAAGACGTCCCATCGCATCCCGCCGCCCCGCCCACCTGCATCTGCGTTTTCCGCCGCCGTTAGCGGATCCATTACATTGGAGATCCTCCACCCCGACTCCCCTTGTGAGGGGGGGGGGGGGTCACAGCATTGTTCCGGGGCCCCCGACTCCCCGGCATACCACAGACTCCAGAAAGCACCAGGGAAGCCCGTTTTCTTTCCCATCTGTCCGTGTCCTTCAAGTCCCTCCTCCTCAGGCTCCTCCTCCTGATCCACCATCGCCAAGGCAACACACACACACACACACACACACACACACACACACACACACACACACACACGGCGGGGGGAACTGACCACATGATGAGGGACACCATGGTCATGATGATCTCGTTGAGGATGTTGAAGAAGTCGCACATGACCTTCCCTCGCTCGCCCATCCGGCCCATGCAGATGCCGAAGGTGATGAAGAATCCGATCAGGCCTGCAGGAAACGGGACACAACCACACGCCAGGGAGGCTTCATCAGTTTGGAACGCCCCCCCCCCGCCCCCCCCGCCCACCCCCTTCCGGAATATTCCTACCGCTTTTGTTTGTTTCCTAAAAAGAATCCCCTTTTAAGCCAGTTGGAGGATTTTCTCTTTTTTTTTTTTTTTTTTTTAAATCGATGAAGGTCGTTTAAAAGGTTGACAGAATTTATTTCTCATCATCTTGGCGTCACGATCGAAACCAAAACAAACGATTGAATCTGAATTAGAAACAATCAGAACTGTAAAAGTTTGTTAGATCTGGATTAGATGAAATCCAGCCTGTTGAAAATTGGATGACGATTTTTTTTTTTTTTAATCGCTCTTGTTGTTGTTGTTGTTGTTGTTGTTGTTGTGAGGTAACCGGGATGGATCTACATTTTTTTGAAGCATCTCCACTCTATAGACATTAACAGAAGTTAGCAGCTAAGAGCCCTGCCCCCCCCCGCCGCCCCCCCCCAGCAGAGGATGGACCATCATACACTGTAAAAAAGTACTTGTGATTCTATCGTTGGAATTTAAAATATTAGATGAGTTTCATTTGTGTGTGGTTTGGGATCAAAATAATAGCAGGAAGTTGTTTGTTTGTTTTTGTATTGATTTTCTCCACACAGACGACGCTGGAAACTCCTACGGTCCCCTGAAGGCAGCACGCGAACTCACCCAGGACGTTCATGCCCCATTTGTACTCCAGCTTCTTCCTGGCCACCAGCAGCTCCGTTTGGTTCACCGCCACCGGGACCATCTTTAGCACCGTCTGCACCTGGAGGGGGGGGGGGGGGGGGCAGAACGGATTGATCGATCGATCGATTGATCGATCGGGGCTCAGACAGAACTGGTTTAACAAAACCCCCCAATGTCAATCAGCAAACAATAAAGATTTGTCTGAATGAAAGGCCAAATAGAGAACAAGAAATTCTCACATAAAGACAAACTGGGGGGTCGGGGGGGGCGGGGGGGGGGTCGGTCCTTCCTGCAGAAGTAATTACGCCTTTTATGATTCAATGAATCCCTGATGATTTCAAACAAAAGAAGCAGTAAAGAGGGGATGCAGACGGAGTCGAGAAAGGAGGAGGGAACACCACAGGAAGGAGGAGAGGGCGGCTCTAAGCCGGGGCTGCTGGGTAAATAACGATGCTACAGATGTTAGCAGATTAGCAGCAGCAGAAGAGTTGACCCCTCGCCCCGTCCGACGCAGACGACGGCTTCTAATCATTCAGACACGCAGGAGACGGAGAAGAATGGGACGGACGGGATTGAGACTCGGGATTATCATCTCAGATCAACGGTCGTCTTTGTTTCCTCTCGGTTTCCATCCAGTCTATTTGTTCTGTGGAACACAATCACGGTTATCTTCTCCTCCTTCCTCCTTCTCCTCCCGGAACACATGGAGGAAACATGTGGCGTTTGGAGGACACGCGTCTTCTCCAGAGGATCATTAGCAACTCTTTCATCTTCTTCCATCCTGTCAGACTCCCTGAAACCTTGTCCAGACTCGGCCTTGGAACTCCCGACCTTTCGGCGTAATCCATACGAAAGCTGCTGAACAGACTTTATTTAGCATCGGGCTGAAAACCAAAGCGACGTCTACCTGTTGGAAGCAGGCCTGCACCAGGTTCTCAGGAAACAGGTTCCGGATCAGGTCCAGAAACGCGTCCAGACTGCTGACTTCCTGGTTCTTGGTTGGCGGCGTGTTCGTGCTAGATTGTCCCCTCAGCTTGGGGTTCCCCGGATGGATCCCCAACACCAGGATGACCCCCAGGATGGCGGCGATGACGGTGGTGGACATGTAGTAGACCATCGCCCTGCTGCCCATCCTGCCGCTGGAGCGGGCGTCCAGCCCGGCCAGCCCTGCGCACACAGTAGCGTGTTCGTATTTAGCATGCTAGCTAGCGCGACTGGTTCTCATTGGGTCACGTGTGGAGGCTCACCCGTGATGAGGCTGGAGATGATCAGAGGCAGGATGAGCATCTTCAGCATCCTCATGAGGATTTCTCCCGGGAAGGAGATCATGGTCAGGACGGCGTAGTCCTTCACCTTCATGTAGCGCAGCAGCATCCCGAATACCACTCCCATGACGACGCCTGGGGGGCGGGACACAACAATCACTTTCTACCAACGGAAACTTTTGCCTCTCTTTCCCTGAAAACTGTTGTTTAATTCCAGGTGACAACACTTCTTGACTTTGCGAGGACTTTTCTTTGACAACTACCGTAACGTTAACTGTCGACACTAAAGAAACAACAAGCTTCTATGACACGTGTCAAACTCAAGGCCCGGGGGCCAAATGTGGCCCTCCATATCTTATTATGTGGCCTGTGAGAGCATAAAAGGACAAAGTGTCTAAAAATGAATAGGTCAAAAGTGTGCTTTAAGCAAAACTACATTAACCACAATGCAGTAATTCAGCCCAATTTAACTCAACAAAATCATTTTGAACAAACATCCTAACTTGTGTTTGATGTTATTTTTCTTTATTCTCTTGGATAATTTGATCCTTGATTGATGGACTTTTGTGGGTTTAATAACCTGACAAATTAAAAGGATTTATGTTACAACAGAGAAACTTAGTTTTTCCGTGTAACTAATGTTTGTAATTTGAATAATGTTTGTAACTTGAATAAGTAATAAATTCAGAGTTATTTAACATTAAGGACTAGTTACATTTGTTTTACATTACATTGAGTTTCATTTAGCTACATTTATCAGTTACATCTGGCCCTCTGAGGACAGCCATGATGCTGATGTGGCCCTCGGTGACATTGAGTTTGACACCCCTGTTCTATAACCATAAAGGGGTGCGTGTCGTCCACGCGTACCCATGACGGTAAGTCCCAGCAGCAGGTTGTGGGTGTTGCGGCTGCAGTGGCCGGCGTCTTTATACGCCACATCCGTGTTGTCATCTCGCTGGTTCTCGTCTTTCTCCTTGGGTTTGGATTGGTTCGCTGTCGACTGGTTTGTCATCCTGCCTGTGGAGACGGATGAAGAGACGGGTTTGCTTCTAAATACAGGCTTAAACACCGACCAGCATGTGCCGGCCTGCACAGCGTTCAGCGTTGGTTAATGATGCACCTTTAGCTCTCCAGCTGATTCGTCAAACCTGAAGGCACAGGTTTGTTTAGGGTTATCTCAACAAAGTGTTTTTTTCTCCCGGGGCTGGCGAGGACCCGTCGTGTCGCCATTCTGGGTGGTTCACTTCATTATTTACAAGAAGCGAGGGACGACAAGGACCGATGACAGAAAGGTCATTACAGTATTTGGTTTTGGTTCTTAAGGAAGGTAAAGAAGCACGACTGCAGGAAACCCAAACACATAACAGCTAAACAGGAAGTGAAGAAAGACCTGACGATAGCCGATCTGTAATCATCCTCGAAATTGAAATCTAAATACAACTTAAGATGTAGTCAATGATAAAGGAAGAGATAGAGCTGATAAGTGAGGTGAAGAATGAGGCTTCATGACGGACTGTTTTGAGTCTGGACTTAAATAGTAGTCAGTTATTGGCTAAATTCCTAGGGGGTGTCAACCAATGCTTTTAATTCCCGAAGCTAGGGAATGACATGATGTGACAATTTAATGATTAAAAAAAACAGCTATTAGCAGTTAGCGGCTAATAATAATGAGAAGGTCCTCACATTGTTGGGGCAATGCAAGAGATCACCAGTCATGTAAATATAAGTAAATGATTGCTGTTGCCACGCTATTTAACACGAATGACAAATGTTGCACTACATGCAGACGATGCTGTGATTTATGTCACAAATATTTTGTTGAGGTAAGGCCGGCTCGTTGTTTTAAAGTCCACTGGTAGGGCAGTTTCCGCCTTATCACCCACATCCACTTTACCGTCATCCGTTGCTACTTAGCTATGAAGCTAAAACACGCCTGAGGGCAATTATAGCGCGACATAATTATTGGATAATTGTGATTTTAACCTCCTGAAACAAAAAGACAGGGATCACTAAAACCATTTTACAATCCTTCCATACATAGTTGGTGTATCTTAACTAAAAGACAAAAAAATTCTTTAGGTTAATTCTTCACCTTGAAGAAGCCATAGATGAAGTTAGCATGAAGTGTCATGGCCATCCACGCAACACACATTCGTCTAGACCACATGTGTGAAACTCAAGACCTGGGGGCCAAATGTGGCCCGGCCACATCATGTTATGTGGCCCTCCAGAGCATAAAAGGTCAGAATGTGATTTGACCAAAAACAGCTCATTTTAACTTTGACAAAAACATTTTGAACAAAGTTAACGTCCTAACTTGGGTTTGATGTTAACTTTCTTCATTCATTTGGACAGTTTGACCCTTGTTTTTGACACCCCTGTTCTAGATGGATCCAACGACTGAAAATGTTCTAAAAATGCTTATCAAGATGCATCGCACAAATGTTGAGACAATATTCTGCTTAATGGAGGGAAATGTTATTTAAAATCTATTTTGGCGGGAAATATTCACTGTTCTTCCACTCACATCCATCAGTCTCTCTTAAAAACATCATTTTTTACACCTCTTCAAATAAACACCTGTCGGCTGCTAATAACCACCATTCAAAGTCCATTTTAGCTCCGGAGCATCATCGCAGGAACGTTATGGAGGCAATCAGATTTTCCTCCATCATCTTCAACACAAAGAAAGCATCACTGGGTAGGAATGTGTCCGCCGTCCAATAACGCCGCACATCCCAACCCCTACAGAGAGGATCTCCGAGACCCCCACCCGCCGCCATCTCTAAACATGAATCTTATGTAAACACATCTGGAGAGCAGTGCCGCTGTGCCAAATAATCGTCAGAGGTATGAATGTCACATTTACAAACAGTCTGAGTCAGCGAGGCCGTCGCCAAACCAGACGTGATTATAATCCATCAGCTGAGTGGATGGCATCGCCTCAGATTCACCACAGCACAGCAAACGAGCAGCGGGACGGCGTTACCTACCGGTCGGTCGGTTGTTACGCGTTCGCCGCCTCCCATTCACCTCCTGCCGGTCATATCTCTACCCTCGATCTGGTCTCTGCAAACCGTCCCGAGTCCACCAGAAGCCGGATTGGTGATTGTATGTTTACACAGGAAGGAGAATGTCCCACTAACGTTTCATTCGCAAAGATATAATCCTCAGCGATCGGAGTACGGAGGAGATCAGGGGGGAGGGAGTTCCACCGTTTCAGTCTTTGCAAATCCTCTTTCCAATCCTTATGTCATTCTTTGTATCACCATTATTTGGTAGCATCAGTCGGGAGTGTCCCGAAGCATGTCTGACTATGTCTAAGGTGGGAATCATGAAACCAGGTAGAAGCTGTCGAGGTCAGGCTGAAGTCTGGTTTTGCTTCAGAACGTAAAAGAGAAACTGATGTTTGTGTAATTTAAAAGTGGTGACACGTGCTAGTGCGGAACTATAGACGGACGCAGCAAAATCTTGAAAAATTAAGCCTCAGTTCCCTGAGCAGGTCAAACCGAGGCCCCAGAATAATGAGGTGACAACATGCCTCCCCCTGAGAGGAGGACGAGGAGGAAGAGGAGGGCGGCGCTCATGACTCTAAGCTGCAGAGACGGGACTCAAGAACCTGAAGCTGCTGCGCAAATCTGTTGTCCGTCCTTCACAGATTATTTTCCTGCTCCAGGAAATGTCAGAGACACGGCCAGCCTCGAGGAACTGGGGTAAGCATCTACAGCAACCCAACATAGAACTTTAGGTGCACAAGAAACAGCTGGAGCGGCTGGCCTGAGAGATGCCTGTTACGTCACACTGCAGCTTAGCGTACCTGATACAACACAACAATTAAAGTCAGCGGGTTCAGACTGTTTGCCCCGGCGGCTTATTGCAAATCCTGGATTTTGTAGAGATGACACAGGTATTACAACTCTGCCAGGTAGGCTTTGGACCGGGAGGCATCCCCCCCTTTGAAGGGAATCCTCGACTTTAGCTGCATGTGTTGCTAAGAACAAAGATGAAGGCATCAGTCTCAAGGGGCGTTGAGTTCAGAGCACAGGAAGCCCCTTCTGGTTTAGCCATCGCGGGCGAAACGCGACCGCAAGATAGGAAGAGGCCAACTGTGACGTAAACACCCGAGTCGTCTGCGTAAAGACTTCGTCTGGCGTGCGACAGCCATCGCAATCAGTCTCAGAATGTACTTACGACACATCTTCTTAATCGTCATGGTTTCCGGGACATTGGGCTGCGATGACGACGACGGGATGAGTTAATCCTCCAGAGGGGAACGCTTCGATTGCTGAACGTACCGCCAGGGCACCGACGCCACGGACGACCTCGATGCTCGCGCCGGTCTGGCCGACGCCGGCTCGACGCGCGCTTATAGTCTTGACATTAACGAGGCAAGCCAATCCAGATGTTGGTCCAAGAGATCAAGCAGATGTACGACGGCTATACATAAAGTTATAAATCCCTTCTGCCCGGCCAATCCGTACGCCTGCTTCAGATCTCAGTCAGCTGCGCTACAAATGAGCAGAAGATGAACTTCCCAGCCATGAGAACGGGATCCATGTGTCGGTAGAATGTTCTCCACTGGATCGGGTTTGATCGTTTTAAATATAGACGTTCAGTCTTCATCAAAGACGACTTCATTAAATATCTTTGGGGCTTTTGTTTGGAGTAAAACAAGACATTCCAGACGTCGCTCTGGGCGCTGGCGGGTGGTGATGGGGATTGGAAGTGTTTCAGAGCAATTAGCGGGAACTAAAATTAGCCCAAGAGTCCAATTCATCCCAATCAACACTGATGGAAAATCCAATTCGGATTAGCTGCTGTGAAAACATGTAAATATGGTGGATGCAGATTGTAATTTATCACGCACACACACACACACACACACACACACACACACACACACACACACACACACACACACAAAACCCACAACCCACCCCCTGATTTAGAACCGTTCGGGAACAGAACTCATTTTCCCGCCAAAACATGGAAATCTGTTCTCCAGGTTTTTTTGGTTACACATTGAGATCGACAAAACACTATAAGTGATTTCAGGTGGAGGGAATTGTTCACACAAGAGTGTGTGTGTGTGTATGTGTGTGTGTGTGTGTGTGTGTGTCTCAGAGGATTATTTCAGCGGTTGATTGTTTGGTGTGAGCTTTGCAAAGATATAATCCCCAACTCTTCATCCTCCCGTCGGTCAGTGGAGGCAGATGAGGATGAGGATGGTCGGTGTGGCGTGGAACACACACACACACACACACACACACACACAGACACACACAGACACACACACATACACACACACAGACAGATCCACGCCACCGTTTGACAAGTTATTTCCACTTCATGTGGATTGCAATTGATTGATAGAAGATAAACGATCAATAGATATTAGATTAGAGAATTGGACGTAGGGAGTAGATTCAGTTTTAGGGACGCCGCGGCTGCATTTAAAAATTTAAACGTCATTGATCTGGTGGAATTTGGAGAGACATAAAAAATAAAAAAAAACAACTATTTATGAATTCAAACTAAGTTTGAATGAATTCATAGAGTTCGGTTGAAATGCGTCCATTTGTTTTTGTGTTACCATGCCAACAGACCAACAAACAAACACGGCAACACCGGCGTCTGAATCCATTCGTGAAACTCTAAAAAACTTTATTTAATTCAACTAATTATCCGCCGGACAAGAAACAGATGCAGCCAGAAAGTTATAAGGTGTGTGTGTGTGTATATGTGTGTGTGTGTGTGTGTGTGTGTGTGTATACGTGTGTGTGTGTGTGTGTGTGTGTGAGTGACACCATTGGTCGTGGAGTGTGAGTGACAGGAAACTCTAGCTGGTGTGTGATTAATCTGCATCTGCGTTAGTGCGTGTCCACGACCCCCCCCCACCCCCCACCCCCCCAATGATAATCTGGGTGTATTAATCTGCCGTTTGAACTCCTTAAGCACAGACTGTCGATCACATCTGCTCTCCTCGTCCTCCTAAAGCTCTGCTATTTATAAACTTTCTCTTTCTCCTCTCTCTTCTTTTACCTCCGTCGCTCCAACGGGAACGAATCCCCCCCCCCCCCTCCAGCGAGCGTTAAACGGTAAACCCCTCTCCTCAGGAGCATCAGGAACTCCTCCATCCAGGCCACTGTGACCTCTGACCCAGGTAGCATCCAGAAAGCTAACGCTAACATTTCAGCTTGTTCAAACATCTCCAGCAGCAGCATCAGTCCCCCACAGATCCAGGCGTGCAAATCAAAGACACCCCATCCCACATGAATCACAAGCCCACAGGAGGTTCAGACCCCCCCACCGGTGAGGATAAAACAATGAGGAGACCCCCCTCCCCGCCCCCCGCGGCTTACCTGCTGTGTGTCGCTGACTCCCCTCCGACAACAGCGAGGCATCGGGAGACGAGGCGGGAGGCAAAGTCGGAGTCCTTGCGTCATCTGAGGAAATTTGCAGATTAATAGAACAGCTTGGAGCTCTCACCCCTCATCCCCTCCCGTTCTCCCTTCCCCCTCTGCCCCCCCACCCTCACAGGTCTCCTTTTGCCTTATTTAAACTGCGAAGAGGAGGATTTCACGCAAAACCTGGAGGAAGCGTCCTCTGCTGTTACCCTCCCTTCCACAGGAGGGCGCTATGACTCTGCACAGAGGAGGAATCCCATCCTGGAGGATCCTTTGACAGATATCGGTGTCGGTCAGGGCGTGGGGGGTGGTGGGTTGTTGGGGGGGGGGGGGTGTCTGACATTTTCCACGAAGCTCAAGACTTTATTAGAGCTAAACTGATAAATAAGTTTAAAGGTTGTCACGCCAGAGACTCCGGGCTGCAGCAGGAGGAACGTCAGCCTGTGATTGATCTTTATGGGGGGGTGGGGGCCGGGCAGGGGGGGGGGGGCATGATGGATTTATGGCCGTAGCCTCACAGGATAGCATCAACATGCAGATATCAGACAGACTGGCTCTGCGGAGGCCGTTAAACCCAACCTTTAAACTCCACTTTTCACCTTTTGCTTACTCGATTACTCCTTCACTATTTGTGGATTTTGTTTATTTATGATTAAGTTTTTTGATCAATCATGAATTTTTTTGATCAATCGTGAATCCATTAACTGAACTTTGCCGCCTGAGTTCATCCGGCGTAGGAACGGACTATAAAACACTCATACGATCTCCAGTCTTTCTCAGTTTCCTCCCTCTCCCCAATCCCAGTTTGGACTTTACCTCTTGTGTATTTGTGTAATCTCTCTCCTCCTCCAGGTTGTCATGGTAACCGCGGCGATCACCTGGGCGACAGGTGGAAGATGCTCGACGTTCCCTGGATGCTCATCTTTACGGACGGAGGGAGACGTTTGATTTACAACATATAAAACTCAATAATGAAGCCCGCTCTGAGGCGAGCGAGGAAGAGGCGGGGCCAGGATGAGATGGAGACAGATGATTGGTTGACAAGTAAACTATCTTTAACTAATCTCCTGAATAATTAACACATACGTTACTCATAATAACCTTCCCGAAGATGAAAAGACTCAAATTCTGCGCCTCTAAACCCGCCTGTGACCTGATTGGTTGGTCAAACGTCTAGTCTCATGTGATTGGTTGTTGACTTTGGGGTGAAGGCGATCTAAATATTTTGATCAAATCATGCAAATCCAATCATTACACAACTTAAAGCAATAAGATTCTTGACCCGTTGGTGTGAAAATGTTTGCGTTAGATTTTAATGTTCGAGTCTCTGTTACGTACTTAAATTCCGCTAAATCGCATAAAGCAGATTGAAAAACACACACACACACACACACACACACACACACAAACACACACACACACACACACACACACACACACACAGTGACAGATGGAGAGGGGCAGGATGGGAACAGGGGTTTGTACGCCGGGGCCGGTGCCTCCATTGTGCGGGAGGTGCGCTGTAAGTCTATCCTCTACTAATTGCCCGAGCCGTTCAAACACAGAGTCTGCCTCTGCAACCCAATCCTGGGGGGTGTCGTACGGTGACTGAAGTTTACAATGTGCAACATTTTTCCTTTGGCGAGAAAAAGGGCCAAAAAACACGACTCATGGATGGGGAGGGGCCCCTCAAAGCAGGAAGGACAGTAAAGTTTATTAGTCCAAAATACCCCCCCGCCCCAAAAACATGAACCCCGTACTTGGTGGGAGATGTTCGTTTATGTCAGCCAGAAGAAGACGTAACTGTAAATAGATCATTCACTATTTAGGCTGCATGCCTAATCTGGGGGGGGGGGGGCAGCCTGCAATCCATCTGCGGCGGCTGAATGAAAGTGTAGAGGTGGGCTGTAAGGAGACACGGAGGAGGACGGGTGAGGAGGCGAAGGGGAGTGATTGAGAGGTGATCTGGGGGGGGGGGGGGGGGTGCCGTAAGAGGAGAGGGATCGACGGCGATGTGATGTCAACCAGACGGCCGGGAGCGTCAGCGAGCGGCGGCGGTCGTACGCCGGCTAGAATCAGGACCGCTGGGTAACGGCCTTCTGCAGCCCCCCCCCCCCAGGTCCAACGTGTTTCTCATTAAGCGTGAAACGGCGTCACCCAAACGAGTCGTCCGCTCCCCTTAACGAGAGCTCTGCAGCTCCGATGCGCTCACATTCCCGCTCCCTCCCCGATCCCCCCTTCTCTCGAAGGTGAACATTCCAAGCGCTCATTTCGGTTCCTCGCAGGAAAGACTTGTAGGCGCATGTGTTGTTTGTTTGTCAGGGCATTTGCGTGTGTATGTGTGTGTGTGTGTGTGTGTGTGTGTGTGTGTGTGTTACGTGTGGTCTGTCAGTCATCCGGTTTGACCTTTAGAATGTTGTGGAATTTAATTTGAAGCTTGAATTCCGTTTAGCGCTAAATCCCACACCTGTGCCTCCAATGCAAGGAAGCTGGACCGCGGCTGATGGAACGTCCAAACCTGACTGATGTAACGCCATGATCAGACACTTACCCCGCCCCCTTCCTTTTTTCCCCTTTTCTGAATGACCTCAACTTTGACCTTTTACCTCTGTAGCATCGTTGCCGGTCGACTGGTACGTTTCCAGAAGGCTTCGCCTAATTGGTCGAGATTGCGGAGAGAGGAGCATTACGCCTGAAATTGAAAACACATGCCACCAAAACTGAGAGCGTATGTGGCGGTGGTGATATTGGCGCCGCTCTCGCTGGAGAGAAGTTTGAATTTAAAGGCAACAAAGGACGACACAGTCGAGAAGGTGAGGTCAACCACGGCAGGAAAAGGAAGGAAAACGTAAATCGGCCAAAGGAAGACAGACGACGGCGCGGATGAGTTGATGGAGGATCCCATGGGAGAAGGTCAGGGCTCGGTAATTGAGGTCTGACTCGGTGAGTTGGTTCGCCTCGACTCCCCAACAGCTCAGCTCAACTATTTGAAAAAATTGGCCATAATAGCGACCCGTCCAATTATATCAAGATATGAGTCTGAAACGAAGAATGACGTCCGTCAAGTGGAGGACGGAACGATCCCATCAGAGGACGGCGAGGTAGTAAAAAAGTGACATCTGGAAACATCAAAATGTCTTGTTTGTTGTTTTAAATAGATTTCAAGAATCTGAGAAAAATTAGCAGAAAAGGACGGTAGAGGAATGATGTCACTGTGGATGATGCAAGGCCGTTGCACGCCTCTGGTTTTTTATGGGACTTTATTAAAAGTCGGAAAGTCTGTTTGGGTTTGAGAAAAACGTTTGTCGGAAAAACACAACGTACCAAAGGAAAATCGGGAAAAACGCGTCTTCTTTAACTGTGGGGACATTGTGACCTCGTTTTAAGGGTATTTGGTGACTCGGGTATTCAGAAAACCTAAATAAGTAACGCCTTAAACAAACCTAAACGTACGTGAAACATTTCTGAACGTATACAAGCGTAGGCGTTGGTGGTAGAAGCCTGAGAAAACGCCATCTTTTTTTTTGTTTGTTTTTGCTTCTCTGCCCTTTCAGTCGTCATCTTTGTTTGCCTGTCCGCACTTAGCTAACAACTTTCCCTCGTTCTCCTGTTCCAACTCTCGCTGCACCCCCAGGCGGAAATATCTAAGTGCAATGCAGGGCAAGTCCGGACAAAAACGGAGATAGAGAGAATGGTGGGAGGGTTGAGAGGATTTCGAGTGACTGACACTAAATGCCAGGAGGGAGGAACGCCGCCGGGGAGACATCGGGTAGTGTGTATGTACGAGTTGGGCCAGTTTATGGCAAAGACTATCTGGTGGTTCTTCAAACTTCTCCAAGGGCAATACGAGGTAGAGGAACACCACCAGCAACAGGCAGGAGTGTGTAGTTGTGTGTGATGAAGTGCTTTTGCACTACAAGTCAGCGGGTGCAAGTACATCAGCGCCCCCCATCCATTGGAGGGTATTGACAGTGTTAAATGTCTCCGTCCTTGAGTGAAGACTGCACTTTAGTCCACCTCTCTATACAGAAGTGACCCGTTTTAGCCGCTTTGAGTTTGTAAAACCTCTTTTCATGATCCCCCCCCGTCTCCTCTCCGGTCCCTATCTCTCCCATCCCACAAGTCTTTCATGGGGAGTCTCTCAGGGGCAGGGTGGTAACACAAGCCTCCCCTCTTTTGTCTCCATTCTTCTCCTTATCCTTTCATCTTTTTAAACATTCACGGGGAAAAGGGTTTGGTGAGATGGAAACCACGACTTGGTAAAGGAAAGAAAGAGATAGCATGTGAGAGAAGAGGGGAAGGCGGGGAAGGCCGGGTCCCCCACCACCACCACCTCCACCCCTGCTCATCTGCCAGTTTATGGCTCTCCTTTTCAACGAGGCCATTGAATTTGGGGAGGCTGAGTAGAGGCGCTGTTCTTGCGGGTCAATAGCGGTGAAACCCCCCCCCGTCTGGTCAGCGTGGGGACGACTTATCTCCTCCGAGGACCCGTTGAACTGTCTGCCGGCCGGTCGGCGTTGTCCCCCCATTGTGTCTCCGCCAAAGGTCTTCGCCTACTTTCGCCCCAAAGAAAGTCAGAAGCTCTGGTTTCCGTTGGTTCATCTTCCCGGGAGTCCGAAAACAGCTCGGGAAAATAACAAGGTGCATGCAGGGAAGTTTGGGTGAACAGATCCTAAAACCTGACAATCCACAATTACCCAGGACACATTTAAACATTTGGTGGACAATAAGTTGAGGCCAGACTAATCGATCCCTGATTAAAATGACTTGTTTTTCTTGGTACCTTTGGCTCCAGATTAATTCCGTATGACTTGATTATCGTCTGCAGAGATTTCTGTCGTCTTTCAGACATAATCAAACGAGATGGAACGGCTCGGACCGCCAAAAAACACATTACGACACCCCAAGAGAAAAGTCTCCCTCCAGGAATAATGACCCAGTTAATCAGAATTTGTCATGAAGGAATTTTTCTTTTTTCTTTACATATCACCGCGCAGACAAGAGACAAGCTAAATAGGCTAGCAGATGCTAAAGGATTGCCGGTCTCTGGTGAGTCTAGACGTGTTTCCTCTCCTAAGCAATGATACAGCGCAGTTCAGCAGAAAGAACATAGTCTTGTCACAAAACTGTTCCCAACGAAAGTCTGTGGATTATCTCGAGTCACTGGGTCACGATTTCTGGGAAGAGAAAACTTTTTTGGGGGGTGATTCGAGAGCCAGAAATGAGTTTGAGGAAAGGCAGATGCCTCTACAGCAGATAGAAACTCATCTGGAGGCACAAACGGCGATACAGGAAAGAAGAAAATATGAGAAACATTCCTTTAAAAATAGATGTTGCAACGTTGAGAGAATCTTGAACGTATCTCTGATATGGAGCGACTCCAAAAACAACCCAAACTTGCTTCTTTGCCCTTTGGTGTAAATAAAGATTCTGCAGCCTCCAGGTTTCTTTATTGCAAAAATTAAAAACTGCTGATGTCTAACGAGAGAGACCCCCCCCCACACACACACACACATACAAACACCCCCCCCTCCCATAAACCTCCAGGACCGACTGGTGTTTCTGCCTTCTGGCGTTCAGTTTCCCACATAATAAACGAAGAATCGCTCCTCATGAAAAGTCGTTCATGGGTGTCTTTATAAATTACAAGCGCTCGCCGTTAAAATGTACAGAAATGAAATGAACTGCGTTACCTCTGCATCACCAGCGACGCCGGGGGAAACGTGATCCTGGGGTTTCCTGTGCCAAGAGGTTGTGTTTTCACCTGTGGGCGTTTAATACCTGCATGTCAGAGGGATTAAAAAGAAAAAGCAGTGAACGTGTTGTCATCGGGATGAGCATCGCCGGAATAGATTCAGGGGGAATCCGGATCCGGTTTAAAAATCCATCTTATTTTAACGTTTCTTCTTCTTTTCAAGCTATCATACTTCCTGATGGAGATTAAAATTTCAATGGTGACTTTCATTTTCAGATTTAATTGATTTAAAGAGAACTTCTGACACTGAACGTCGTCGTGCTATTTTTAATTTTTTTAATTTTTGCCCACAATACAAAAAACATTTTGCATCTCCACACAGATGTGGATTCTGGATCATATTTTCCATTTTCTCCCAATCTCAGTGAACGAGTAATCAAAATAAAAATCTTCATGACGTTCAAGTGGATCTGGATTATAATCCATATTTGGAAATTAATAAATATACATGAGTATTAAATATATAAATATTAAGTATATATATAAATAAACAAACAAATAAATAAAAATAAATATATAGACATTTTATATACAGTTATTAAATAAATAATTATTAAGTATATAAACATATAATAAATTAAAAATATATAAATATTTTATAAACAGTTAATTTTTATAAAACCCTGAAACCAAATCATTAGAAAATGAATGAAAATGAAAATGAATCCATCATGTCTGAATCACCCTGTCAAACTGCCCCGAGTTACACCCACAGCATCCAAACAGCCCCACACCACCCCCTCAAAAAATGGCACTCAGGTATAAATCTAAAATAAAGATGACGTCACGTGACTGGACTGCGCCGGCGGCGTCGCGCCACGCCGCTTCACTGCCGCTTGTTTGTAATAATTTGCACTGTTACCAACCTATAATGAACCCACATGACGTGGAGACGAGCCAGGACCACATTGCTGGTAATTCATCAAATTGTTTTTCGTGAAGTGTGGGGCGGGGATGAAAAATACAACGGGGTGGTGGTGGTGGGGGGGGGGTGCGGAGGTAAAAATATCCCAGTCACGCACATGTACAGTCAAAACTCATCGACACGCCGCGATTTATTTGAACGCATCATCTCTCGCCGCCAAGGAAATGGGAAATTTGGGTGTAATTTGGCTCTTTGAACCTCTTTTATGCGGTTTTATATCACATAATTCTGTTTAGGAAACACGTTAGAACTACATCTGCTCTAACAGATGTTACTCGTTTCAGTTGTAAGTCTTTTTTTTTTTTTCCCAATTTACTAACCTCCTCAGGGGAAACTTGTCTTTGCGCTTCCCTGGAGAATCCGGACTTGTTCGCTACATTAAGCTAGCAGAGGGAAACCAGGAAGCGCAGCGGAAGTTCTCATATCGGCTTTCAAAATAAAAGCACCGACGCTAAGAGAGCGTTCAATCGCAGTAGACGTTTCTGGAAGGAGCTTTTATTGTGAAATCCATTAAAGAAGCGTTCATCCAGATTGATGCTGCCTTCACTGTTTGTCAGACTTAATGCGTTTCAGGCGGAGTTCAGATCTTAAAACATTTGGCCAACTTGTTCACCTCTCCATTTCTTCGTTCTCATTTTTGAACTAACACACCTTTAACCCGTTCCGGCTTGGAGGACTTACGGCTCATGGAATACATGACGTTTTTACACTTTTAAGACTTTTCTGGGTTTATTCCAGGGTGGGCGCGCTCCCACAGGGCAAGAGGGCTTTCTGGTTTCTAACTATATTTATCGTCGGATTTTGGGGACACATGCGATGTCACGGACTATTAAAAGAAGAAAAAAATCTTTATCTCTAGTTTTCTGGGTGTCAAACGAAGGTGTTTTTTGATTTTTTTTTTTTTTCTACCAGTTGAGCGACTGGGACAGGACTCTATAATCAATGTGGTGTCAGCTGGAAGGACGCGGGGTCCGGATCTCACCTAAACGGTATGTCTTTAAATCCCCCACTGTTGATTTTTAAAAGCGTTGAAAAAGTTTTAATGCGGTGTTTACGGGTTGACATATGCACGTATTTATTGATTTATTGATGCATTTAATCAGTTTAATGGGCTACTAGTTGTATAAGTGTCAAACAACCCTTAATTAGGTCACTTTCTTAACCTGTGTGTTTATTTGGCTCCTTCATGTATTTCACTCCTTTGTGTTTATTTGTGAATTCACTTAAACATTTATTTATATTTATGGGACGCACAAAAATAAACCCTAAGGATTAGTTTTATGAATGAATAATTTAATTTATACTTGTTTTTTTTTTCAAGCCCATGTGCTTTAAATCGTTCCTGCACAAGGGTCAGACATTTGAAACAGGTTTATTCCACTCATTTTTATTTCCCTTGGCAGCCGTGCGGTTTAGCCTCTTTCAGCGTTTTATTTTGGTTGGCAAACAGTCAAATGAGGTGAGATCCAAACCAGCAGGTAGATCCCACTGGTTGTGGTCGGATTATATCTAAATCTGATAATATCCAAAGATCAGGGACACACTTCTTGGGAGGTAAAACAAAAACAAAAAAATCCAGCTTTCCTTTAATGTTGCCACGGTTTGCTTGCAAAACTTAATGGTGCTGTATTATATGATGTGAGGCAAAACCTTTAAAGATGTCATGCGCTTTTATTGCATCAGCCAGGAGGCACCAATGTTTAGGTCCCCCCACCCTAAAAAAAACCCCAAATAGCCGCTGTTATTGGCCCATTTCCAGTGATCTATGAATGCCATTAATCCTCCTATAAAGGCGCTCTGCGGACACCCCAACACCGCCCTAAACGGCACCCTAAAACAGCTGAGAACAAGGGCTTCTTTGAGTGGACCCCCCAGAATCCAGGATCCAGGACCCCCCACCCCCACCCCAACTCATCAGTGCGTTATCATCCAGTGCGTGTTGAAGGAGTCTCTGGTCATATGGAGCCCATGTTGGCCAACGGGGCCACGAAACGTTCACAGACCTGGAACTAATGGGTTGTTTGCACAGCGGGGACGGCCAGTGGGCACTTTAAAACACAGCAGCCACTCAGGGAGGGGGGGGGCAAACATTTACCTGCATGTGTTGATCACGTCGGAGCCACTCCTGTTGCCACCGTGTTTACCGTCCCAACACACGGATGCATTTCAGACGTCTGAGTCACCTCGAACGCGTCATAAAACCTGCGACTCAGCTGGCCTCCAGACCTCTTGTTTGGGGGGGGGGATTAAGTCGGGACTGGCCCCGGGTCCCAACACTAACACAGAATGCATTATCTGTCTTAGATGGACATGCCTGACATTAACCACACGTGTTGGGATGGGGGGGGCGTGGGGGGGGGGATTACTCTGTGAACACGCTAACGGCACAGTAGCCACTGCCAGGTGTGGAACTACTTTCTGACATCTGTTTCCTGGGGAGGGTCTTTCAGTCGGGGGGGGGGGGGGCGTCTGAAGTGTAATTCCCCACCGACTCCGCTTTCACTCACGCTGTCAGCCGGATTAAACCCCTGCTGTTCCCACTGGCACCAATTTGCAGAGTGTCAGAATTAATAAAGAAACACGTCGCTGTGCTTTTTTTCTGTGTGTTTTCGGGGGGGGGGGTGTTTTTTTTTTTGGCTGTGATTTAGAGCAAAAAAGTAAAATATTCTGCTTCTGAAAAATGGGTTTGTGGTGAAAGGAAAACAAGGAGAACGATTAATCCAAGTCAGGAATAGGGGAGCTAACGGCTAACTAGCGCTTCAAAAAAGGGAGGGAAACGGGAACGTAAATGGAGATCCGTTTCAAACCGTCACTTAAAAATGTTCTCTGAGCTCATCCTGATATCCTTCGGGGATGTTACGGAATCGCACCGTTAAAAAGGTCTTTCTAAACATCCTGCTGATGGATCTGAACCCACACCGGAACGCCGTTTGGGAGCCGTTTTGGGCGGACTCCAGAATTAACGCTGCATCTGTGGGCCTCGAAGATGAAGTTCACTCTTTTTATTCACCGAGTTTCACTCGGATGTGTTTTTTGGACAACCGTTCTGAGGATTGTGGGTAATTCCTGTGTGACCATTCAAACAATTTCCCGGTCATGGAGATTAGGATTAACACAAGCGTGTCATGTCGTCTGGGCTCTTTATTTACCAAGTGAGGTTTCGGGACTTTTAGGAAAGTGTGTGCCACTGATGCGCGTGATTGGTGCAAATGAACCGCGGTGATGAAGAAAGAAACCACTCAGAAAGGCCTGAGCCCAAAGCTAAAAAGCCAGCCAACGTGAAGGACGGCGAGGCGAAGGCTCCTCGGGATGTTCCTGGAGCTCCAGAACAACGCTGCATCCTCCTGGACGACGGGAGGAGACGGACGCTGTTGTGAGGACGGGATGAGCCGTAATCGGATCCCAACGCCGCTTGTTGCTGCAACGTCGTGCGATCGCGTTTCGCGGCGGATGTTCGCACCTTCGAGCAAAAAAGATCAAATTTGATCCCGTAACAATGCGTATATAAGGTCGTTTCTAAGCGCGTTTGGGATCACAGGGAGTCCTGCAAACTCGGAGTGACTTGATGTTTGTTTTTGATTGTTTTTTTTCTCGTACAAAAACAAGTTCTGACGTGTTTGGCGGAGCTGCAGCAACGCCGTGAAATTCCGTCAATGTGTTGCGGATTAAGAAGCGTCACCGTAAACAATGAATGGAAGCGTTTTGGGTGAACTTTTCCTTTAAAGCATTTCCAATTCCAACAACAGAAGCTAAAACCTCTTAGATTGTTTCTCCCGGGCCAATCAGAGCTCGTCTGATCTCACACACACACTTTGTTTTCAGCTTTTGATTTTTTTTTTTTTTTTTTTTTTTTTTTTGGCACGTCTCCTCCGTGTTTGACTTGATGCGGGTGCATCGGTTTATTTTGGCATCCGTCGTCCGGGAGCAGAAAACAGGAATGCTCTTCATGTGTTTTATCGTTTGGCACGGCGCTCGGCGCCCCGGGGGCGACAGGATGACTGATACACCGATGATACCTCCTTGGCGGTTGCATTGTGTCCAGGGCGGGGCCTGTCGAGTCCCGTTGATGCCGGTTGACAGGACTCGGCAGGACACTCGTGACATCCTCCACACTTACTGTGTTTTCTGTTGGTCCCGCCTCCTCCTCCTCCTCCTCCTCCTCCTCGCCGCCTGAGGAAGGAGCCTCGCCAGTAAAGCTGCATCCCTGACATTCTCCTCATTCCACCTCCATTTAACTCCTTCCAATGACCTCCTCCCCGCCTTCAGACGAGCGACGATCACCTCTGAACGCGCTCGTCCTGGTCGAATGCCATCCCACTGAGCGCGCCGCACGAACGGGTGACTGGAATGTTTCCCCGGTTGAGTCACCGGAGGGAACGACGCTCCGAAATGACTCACCCAATGGAGTCACGCTTTCTATTTAATATGAGCGACATCAGGCGTGAAAGCCAATGTTTGCGTCGGGCCCGCATAAGGGAGGGTGGAAGTTGAGTATGGTGAAGTTCTCTTTGTTTGTAGTTGTGATCATTACAATAAATTAATAGAAAATGAGGTAAAAAATCTGGGGTTACTTTTTTTTTTGCTTAAAATAATCAAGTTGAATTCAGATTTGATGAATTTTGTTGAAGCGGTTTTAAAGATGACTTATCTTCTTCCTTTTTCGGGCGTGGCCCAGTAGGCGTCTCCACAGCCTTTCCTACTTTTTCTTGTTAGCCTATCTTCTTCATCCTCCTCTCTAACACCAACTGCCCTCACGTCTTCCTCTCTACATCCATCCACCTTCTCTTTGGTCTTCCTCTCGTCCTCTTTCCTGGTAGCTCCATCCTCGTCTTCCTTTCGCCAACATCCTCACCATCTCTCCTCTGGACGTGTCCGAACCATCCAGGTCTTGTCTCCAGAACATCTCATCTCGGCTGTTCCTCTGAGGAACTAATTTCTGATCCGATCCAACCTTTTCACTCCTAGTGAACCTGAACATCTTCATTTCCTCCACCTCCAGCTTGACATCCCGTCTTCTTTTCAGCCGGACTGTCTCTAATCCGTCCATCATGGCTGACTCTCTGATCATTACGGATTAATATACTGGTTATTGGCATTAATGATCGATGTATTATTTTGTCTAAACCGGAGTGCGAAAGCCGTCCATGGCCCAAGGGCCGTAGCTTGCCCATGCCTGGGCTGTACACATGAGAAAACAAAGAAGGTGACGTCTATTTGTAGCGGATCAAGCCCCAAAAGACATTCATTGCACTAGACAACACAACCTGAGGCTGAACACTCATTTGGGTCATGCCCTACCTCACCATCAAAAAACTTTTCATAAGTCTTTGTGTAGTCCCAATAAAAGACAGACAAACAAATGTCTTCAAAAACATTGCGCCTTTGGTGGAGGTAAATATGATGAGAAAAGAAAATATAAATCCTTCCACTGAAAAGGCTTCAGGAAGTAAAACCTCAGAATTAATCCTTGAAAACCGATTTTTCTTTGGCATGTGTTTTGCATCCTCGTGTAACAACAAAGAGAGGTTTAATTCAAATGTAATTTGAAGTATCTTCAACATTTTTTTTTTTTGTTGCACAATAAATCAACTGCCAATCGTTTTGTACAGCACACAGTTTAAGTAACGCAGGTTATGGCAGGCAGCATTTACAATAGCTACCATCACTCTGTAAGAAAAGCCTTCCAATCCGAGGAGGCAAATGTAGTGCATCGTGTTCAGACAGTGCCTTGTCTCATTCACCCAAAGACCAGGTGTGATCAGGTAGAATACCTTCGGATTACCTCAGCGATACCAGCGTGCTTTCCTGTGATTTATGTGTTTTTAAGTAGACCTGAGGTACGTCGCGTTTGTTACGACAGATATCAGGAGTTTCCCAGAGGCAGCAGAACAAAAAAAGGGGAAAAAATGTGTCCTTAAAAGCCGAGAGGGAGAAGAAGTCATTTTCTCAGAATTGCGGATATCTTTTAAATCCATTTCCTTTGGCTGTAAAGTTTCTGACTTGTGTACATACCAGGTTGTCAGCATCTCCGTTTGAAGGTCACGCGGCAGAATCTACAGCATTCATAGCTGAACTTCCCGCAAGAAGCAACCTTGCTGTACTTGGTCGTATTTTTCCACGAGTTCTGCCAAGGTTTTTAAAGCCATAGATCAACGGTTGAAGTGCCGTGGTCGTAAAGCCGTGGGCCACCAGTAAAAACTCTCATTTTACATTTTCATTGAGGTACTTAGGTTAACCGTGGAAGCCACATGTGCATAATATAAAATAACGTGGCCTCTCTCTTCGTCTGTTCTATCCCCCCAGCTGATACGTGTTGGGAGTGATGCACTGGCTTCCCCTGGTTGCCATGGTGATTGCCTCGGCCCTGCCCTTCCCTCACAACCCCGTGTCCAGTATTGCCGCCGCGACGACCGAGCCTGGCTTTGACAACCGCAGAGAGCGCCGTCATGACCAGGTTGCTGGCCTTGCCGCTCCTCCTGTGGACTACAACTTCCTTGGAAATGCCTCACAAATGGACTACAACATGGCTGCTGCTCTTAGCCAACGCACCAACAGACAAAACCTCCAGAAACGTAAGGATTATGTGCAAACCTCCGTAGATGAAGAGACTTCCACGTTCAAAGTGGAGAATCCAATGACCTACCAATCAAAAAGCTCGTCAAGCAGCAACGTTCCTGCGACAGGAACGCTCAGGAACGAGGATATTTCTAATCATAATTCTCTACCAAAGGACTACAAAGATGGCAGCAGCAGCAGACAAGGTTACTCCAGTCTTGTGGGCTTTCCCATGTTGGATAAGATTCAAGACTCTACAGAAAGACCGTTACAGATTTCACGAGTAGACACCCATGATGCTGTCAGTCCTGCTGCTAATCCACAAGGTCAACGAGGACCAGAACCAACCGTTCCCTCAGAAAGTCTAAGAGACGCACCTGGAACCAGGACAGGAATTCAGTGGACACCAGGGACCGGAAGACGTCTGGCAGGGAAGAGTTCAGACTCTGAGCCAGGGCCCGTCCTGGACGGGTTAGGAGACGAGATGTTTCTGGACGCCCATCCTCGAGTCCTGTTCTCGCCCTCCCCGTCGCCTCCAGAACACCCGCCTCTCCTGCTCATGCTGGAGACGGGCCTGCTGGAGGAGGACAAAGAGGAGCAGGACTACATGGACGGGCACATCGAGGGTCACGGGGACCGCGCCATCGACAGGAGCACGACTTTGGGTTGGGCAGACTCGTCCACGGGTTACGAGTCCGCCCGGGTCGTTAAAAGGAATAAACGCTCGCATTTGATTGACAGGCGGCGAGGGGAGAAGTCGGTTTGCGAGTCGGAAAGCGTTTGGGTCACCGACAAGACCACCGCCATCGACTCTCACGGTCAGAAAGTCACCATCTTGCAGGACATCCAGACCCAGACGGGACCGCTCAAACAGTACTTCTACGAGACTCGCTGCCGCCAGGCAGAGCAGTGGAGCAACGCCAGCAGGTCGCGGGGGGGCGTGGCGGTCCTACGCCCGGTGGGGACTGGCGTAGCGGGCGCCGGCTGCTTGGGCGTGGATAAAAAACAGTGGGTGAGCGAATGCAAAGCCAAGCAGTCGTTCGTCCGAGCGCTCACGAAAGACGGAAACAACCGAACCGGGTGGAGGTGGATCCGAATCGACTCGTCCTGCGTCTGCGTGCTGCTGTCAAGAACCAATCAGGTGGTGGGAAGGGAGGTCTTGACAAGGGGGGGGAGAGGCTGAGAGATGAGAGAGAGGGGAAGGGGGGGGGGGGTAGTGACATGAAAGTGACAAAGAACAGAACAGCTGACATCCTCCTGTTTGCACTTTCTCTCGCCGGATTCCTTAAATATTTTGATTATTTCTACCTAAATCCAGTTTCTCTTTTCCATCCCGTCGCTTCAACTGACTTTAAAAAAAAAAAACAACAAGACCTCAATACTAGATCTTAGGGAAAAATATCATAGAGATTTTACTTTAAAAAGTACTGTTTTTGTATGAATTATCCTCCATAATAAGTTATTTTTGATTAGTACGTAAGCATGTGTATGTCTTTGATATTAATATATTCCTTTATATGTGTGTACAATATGACACCAGTATACCTTTACATATGAAGCTATGTATATCAGTGTGTATTTATAGAAGACGTCTTCATGGAGTCGTAGGTCTCTCCAGTGTCTGATGATAATTCCAGCCTCTGGTCTGAGAGGAAGAGGAAAGAGCGCCACCTACTGAGGCTCTGTTTTACTGCTCCCATATGGATTACCATAAATACTGTAACAGTGCTTTTCGCGACTCGATTCGGTCCGATGGGGGGGGGGGGGGGGGGCAAACGTTACTGGACTTTGGGGCCCAGGCGATTTTGCTCCGGAGGGTTTGGCGGCGTTATGCGTCGTCGCCGTCACCGTCGGACTTTGTTGTTGTTGTTGGATGTAAGAACGGTGTGGTTTGTAAATGATACAGATTTGACCATCAGACTGTTTCGTTTGCCTGACAAATGTGGTAATAAAGGATCTTTGTACTCAGCTTCACAGATGTAAATGTGCACGACTTAATTTTCAAGTTTCTCTGGGAAAGAAAAGTATAATTTTAGTGTAAAAGTACCAACGTGTGATTACTTTGAGTACTTTAGGGTACTTTTCAGCAGTTCCCTCAGGTCAAGGCTAAATATTATTGTTTAAATGTTAGAAGTCCTGCAGAATTTGCACACAAATCTCGAGTTGCTCTCAAATTCACGCAAAAAGGAAACTAAAACGTTAATATTCCGGTTAAATGCAGCACAAATCGTCATAAAATGTCAATTTCCCGCAGAAAGAAAAGAAGAAAGCCTGCGATGATCAGCAGATCCACCTGGATCGCTTTATTTTTTTTTTTTCTTTTACATCACCATTATCATCATCATCATCATCATCACCATCGTGATTGTTTATTTTCCAGATGATATTTTTGTATTACTATCACTTTAAATCATGGAAATCTGTTGAATCATTGCACAATTTTGTTCTCAAAATGTACACATACAGGAGCGTATTTGAATGAGCATTTTTCAATATTCCATACTTTACTTTTTAAAACTAGTTCAAATGAAGTCGAGAAGGAACTCAACGCGTACGTACATTTATCCAATACATACCTAAAGAAAATAAATAGATATAGTAAAAAATAAAAAAAGGCAACTGAAAAAAATACACACATTTTACAAATTGATCCCCAGGCTCCCCCCCCCCCGCCCCACCTCTCCCACCCCCAATCCCCCAACCCCCGTAGGTTTATCATACAGATATATATTTTTAAAGACACCTCATCACCAAAAAAACGTCGTTAGGTCGTCGTTTGTTGGACATGCATCGTAAACACGGAGGCTAAAGGTTTTGTTTCCTGGGCTTCCTCGGGCTCGCCCTCTCTTCTTGCCCCACCCCCAAACACACCCCCCCCCCCGGAGAGCTCATGGTTGCTGTTATGGCTTGTGTGTGCAGTAAAATGACCGGCCTTTGTCCGACACCCCCCCCCCCGCCCCCCACCCCGACCACGTGTGAGTTGCTGTTTCGTCTCCCAGTCGTCGACCCGAGACCCTGAGCTGATGATTAGAAGTCGTAAACCGTCACGTCGGCGAGTGGACGCTCTGTCAGATTGTTTCCACGGTGACGCGTCTGTTTGCTGTTTGTTTGTTTTGTTGGGTCATTCTTTTGTGCATATTTTGGAATGAATCTACATCACGCCCACGGATCCTTCACGCCCCAATCAAGACGCTCCGATCGCTATCACCTGCTACCGATGGACCTGTTTACCTGTGGATCAGCCAAACGGGTCTTTTTGAAGCATTCCACAACGTTTTTTTTTTTTTTTTTTGCCTCCGTCCCAACTTGTTTAAAATGTGCTCCTGGTATCAGCGTCAGAATAAGAACACCTTTACTAAAACCTATCGATCTGATGGGGCTAAAAGATTAACTGACTTCCTTTTTTAGTGATTAAATGGGACGATTATAGCAAGTTGTCATATTCTGCTTAAATTAATTTTACCTGATTGGGTAGAAAATAAAGACTTCCTGCAATTGTTTTTTTTACCTAGGCTGATATCTTGACTTAAAATGCTGTGTCCTACATTTCCCATAATGCATTAGACCTTTAGATGGCCCTCACATTGAGGATTTCCAATCATGATAAAATCATGGTTAATCTCCTGGTGAGGGACGTCCTTTTCGCGGACGCCAAGCGTTAAGATTTCCTGCCACCGAGATCAAGAACACCAACGCCTCGCCGTACCTCCACCCGAGACGTTGAACCCCAAACTGGAGTCCCTCGAAAAAGAGGTGACTCGTCTTTCAAGGGGCAGGTAGAGCAGCGAGTGGTTTCTGGGGTAGGAATGAAAACGAGCCCTGATTTTTAACCCCCTGGAATCCGACGGAAACCTGCGTGTTCTGCAAAAAAAAAAAAAAAAAAAATCAGCCGTCGTCGCCCTCGATTGCCACGTTGAGAGAAAGAGCAAAGACGGAATGATGGGAAGAGATGGAACAGGGGGACCCGTTCCACCTTGGCAGTCCGGTCGTACATTCTTCGTGTCCTTCTCCCCTTTTCATTCCTTCTGTTATTGCAGGAAGGTCGGACCGGTGGACTGATTTTTTTTGAAGTTAAATGGTTGTATTCATTGCTTCTTTCTCCGAGGATGAGCGAGAGGGTCCTCTAGTCCCGATCCGGTCAGCGCCCTGCAGAATGAAACAGGAGCACCACCACGTCATTGCTTCCCTGGCCTTAATTCAACCCTAAATCCCCCAAACAAACACACAGAAAACAACCCAAACACGCCACATGTAGAGCTCTGAACTCCAGGGTCAAACTAATCCACTACAACAAACACACACATTAAAAAAAAAAAACAACAAAAACGGCCAGTCTCAGGCCAATGTGCTCGCCACATGTGCAAAAAAAAAAACAAACATCCAGAGAGGTTGTTTGGTCCAATCCAGGAACGTTCCTGCGGTTCTCACCTCAGCCCTTCAACAGGAGTACGTCCTCACTGAGGCGGATTCACCCCGGGCACCAGAGCTGGCTGTTGGGGAGACACACGGGGGTCATTATCGCCATGTCTTCAACAGCACTACCCTTCCACAGGCATTCCTATTAACAAGTGGAATGAGGGATAATGGTCTTCCTCTGTACTTTGAGGGGTCTGTTCCTTGTTATTTCCAGTTCCTCTGCAGAAAATTCCACCGGCAAACTAATGGCAGAGTAGCGTGAAAACAACCAACTGTTCCCAGCACGGGATTTTTTTTGCGTTTTCAACGGCGCGTACGACAAGACCTAAACATACCCCTCGGGGGAAACGAAAGGACTCCAACGGAATAGCTAGACCTGAAAGGACCCGGGAAGTCGACAAGTTTGCGTCCCCAAGAAGGGCGTGAGCGCGAACCCGATCGGGAGGGGAGGTCAGGGGGTCAGACTCACCGTCGCTCTGAACCTTCCTCAGGGTAACGGAGGGCGTGGAGATCGCTGAGGCACGGAAGTTAGCAGGCAGGGTCTCGGCGGAGTCGGAGGTCACGCCACGGAGGTCCTTCTCCCGGAACATCTTCCTCCAGGAGGGCGAGCGGGTGAACGTCTTCGTCCCGTCCTGTACAGAAAGCACGGATGCTCAGACGCTAACATCGCTAACTCAAGCACGTATGCGTTCTTTTTTTTTTTGCTCATGCTGACCTCGTCGGGTCGTCTCTCGGTTCCCATGGAGATGAGGGAGTTGTACTCTTGCTCCAGGAGCTGTCTGGCCTGCGGGGAAAGAGTTGCCAAGACACATTTTTGGGTCGTTTCACATTCGACTATCATCTCTGCGTTAAATCAGCGACATTCTAACATCGATGTGAACCCGTTTAGCTCTTCCTGAAGTACTTCCTGTCTCAGACACAGTCTCCAGTCGGCCCTCGTCCTCAAATGCCTCCGCGTCAGAATGCGTTGAAGAACGTCTGCGTGCTTCTCCCTCACCTCATTCATCAAATAGGAAAGACATCAAAGCCCTGACGAGTCTGCAGCGTTAGCTAATCG
Organism: Antennarius maculatus; assembly: GCA_013358685.1. Lineage (NCBI taxonomy): Eukaryota > Metazoa > Chordata > Actinopteri > Lophiiformes > Antennariidae > Antennarius > Antennarius maculatus. The sequence continues at coordinate 1,672,893 of CM023620.1, forward strand.
CGCTGGCGGGGGAGGGGACGCAAGCACAACTGGACAGCGATCAGAAAGCAAACCATCTGTCAGGCAGTGCCGTGTCTCCGCTATGAAGGCTTCGCAGTTTGACCCCCGTCATGTGACTTCTGGCCCCTAAAAACCTAGACCCATAATTCAGTTTGCTCACAAAAAAAAAAAAAAAAAAAGCTTCTAATGCTAGCTTCTCTGAAACGGGGACAACTGTGTTAGCTTGTCTACAAAGATAAAAACAAAGTTAGCTTCTGCTAACAACTGTGCTAGCTTGTCTACAAAGATAAAACAGTGTTAGCTTCTGCTAACGGGTAATAACTGTGTTAGCTTGTCTACAAAGATAAAAACAAAGTTAGCTTCTGCTAACAACTGTGCTAGCTTGTCTACAAAGATAAAACAGTGTTAGCTTCTGCTAACGGGTAATAACTGTGTTAGCTTGTCTACAAAGATAAAAACAAAGTTAGCTTCTGCTAACAACTGTGCTAGCTTGTCTACAAAGACAAAACAGTGTTAGCTTCTGCTAACGGGTAATAACTGTGTTAGCTTGTCTACAAAGATAAAAACAGAATCAGCTTCTCCAGCAGACTAAAAACAGCGTTAGCTTCTCCTTTATGGGGCGACAGTGACTCAGCGGTAGAGTGGGTCGTCCAATGTTCTGAGATCGGCGGTTCGATTCCCGCTCCCGCCCAAAGAAACACGCTGACAGCTGATAAAAAATGTTTAAAAAACGGTAACAAATGAGTAGCTTTTGTAAAAAAAAAAAAAAAAAAAAACAACCTTGTTAGACTCTCTCATATGCTAACAGTGTTAGCTTCTGTGACATTTTAAGAACAATGTTAGCTTTTCCAAAATGGGTAACAACACTGTTAGCATCCGCTGCATCGATAACTGCGTTTTTATTTTCAATCAGGTCATTTCAGTTTTTGTTATTCCTTCCTGACAAACACACGATGCTAACGCGCTGCCATTTTTGGTTATTTTGAATTTAAGGACAGAAGTGTAATATCAAATTATTAAATTAAGAAATTCTTTGCTGATGACAAGCCTACGTTCGCTAAATTCCTACCCATACATAGAATTCTTTCCTAAAAGCAGTTTAAGACATGTCGTCGCGCCAAAATTTCGAAATGTCATGTTAAACTGATTCAAGACGTTTTAATACTCGGGAGGTTTCTGTAATGAGGCTCGTTACTTTCAAACATGTGTTCAGGTATTCTCAAACCTCGCTATCAAACAGCAGGGAGATGACAGGCGATGATGGAGAGCCAGTTTGAAGCCGGTTCTACTTTAATAATATCTGAGACGCACATCAGGTCTCTGATGATCAAAAGACATTTGACTCATGCGTTGGTTTCAGATATTAAACACATCATTAAAGCCCTTTTGCCTGACAAAAGGCAGTGTTTCTGGCTGAAGTCAAGAAAATAAGCTGCAATTATTGTGCATGGGATAAACATGACATGCTAATAAAGCTACATCTGGATGCTACGCTGAGCAGAACGATGCATGCATGTAGCGTGATGCGGGATTAAGAAAATTAATCACTAAAACAGGAACATTTCTGTGACTTTCCTTGAACGTGCGCGTGGTTTTACGAAACAGCGCAGCATGATGACGAAAAAGGAATTTTCATCAAATTAAGCTCAACCATAATTTCAGTAACTCAAAGTTTATACAAGAGAAATAGATGCAGGTCAAAGACGATGCATTTTTCAGTGATTTTGATACAAAAAATTTATATTTTTAGGTATTTTTTTAGGTATATTTTCAGTATTTGATGAGGCAGGAGTAGCATATTTACCTCGGAATATGAAGAATGTGAAAAATAATTTTCCAAAGAAAACTCCGGAAGCACAATTTTTGCAAAAATAAAAATACAAAAAGTTTGGCGACACTAGAGTGATTATTTTGTGAGATAAATGTTAGATCTAAAACAAAATTTAAAAAAATAAAAGCGCAGCAGAATTCAAAATTTCACCACCCAAAAAAAAAAAAACGTGCTTGCCCTTTGACCTTTGACCCGGTACCTGTGTGTTCTGATTGGGGATCTGCAGCAGCAGGGCCAGGTCGGTGTAGTCGAAGGTGTCGTCCAGCGCCAGCAGAGCGCCGTGGACGCCGCTCTCGCGGAGGTTGTCGGCGTACTCTTTCAGGCCCAGCATCTGCACCCAGCACATCACGCGCTCGTTCGACCACACCATCACATCTGGGGGGGGGCGGGGGGGGGGGGGAGGAAGATCAAAGATCAATCCCAACACAAGAACTCACGAGTCAATCTGGGAATATTCTCCGGCGAGATCAGCCAAGGTGAACCGCCTTCGAAACACACAACATGTGTCGGCGAGGCGCGGCGGTGGGAGAGCGAGAGATTCAGGCTGGTTTAACAACTCAGTTGACATTTAGGCGATCATTATCCCGCCAAATTGCTCTAGAAAGCTGTGGCTTATAATCTCCTCTCAGGATGGGGGGTGGGGGTGGGGGGTGCAGTAATAACAAAAGGGTGGTCCAAATATTTCCCAGCGATGTGGGAGACAGCGGAAATCAAAGCTGTCTTGTGTTGTTTTGTTCCCATCATTCAGTTTGTGGTGTTTTATGTATCTAAGCGAGGGGTTTCCTTTCCTTTATTAGCCAAAGCCGACGGGAGAAAGTTCATTACTTTTACGGTTTTCTTAGTTAAGGAGGCAATTTCCTTTCTCTTGTTAAGACCTCATACCTTCAGGAGATCTTGTTAAAAGTTAACATGTATGTCGTAAAGGAAATGGCGGCGATGACAACACTGATTTAGGTATGCAAATTAAAAATTACGACCTGCCTGGTTGTCACGGGTGATGATGGGATTGATCGTATATATGACTGTCTTCTTCTTCTCCTTTCAGCTTTTCCCTTCAGGAATCAGTGTCCTCCATCTAACCCTGTCCTTTGCATCCTCTTCTCTCACACCAACTACCTTCATGTCCTCTTTCACTACATCCATAAACCTCCTCTTTGGTCTTCCTCTAGGCCTCCTGCCTGGCAGTTCAAAACTCAGCATCCTTCTACCAATATATTCACTATCTCTCCTCTGGACATGTCCAAACCATCTCAGTCTGGCCTCTCTGACTTTATCTCCAAAACCTCTAACATGTGCTGTCCCTCTGATGTACTCATTCCTGATCCTATCCTTCCTGGTCACTCCCAGAGAGAACCTCAGCATCTTCATCTCTGCTACCTCCAGCTCTGTCTCCTGTCTTTTCCTCAGTGACACTGTCTCTAGACCAAACAACATCGCTGGTCTCTCCACAGTTTTGGACACCTTTCCTTTCATTTTAGCTGAAACTCTTCTATCACACATCACACCTGACACTTTTCTCCACCCATTCCATCCTGCCTGCACACGTTTCTTCACCTCTTTTCCCCACTCTCCATTGCTCTGGACTGTTGACCCCAAGTACTTCAAATCCTCCACCTTCTTGATCTCTTCTCCCTGTAACCTCACTCTTCCACTTGGGGGTCCCTCTCATTCACACACATGTACTCTGTCTTACTGTATGCAGATGATATCGTCTTATTAGCGTGAACAACGATCCGCTGGACGCCGACATTCCTACCCTCTTCTTCCTCCTACAGACGGACTTTCTTAAAGCCTGATGAATGCTGGGATACGAGCTCCGAAAGAACGAGTTCTGATGCAGATTTTGATCTTTTTCTTGAGGACAAATATTCCCACAAACCCTCCTGGGGTGTGTGTGTGTGTGTGTGTGTGGGGGGGGGGGTTAGTTATCCAGCTAATGATTCGATGGTTAGTTGTTGGTGAAGATTTGCTTTTATTCTTTTGAAACATTTTATTTTGGGTTTTGAATCCGTATTTCAACGGTTGATAATAATAAAAAAATATTAAAAAAACGGAGCCGAAAGCAACTTCACGCTCACAAAAGATGAATAATTATCTGTTCAATTGATGAATTACAAGCCAACAAAGGCTGATAATAGATCAATAAGAGTAATAACCAGGTAATTCACCTGGACACACATAAAAGGATTTAATTACAGCTTTGAAGAACAGAACAGCTCAGCATCAAAAGAGGAATAAAGTCGGGGCGTGGGAGGTCAAACAAACCCACGCCCCTGGGTGGGGTGGGGGTGGGGGTGGGGTGGGGGGGCGATGACATCACAGATCGGAGGCTCACCTTTGTTCTGGTGGGCGCTGTCCTCTCGCCGCCTCTCCAGCTCCTTCCGGTCGTAGTTCAGACGCTTCAGGCACATGATGCCGTAATGCAGGCTGACCCTGTGTGGGGTGGGGGGGAGGGGTGGGGGGGGGGGGCAAACAACCAGAGGGTGAGGGAGGGGCCCGAAAGGACAGGTTTCCACTTTCACCTGCACTCAGAAGCCAATAAAGCGACACCTCCGACCTTTCAGGCGTCTTAAAGGGGGACTTACGGGGGTGGGGGGTTGAGGTGGGGGGGGGGGGTCCTACCTGTGGAAGCTGTCCACCATCTTCAGCTGCCCCCTCAGCTCCTTCTTGGTCAGGTGGTCCAGCATGCGGGCGTCCACCAGCGACTCCATGAAGTAGCTGCGGTACTGGGGCAGCCCCAGGCTGGGCAGCCAGTCGTTGCCCACCCACTCGTGGTTCATGTCCCCATAGGCCAGGATCTGGAGGGGAGGGGGGGGGGTGTCTCATTAGATATGTGAGTGTGTGTTCTCATATTAAGGGAGGGGTCAAAGTTTCTTACCTGATCCCAGCTGAACTCCTTCAGCTCCTGGAGCGCCGAGAGACGAGGAGGAGGAGGAGAAACGGATGGAGAGATGAGGAGGAAGGAGAGGTGATGGAGGAGGAGGAGGAGGAGGAGAGGAAGAGAGGACGGCAGGAGGAAGAGGACAAAAAAAGGGAGGAAGAGTGTGTTAGTGAGCGGGTCATTAGTCGGAAGCAGTTCACACTGAAACGGCGACCAGAGGGAGAGAAGAAGATGTTTCAACGCCAGAGAGAGGAAGAGGAGGAGGAGGAAGAGGAGAGACAATTTGATTCAGAACAGATCCAAAAAAATGTAAAATAAAAATAAATCATCAAAGTGTTAAAAAATAAATGAATAAAAAACTGGGAGCGAGACTCACCGGAGGCTTGGTGGCTGCGTTCAGGGACTCCATCTCAGCGTGGGTCATCCAGACGTTACTGGTCGACTGCGAGGAGAGAAAAGTGGTGAAGATGGAGGCGGGAGGTTGATGTTGTTGGTTATCGGTGATTTTATCGCCGCATTAAAAACAGGTGTGACAGATTTTTCACATCTGGTTCACCTTTACGGCCGTGCGAGAACGCAAAGTCGACGTTTTATCCATCGAGCTTTAATCGTTTTTTTTTTTTGGTTGTTTTTTTTTTTTTTTACGTTTATCACGTTTAGATTCGATCATTTTTTTTTCTTCTCTTTCCAATATTCCACTAAACAAAATCAGCTTTCTATTTGACATCAAACGTATATGATGTCACACACGCTTATTGTTTTTTTTTTTTTTAAAAACTTTATTGCTCATTAAAGGAACAGTTCATCCCCCCCCCCCCCCCCCCCCCCAAAAAAAAAGAAAAAAAAGAAAATTCATTTCTTGTCTCCTCGCCTCCATGGCACCAATTTTCATTTTAGGGTTGAAATATCCTCAATAGAAACATCTGGTTCTTATAAATATATATTTATATATCTATATATATATATTAAACCCCGCCCCCCCCCCTCGCTGGAAACATGAATTCGCATATGAAGGTATTTATGGGCTCCAATTAAAGGTGTTTTATGGCGTTCCTGCTCTTTTCTCGAAGCGTGGCGTGGATGCGTTAATGTGGGCGGGGCCTCACGGAGCGGGTGCTGGCGGGGGCCGATGGGCTGGTGAGTGACACCATCTCCTGGATGGCCAGCCGCAGCTTGAGGCGGTGCAGCGGGTTGCTGATGCCGATCTCCCTCTGGATCTCCGTGTCCGACAGGTTGGCCATGATGGAGCCGCTCTTCACGTTGGCGCGGCAGGCGGCCACGTACCAGGCGGGCATCCCCACCCACAGCTGGGGGCGGAGCCAGATGACAGGTTAAGTAAACGGGAAGGTGGGGGAGGAAAAATAAAACGTGGGGTGGAGGGGGGGGAGGGGGAAGTTCGATCCGATACCTCCAACCAGGAGACGACAGTCGGTCCGTCCCAGGATGCAAAGGGAAGTCCTTGGCGACACGCCTCCTCCAGGAGCTCGTGCCTGGAAGGAAGGGGAGGAGTCAACATCGGCGGTATTTTCTGGAACATAAGGCGCACCTGCAAGCCTTTAACTTTCTCAAAAAATCAACAGTGTGCCTTGTACAAGCAAACCTTGGTTTTGGAACGCTTTAGACATAGAAAAAAAATCGGATTTCGACCAAAAAAATATGGAATTTTTTTGTCTTGGAAGTCGAAGAAAATTTTGAAGTCGAACGCCTTTTTCTCGCGCTTGGCGGCGAGAAAAGTCGAGAGAAGACGTGACGGTAATGTGCTTTTTATTTTAGTTTACTGTATTCAATAATTTTTCACTGAATTTGCGTTCCGTTGCCTCTGGTACGAGTTACCGTACCGTAAACTTCTGTCCAAAAGACGTAGTTTTTTAAGCGTCTTGGAACGGATTAAGACCATTTACATTATTTGTAATGGGGAAAAATGTATTTGGAATTCGAACAAATCGCTATCAGGAACCAATTGTGGTTGGAAACCGAGGTTTGCCTGTACATGAAGAAGTTTTTGACTGGGCCGTTCACTGAAGGTGCGCCTTATATATGGAAAAAATGTGAGATATTTCATTCATTACAATCGGGTGCGTCTTATAGTCCGGAAAATACTTCATATCTGAGATGTAGGCAGAAACAGAAACACGGGGCAGACTAACTTCTTCTTGCTGCGGCGGTCTTTATCCGCCGGACCCAGCGTCCCCGTCTTGTTGATGGCGATCGGGTCTCCGGAGGAAAGGTCCTCCGACGGCGTGGACGCTGGAGGAGACACGGGAAGGAAGGGGTTAAAACCGGCGTGGACGAGTCGGCGTTATCCTGCCCCACCCCACCCCCCCCTTTTTGCTTTGCTTACCCAGAGAAGCCGCGCCGTCCCGCCCGGGTTGCCCCAGCCTGCCCTTCTCCTTCTTCCCAAACAGCCGCCCGATGGAAGACTTGATGCTCTTCTTCTTGCTGGACTTGTGGAGGGAGTCCTGGCTGCTGTTGGAGCTGCTGCCGTCCGCCGACAGGCTGCAAGGCATGATGGGAATCAGGAAACAGGCAGGAGGATCAAACTGTGTGTGTGTGTGTGTTTGGATGCCCTTACCTGCGGAACTCCCGGGGGTCGTCCAGCATCGCCCCCGGATGGGTCAGGGTCATCCTGTCCAATCGCAACGCGCGAGGCGTGGAAGGGGGCGTGGAGTCGAGGAGCGCCAGGGCGCGGTCGTCGTCCCTGTTGTTCTGAAACACGGCAAACGAGACGTGAAGGATCGGACGCCGTTTTTTTTTCCTACAGTCCCTGAACGCCACGTCGCCAGGTGTACCTGTCTGTCGTTCTCGCGGGCGGGGGAGTGAGGCAGTCGAGGGGTGGAGTGTCCCGAGCTGGGCGGAGACGGGGAGGCCAGGGTGGAGGAGGTGATGGACGACGGGATGAAGCCCCGCCCCCCCGCGCCGTCTCTACCCAACGAGGAGGGGGGGATGGGCGGACTGTCCAACGCCACGCTGACCCGGCTCTCGATCTCCTCGGCGCGCAGCTCCGTGTTCTCCTTCTCCTCCTGGATCAGTCTGGGGGGAGGAAACGCCGCTTTAGTGTGTTAGCCTCGCTGTTAGCATCGACGCGCTAACACTTCCTGCTTTCCTCACTTGATCTCCTTGTTGATGGCCTCCAGCTGTTCCTGCAGCATGATGGCCAGCGTCTGCACGTCCGTCTGTCCGCTGGGGGACAGCAGCTCGGAGCCGAAGCGGTGGTCGGCGTCGTCCTCGTCGTCGGAGCAGCCCACGTCCAGACCCGGCTCGAACCCGGTCGCCAACAGCGCCCCGCTCTCCCAGTCTGGGTACTGCAAGGACAAGACTTCCTGTTTCACCTGAAACCCGAACCCAAACAAAATCTGAACGTCGATTTGATTAAAAAAAAAAAAAAAAGTTTTAATTATTTTTAAAAATCTAAATGTAAATTTCTATCAATCACAGCCAATCACAGTCTACCTGAACTGTGATTGGCTGAGGTATGGCCCAGTCAATCACAGCCTAGTAAGTCGGAGTAAAATGTAATTTTTTATATTTAAAAAAAAATTTGTAATAATAATATTTAGAATTTTAATAATTTGTAATAATTTTTAAAAATTACTAACAATATTTTTTTTAATAATTTTAATAATTTTTAATAATTCAAGAAAGTTTAACAAAAGAAACTAGATTTCGTGTTGGGATGCTTCCGACGGCCCCCCACCTTGGTGGAGTCCTCCCTGGCGGAGCTCCAGCGGGCGCGGTGGCTCCTCCTGACCACGGGGGCGCTGTTGAAGGGATCCAGGTGGGAGGTGGACCCGGCTGGGAGGGAGCCACCCCCGTGGGAATACCTCAGCTCCAGAGCGCTGCCGGGTAGGGAGCGACTGGAGACGGGAGCGATAAGATGGACGGATTAGCAAACAAACAGCGAGGGGGTGGGGGTGGGGGGGTAAAACATGAAAGGAGAAATCCACCCAGGTGGAAACGAAACCCTTCGTGCAACGGGCGACGCCCACCTGGAGTAGGAGCCCCCGGGCCGCGCCCTCAGCTGATCCAGCTCCAGCTGCAGACGCTCCAGCTCCGCGATCAGCTGGTCCTGGGGGGGGGGGGACAGAACTGGTGAGAACCAGGAACACATGGGGGGGGTGGTGAGTTAGGAGGGGGGGGGGGGGGGGGGGGGGGGGGCAGGCACCTTGTTAGCCAGCAGGTCGTCCTGGAGTTTCTTCATGTTGGACAGCTCCTCAGAGAGAGCGTTCTGGAGGTGAGAGGAGAGACGTGTTCTCAGCGGGGGGGAGAGGATGCTGTGCAGGGCGACAGGAAGCCACACCCAGGATGTCAGGAAGCCCCGCCCAGGTTGGCCCGCCCAGGATGACAGCAAACCTCACCCAGGGTTGCAGGAAGCCCCACCGGGGGTTCGCCCGGCCGGGCGTTCGGGTTAAACCTAACTAACCCCTTACTGACCTCTGACTGACCTCTAACTGACCCCTAACCGACCCCTGACCCCTAACTGACTGACTTTGGATTTTACTCGATCACACCAGGAACTCGGAGGACGACTTCAGCACCAGGAGTTCATCGGTGAAGAGGTGGACATGTTTTTTGTTTTTTGGTTTTTTTAATTCGTGAGGAGGGGTCACCGGGTCACCGGGGGGAGGGGGCGGGGTCACCTTCTCCTCCAGGGCGGCCATCCTCTCCTTCAGGTGGAGCTGCAGCCTCTCGTTGGACTCGGACAGCAGCTTGTCCACGGTGTCGGAGAGACGCTTGTTGTGTTCGTCGTTCATCCTCTCCCTCTGCCTAGCCTGGGGTGGGCGGGGGCGGGGAGGGGGGCAGAGGGGGGGGTGGTGTTAATAACAAACATTTCTCCTGCCTACAAGCGAAACACAAAGATTTTTATCTGAAGGTTTAGAAAATTAGCGCTCCTTTGTGCCGCCACCGTCGCGACAAAAGCAACGACACGAAAACGGGTGGGGGGGGAGTGAAAAACAAGAAAGAAAGCGAGGGGGGGGGCGGTGTGACTCACCCGCTGCAGCTCCTGGTTCTTCTCCTCCAGTTGCGCCTCCATCTGTCGCAGACGCTCCTCGAAGTTGCCGTGACGCTCCTCCGCCTGAGCGGCGCGAGAGAGGACAGAGGCGACGTTAGCGGCGCGTTTCCGCGCCAAAAATAAGACGTTAGCACGAAAGCTAGCAGCGCGCTAGCCGAGTGCGCTAATTAGCGGCGTGTCTGTGCAGAGATCGCAACGCAAACGTTAGCATCGCCGCGTCGTCAGTCCGAGGAGAAGCCATCTTGTCCCGGCACGCCGAGAATTACGTGGAACCGTTTGAGACTTCCAGGAGAGGTGTGTGTGTGTGTGTGTGTGTGTGTGTGTGTGTGAAGGTGTGTTTTATTAGCATCAGTGCAAAACCATGTTTACGAGATAGCGTTAGATGCTAACAAATAAGCAATTAAATCAATACTTTTCGCGTGGCGTTCGCTTCTCGACGTGTCGGCGCCTACGCAGACGATGGTCTGCTTTATGTTACTTCTTCTTCTTGTGTGTGTGTGTGTGAATATCTCACACACACACACACACACACACACACACACACACACCTTGTTGAGTGCTGCCACCCTCTGGGCGAGCTGCGCCTCGATCTCGGGCAGCGTCTCGGCGCGCTGAAGCGTCTGCTGGAGCTTCTGCTTGGCGTCGTCCAGACGCTCCTGAAGCTGCCGGTTCTTCTCTTCGCTCTGCAGAGGAAACAGGAAACAGGAAGTGAAAACCAGGAACGCCCCCCCCCCCCTCCCTACCCCCCCACTCCCCACCTCGCCCCCCCCTTTCAGTGGAATCTTGCGCTACCTGTCTGTAGAGGGAATCTTTGCTGGCCAGCTCGTTCTCCAGTTTGTCCTTGATGTCGTGGAGAGACGTCGCCTCCCGCTGGGCGCTCAGGTACCTGCGAACCAGACGTCGCCGCGGCAACGGTGAGCGGTTGGATGTCGGATGAGGGAAACCAGAGTTCAGGAACGCCGGGATTAAAAACACACACACACACACACACACACACACACACCTGCGTTCCAAAGTGGTGATCCTCTCCTCCATGTCTTCCCTTTGACAGAGCGCCTGGGAGAATCAGGAAAAAAAGGGGTGAGGAATCGGGGGGGATGTGGGCGGGGGGGGGGGGTGGTCTCAGACATGGAAAGGAAGGACGGCCAGACGGAAAGAAGGACGTGGCAAAAAAAAAATTTATTGCGTGGATCAAAGGGAAGCCACTGGGGTAGAAGGGCAATTAGCTGAAGAATGATAATGACGGGTTAATAGTAGCTGCTGACAGATCTGTGAAGCACCCACTTACTGTTGCACAAGTCAAATGGGGGGGTGGGGGGGTGGGGGCAGGTAAGGGTGTGTGTCTGTATGGGGGTGTGTGTGTGAGAGTGGCAGGTGAGGGGAGGTACCAAGTGGAAAAGACGTAAACTGGCTTAACCGCATCTTAAACGGCTACCGACTGGCCAAACGGGAGGATGGAGCCCCGTCGCCATGGCGACCGGCTAGAGGATGCTAGTGTGTGTACGGCAACGGCCGTCGTTGCCAAAAAGTCGGCGAGTGGCTTTGTTGCCATAGCGAAAAACCGTTACACGTGTCTGGGAGAGTGAGCGAAAATGTACTCTCGCCGCCGCCGCCGTCACCGCCGCCGTCGCCGCGGTGACGGCTGGAGTCTCACCTCCTTCACGTCCCGCTGGAGCTTCTGATTGGCCTCCTCCGATCGGGCCAGCTCCCTCCTGGCGGACGTCAGTTGCTCCTCGATCTCTCCGACCTGCCGGGGAGGAGACGGCGTGAAAAAACACCAGTAGCGGTTTTTCCTGTTTGCTAGCGGTGGTTGTTAGCATTGGCGTTAGCATTAGCGGTACCTGTCTGCACATGAGCGCCAGCCGCTCCTTCAGCTGACCCAGCTCGGACCGCTGGCGCTCGATCTCGCCCTCCCGCTGGCGGTCCACGTCGCTGTCGTCAAGGATGGAGGACGGTCCGTTGGGGAGTCGCTGAAAGGAGACGAGTTAGCGTCAGACGGGACTAGCCAGGTTAGCATGTTGGCTTTAGCGCCAGGCTCAAAGCATCTGCTAGCATGGATGTAGCTTCTCCTGTTGCTGCTTCATACCCAACATTACCTGGTATTAGCCTGTTAGCTAACATTAGCTGACTTTAGATAACATTTTGATATTAGCTGACATATTTGCTAACTTTAGCTCATATATTTCAACATTAGCTTATATTACCTAATATTTTCTTACTTAATTAATATATTAATATTATATTATAATTATAATATTATATATTATAAGCTATAATTGGCTATACAAGCTATAAAATAAGTGATAGAATATTACATAGCTTATATATTTCAACATTAGCTTATATTACCTAATATTTTATTAATTAATATTGTATTAATATTATAATATTATAATTATATTAGATAATTAACATAATATATTAATTAATATAATAATATGATCTATTAATGTGTAATATATTAATATTAATATATTAATATATATTATATAATGTTATATAATATATATAACATAATATATAACACTTCATTATAATTATATAATGAAGTGTTTTGAGAAAACATTGAACAGTTTGAGTTAAAATCCTTCCTCTGAGACAAACAGTGAACCCAAATTTAACGTGTAACCACGGAAACCAAGAAAAACTATGTAAACAATAAAGGACGCCAATTGAGGGGATAAGAATACACTACAAACAAACCAAAATAAAAATAAACAGGCAGCATTTCTGGTTCCACTCCTGTGACTTTACCCACCTCCACCTCAGCTGAATGCTAACATGCTACTGCTAGCAGTCTGAGCCGTTTACCCCCCCTCCCCCACCAGAGGACTTTAACTACCACCACGCTTCCACCACAACTTCACACAATCACTTATCAACTCATCAGCTGTTGGCCGTCGCCGTTGCTAGGCAACAGGGGGTAGCACCTCCCCGGCTGGGATGGCGTTGCTAACAGTCACCTCCTTGCCGTTGTCCAGTCCTTGTTGCCTCCTCTTGATCTGCTCCCTTAAGGACACCACCTGGAGACGGCGGGGGGTGGGGGGGTGGAGGAGGACAGGTCAGGACAGGCGCCGCCGTTGATTGGCCGGTGAAGAAACCCCGGACTCACCTCTTGGGACGAGGACTGCAGCTCCTCCTCCAGGGACGCCACGCGCTCCAGCGCCACCCGGAGGCGCTCCCGCACCTTCTCGTCCAGCGCCTTGTGGTGCTCGAACAGCGACTTGAGGGCCTTGAGGACCTCCACCTCGCTGGACACCCCCGCGGGCGACTGGGCCTGCCTCTTCACCACCGTCATCCTCAGGCTGCGCTCGTGACGCGACACCAGGCACTCCAGGTGTTCCAGCAGCAGCTGGAAACACACACGGATCGCGTGTCGGTGAAAACGGGGCGTCGCGTAAAAAAAACGGGGCGATGATGTCGGGCGCAGAGGGTGTGGGGGAGGGGGTACCGACCCGGGTGTTGTTCCGCTCCGCCTTCAGCTCGGCGATCTCCTCCTCTCGCTCCAGCAGCTGCTCCCGGCAGAGGTTCAGCTCTTTGGTCAGCACCGCAAACTCCTGCGGGGCCACAAGAGGGCGCCGTTAGCTGTTTGGCCGGTTTCCTCCATTTCCCACAATTCTCTCTGGGCTAGTCTTGAAAATATTTGTTTTTTTTTTTAAGGTTACGCTCTTAAAATGAACAAATATTTGCAGTAAATAACTTAAAGAACGTCCCGTGATTATTTTTATATGGATGTGCTGGAGGATAACATCAGGTATCCATGGCGACGGGCTGGATAGTATATGAGATGCCCTTAATTTTTGGAATTCCCTGGCCCCTCCCACACCTTCCTCTCGCTGGGCAGCCGGCCAATCAGATTGAAACACTCAGGATCACTGAAGATATAATTAATAAATCGCTGAATCAAACATCGAAATAAATAAATAAATAGATAGATAGATAAATAAATAAATAAATAGGAAGGATCCTGAATTGAACTTGTAACCATGGAAACGAATACAAGCAAAACGCTCCCAAATAGCCAATCGGATGAAGATAAAGCAGCACCTTGGGTGGCCAATCCGATTACGGGCCTTCCCCTCTCCAGGGTGGGGACGGGTCGACCCGATGAGGTCACCCCCTCCCCCCCCCACGCCTCCCTAACCCCGCCCCCTCCAGGAGCTCGTTAACCGCCACCGATCCCCTCCGGCATCCCGAGAATCTCCTGGCATCGGATCGAACTCGCAGAGACACGCAGCGCCGTCGCACCCCCCAACCCCTCCCCCCTCCCCCCCCTCTTCAAAGGGGGCCACGACCCTCGAGGAACCAGCAAAAACGGCGTCCGCACCTACCGCAGCGGCGGCGGTTTACGACAGTCCTACAGCAGCCGTCGATATAAAAGATAACCACCGGGTTCCTGACAGGAGCTGCGTCTGAAATTACTTTAATTGCACGATAAGCGGGAGAATCTGCTACGTTAAAAGGGAACACCCCGGAGGCGACGCCGCCGCCGTGAATGCAGCTGGAAGCGGTCCAGCTGACGGCGGTCCAGTTGTCATTTTTTAGCGTAATTCCGATGCAATTATGGATGACGCGATAGTTAGCTTTAGAAGGAATCCACCGCCTCCGGTCAGAGCAACGGTAACCACGGCAACCCGTCAACAAAGAGAGGATGAGCGCGAGCAAAACATCATCATCACCACGCACACACACACACACACACACCATGTGACCAAAAATAAAAAACAAAAACAAACAAAAAAAAATGCTGATGCGACTCCACCACCAGAGGGCGCCGATGCGTTCGAAGTGCTGCTGTTATACTGTTGCTCTGTGCTAACGGCGTTAGCGGCGGCTAATGGACGCCACATCCTACGAAGAGGAGGATGAAGAAGAGGATGATGAAGAAGAGGATGATGAAGAAGAGGAGGATGAAGAAGAGGAGGATGAAGAAGAGGAGGATGAAGAAGAGGAGGATGAAGAAGAGGAGGATGAAGAAGAGGAGGATGAAGAAGAGGAGGATGAAGAAGAGGAGGATGAAGAAGAGGAGGATGAAGAAGAGGAGGATGAAGAAGAGGAGGATGAAGAAGAGGAGGATGAAGAAGAGGAGGACCACGGAGGAGAACACTGTGTACAGATGGTGCGTTCAGGGCCCGAAGGATGTCGTATATCTGGGATTAATTCAAGCGTGATAACAGTTCAGCACCGCCATCCTTCTCCATCCATCCATCCATTCATCCATCCATCCATCCTTCCATCCTTCCATCGCCGTAGCAACACACAAACAGCTGATCCGTCTCCTCTCTGTTTCTAATCAGCAGCTCTCTCCTCCTCTCTTCATCCCTCGCTCCTGTTTTCCTCTCCTGGCGACGAACGCAGACGAACTCGATGAACCCGACCACAGAATCAGAATCGCTGAATAAAAAAAATTTAAAAAAACTTCAATAAAAAAAAATATTTTAACGGCAGATTTTTTTTTTTTTAATGCGTAAAACATTAAATAAAATACAAAACAGAACAAACAGACGGGGGCGGGCCCAGGACGAACCAATCAGAACCGTCAAAACGAGGGACGTGTGACTTTCGTCGATGGATAAACGGCTGTGATTGGCCGAAACCAGGAAGAAGGGAAAGAAGGAGGAGCTACTGAGGGAAAGAAACAAGCAGGAGGCGGAGTTTGTTTTCCTGAAACCAAACAGGAAACAGCTGTTTTCTACTTTTCTAAGTTTTCGATTTTCACCCCGATCCCCAATGGCCCCGCCCCCCACTGGCCCCGCCCCCTCTCCTCCTACCTGTGGCAGGGCGATTGACAGCTGGCGCTGCAGCGACTCCTTCTCGTGCCCCAGCTCCCTCAGGCGCAGGTGGGCGGTGCCTAAACTGTCCTGCGTCTCCCTGAGGGACTCCAGCAGCCGCTCGCGCTCCGTCAGCATGTTGACCATCAGCGACTCCAGGTTCCCCGTGCTGCCGCCCTCGTCGCCGCCGCCGACGCGGGGATCCCTATAGCCGCCGCCCATTCCTCCAATCCCTCCGCCCATCCCTCCTCCGGCCCCCGCCGGGGACGACGAGCCGCCTCCTCCTCCGCCACCGCCACCGCCGCGCCCGTCCTCAGAGATGGTGGGCATCACCTCGCACATCATGGTGAGGCCTGGGTGCGAGAGGCGTGGTCTGAGAAGCAGGTTAGGACAGCCGATTCGTCATCAAACGGGGGGGGGCGTGTCCTCTGTAGCTGATTGGGTGAGGGATAAGTGGGTGGGGTGAGGAGGCGGGGCAGTGAGGAGAAGGTAAGTTCCAGTGAGTTGTGGGCGGGGCAGTGAGGGGTGAGGGTGTAGGGGTGGGAGGGGGTGAGTGCAGGTTCGGCAGGTGACCTC
This sequence comes from Antennarius maculatus, assembly GCA_013358685.1. Classification (NCBI taxonomy): domain Eukaryota; kingdom Metazoa; phylum Chordata; class Actinopteri; order Lophiiformes; family Antennariidae; genus Antennarius; species Antennarius maculatus. The sequence continues at coordinate 1,688,963 of CM023620.1, forward strand.
TGACCCCTCCGGCCCCCCCTTGGTGCTTCAAGGAGACTGGACCTGCAGGAAAGAGGAAACAACATTTTAAAAAAACAAAACAAAAAACAACCACGTGACTCCTCCAGGAAGACCACAGATGAAGGCGCGCGCGGCCTCCAGGCAGGTCGGGAGCTCGCGGGGTTGACGCCGCCGCCGCCGCCACTCACGCGCGCTCTCACGCGCGCGCGGAGGGACACGAGACACAGGCGTGCTCCTCTCCGTCCACATCCGCCGCGCGTGCGGATGACGGAGGGACGGACGCGCGTGATGTCAGGAGTCGTGAATGGGATCCACGGGAGGATGCGGCGAGGAAGAAAAGGGTGTCATCAGCCACCCCCCCCCATCGCCCCCCCCCGCCCATCTGCTCCGGTATTCCCGAGATTTATCCCCCCCCCCCCCCCGGGAATCATTACCCCCCTGAGGGAAACAAACAGGCTAAAAGGTTTTTTTTAAACATATGCAGGCCTAGCCCCACGCGCCCCATCATGGTGGGAGGCGCCACTCATAAATGATGAAGGCCTAATTATGGGATGTAATCTTCATATATTTCTTCCTTTTTTCCGGTTATCAACCAAAATATCGCGTCGCTTTGGGTTTATTCCGACCGCAAGGCGTCTATTTCCTATCAACACCCCCCCCCCCCCCACTCACACACCCAGCCCAGCTCCACCCCCCCCACCCCCCACCTATAAAATCAGCTGGACGGTCTAACGCGCCCGTGGATTCCCAGCGTCTTACCCGCTCCATGGTGGACGAAGGTCGGACAGGAAGGCGCGTCTCGGGCCGGTTCCGGTTCGTCAGAACATCCGAGAGGCTGCAGCTTCAGAGCGGTCCAGCCCGGTTAGCAGCCTCCCCATCCCCTCCCTCCTTCTGCTGGGGGAGCGACGGCTCAGCATCAGCGCTGCGTCAAGACACCCGCAGGAAGGAGGGCCAAACATCCGGCTTAGACCTTCAGAATAAAAGAGTCAGCGACAGAGGAAATTGGCATGTTTTACTTTAGTGAAAGTTAAAGCTGTTGAAATGTGAGGCTACTGACGTGAAGGTGTGAGAATTAGTAATGGTAATGGTAATAAACGAATTTTGTGTATAAAATACAAAAAAAAGTTTATCTAGAAGTGCTCCTAATTAAAAGAAATCTGATCCACTCCTGTGGAAAAATTATACATTTGTTAATGACTTATAAATTACTGGTGCTTTGTCTTAATTTAATTTTTTTTTTTTAATTTTATACACTGTTATTATCCCCGAAGGGAAATTATCTTAAAAAGAATTATTAGACTTTATATTTTCCACATCCCAGCCCTATACCGACTCTGTGAAAATCTATATTTGAGCAACAAACTACAACTTCTTCAGTTCAAAAAGCTTTATTTTGAAGAGGAATAATACTGTTTCCGCTTCTCTTCCGGGTATTTCAGCTTAACTTGACGTCCGTTATTTATCTTCCCTCATCTCTCCTCGATGAAATCTAAATAACTTTTACTGTCACTATATAAATTCCTTTCACTCGTACTTTCATTTTTCATTTTTATTTTCACTTTTCTTCCTTTGAATTCCGCTTGAAAAGAGAACATTTATTTATATTTCTGTGTTGAAACGTGAAAGTTGCTGATATTTTCAAGCAAGGGTGACCTCTAGTGGACAAAGACGGAAATGCAACTTTAAACTCGAGGTTTTGGGTCAAACGTCTGGATTTTTGGCAAAGTTTCATGTTTTATTGTTGAAAATTAAGCTAATTAGAACTTTTAAAGGGTCACAGTAAAAATATAGTTTTTTAAAAATAATTTATATTGAAGTGAGATGTGACTTTTCTTTAAAAAATATTATTCCGTTACAAAATATTTTTTTTAAATGTGAATAATTTCTATTTGATGATTTAACGATTAAACAGCGACCAATTGGTGAAATTTACCTCTCTCCATCGCTAATCCTGTCAGCCAATCAGATCTCAGAGGGGGCGGTTCTTAAACTCCAAGGTAGGGAAATGGGGGGAGGGGGGGATCTTATAGGTGACGTAATGTCCTCTTCCTAGAGGATGATGTCCAACAGAACCACCAAATTTCACAAAAAATAAATGTGTGACGTCAAAAATCAACACGTCATGATTATTTCTACACCTTTCAAAATAAAAGCACCAATTCAAAAGCACCAATGACTTCAGGCTCCTGGCGTCCTCCTGCTGATGTCTCAATCTGGGGGGTCATGTGACAGCGGTGACTGACAGGAAGCAGCTGGGCGACACCAGGAGGGGCGGCGCCGTCCGGAGGTCACGGGAGGTCAGCGGGTCAGAGGAATGCTGATTGGAATGTGGACTGGGGGGGGGCACCTTGTCAACAGGTCCCCGGGGGGCCGTGACAGGAGAAAGAGGAGGAAAAAGAGCACAGACCATAATAATCTGAAGAGTATCTGAGTAAGTTTCCAAATACTACACAGCAAATGTTTTAATCAAAAGCTAATATGTTAAAAAATGTGTTATCTTTGATAGATTATTGATTGATTGGATTATTATCAGAAGGATGAATGAAATTTGAAAGTAACTGATAATCGATAAAGTAAAATCTTTAATGAGAATATTCCAAAATAATAATATAGCAATATTCCAAAACGTTGCTACATTTGTCACAATTTTACTCGAGTAAATGTACGTAATCACACAGGCGCTAACAGTGACTCAGCAGACTGGCGCTAACAGTGACTCAGCAGACTGACAAACAGTGACGAGGCGTTGGGGTGTGGGTTTAAATTAAAAGCTTTATTGAGATGCTGATGGCCGGACGCTGCTTAAATAACCACTTCACTGAAACGGAAGGTTTGTGACGACCCGCCCCCTTTGGCCCCGCCCCCACCGCCAAGTTGACATCATGAATCTAATGTAGACCACAGGAATGAACACGCAGTGGAACATGTGATGATTGGTGGACCACGCCCGTCTGGAGGGGCCGTGGGGGGGGGGTTAGGTGTGCTGGGGCAGATTCTGCGGCGGCTCGGCGGGGAGGTTGTTCTGGACTTCCTGTTCAGCCGGGCCTTTTTCCTCTGAGAGGGAGAGAGAGAGAAGACACGCCCACAGTGAAACCATGGCGACGGACATGTGACGGCGTCACGTCTGGAGGTTACCTCCTGCTTTCTGCGCCGCCGGCTGGAACTTGAGTTCTCCGTTGGGGCCGGCGGGGGGGTGGCCGTCCGCCGCCGGCTGCTCCCGCTGCCGCTGGGACATCTCCAGCACCGCCTGCAACACAGGAAGGCACTGTAACGCCGGGAAGGGGGGGTGTCCCCCGACCCCCCCCAACAGAGGAGCCCCTCAGGGACCTACAGCCGGACCCCCCGACCCCCTCCCTTACCTGCTGGTACTCCCTCTTCTGGGCCTCCAGGGCTTTGCCTCGCTCCTTCAGCAGCTCCTGCTCCTGACGCAGAGTCTCCGCCTTCCTCTTTAGCTCCTCCTCTTTGTCACGAAGCTCCGCCTCAAATCTCTGGAGCTCCTCCTCCGTGTAGACCGGTTTGGCGTCCAGAGTCTGGCGTGGAGACATCACGTAAAAAACGCAAAACAAGCGCACCGTCTGCTCACATTTTCGGGCGATTTTAGCGACGCCGCCCGTCCCAAAACGCCCTGCCCCCCTCCCCCCCCTCACCTCCCACTCCTTGGCGTTGTTGAACTCCTTCTTCTCGGTGGACTTGAGGAACTCGTCCAGGCTGACCAGACGGTCTTTATTGGCGTCCACCTGAAGAAACAGACGCACGTCGATCGGCATGGTAACGAGAGAAAGGCTCAGACGGAGCGTCTGGACTCACGTTCTTCATCACGTGTTCCCTCATCCTCAGACGCTCCTCCTCCATCTCCATCATGTCGTCCTCCTCGTTCTTCGGGTCGTAGACTTTCTCCAGCTGAAGGAAACGACAAACAGATGAATCGCCAGCAGTTTCGCGCCTTGAAGCTTTGGGAAAACCGAAGCGGCGTTTCTTCTCACCTCTTTGGTGAACAGCGCCTCCAGCTCCTGCTCGTCCAGAACGTCGTCCTCGTTGGTGTCTGCGGGAGGACAGAAACCACGTGGGTCGTGGAAAAAAGGAGAGTCGGAGACGTGAAGGAGAAGCGGCGTCACCCACCGTGGAGTTTAAAGAAGGTCTTGGGGTTGAACTCCTGGGGGTCCAGCCCGTCCGTCTCCTCCCAGACTTCTCTCAGCTGAGCGACGCTCCCCTGGGGGTCGGGGGAGACGCGTCAGAGAACGACTTCCTACCAAAAAAAAAAAAACAACCCCCGACGCCAGCGGAGCCACGCCTACCGGAGCGTTGACTTTGGGGTGCTGGCGGTGTTTCTCCTTCAGCTTCTGCAGCCGGTTCTCCTCCTTCTCCCTCTTCTCCTGGTCCAGCCCCTTCAGGTACTCCCTCCTCTCGTGCTCCTTCAGCATCTCGTAGCGTTTGAACTCCTCGTGTCGCTCGGCGTCGTAGTTCTCCAGGTCTTTGGTGGCCTGGATGGACAAAAAGGAAAAAAGGGATGCCATCGTTGCGATCGATCGCGTTCTGTTCGAATGGTGACATCGGAGGCGGGGCTTACGGTGGAGATCAGCAACTCCAGATCTTTGGCTTCGAACGTGTTCTGGTTGTGCGGATCCAGGTGCTCGAACTGCTTCAGCAGGGAGGCGTGGTCCATCTGCAGGGCTTCAGGACAGACGCGTCACGTCAGCGACACGCAAACACGACCCCCTGAAGCCAGAACCGGATCCGGTTCCACTCACTCTGGACGTTGGTGCTGTCCAGCTTGGCCTTCAGCAGCATCCGCAGGCGGGACACCTCCTGACGCTTCAGCTCGTCCAGCCGCGTCCTGACGTGGTGACTGACCAGGTCCAGCTCCTTACTGAGACGCCCGTTCTGAGACAGAAACACCGTTTCATTAGCGTCGGTAGAAGCTAATGATCCAAACGGATCTTTAGGATCCAAATAAATCCATAAATATTTTTTAAAAATTGTTTGCTGGTGGCTTTGATTCACATGAAAAACAATCCAGGAGAAAATCTGAAGGGTTTTCTTTCAGATCTACATTAATATAAATCGTATAAATTCCACCAGTCGCTGACCTTGATGTCCTCTGTGTTCGCCGTCTGGAGCTTCTCCCTGAAGTGGGGGTCCGTTTCCAAAACCTCGATCACCTCCCGGAGGTACCTGTCGTAGTACAGACCGGTGTCCTGCGTGGACGACACCTGATTCAGACAACCTGACCCCTCAGAACATCTGATCTGATGATAAACCTGAGAGACCTGTACCCCGTTCTCCTCCTCCTGCGCCTCCTCTTTAACCTCCTGTTTGGCCGCATCGCGATTGATCGGCACCGACAGGACCCCAGCTGAGACGGACAGCAGCAGCAGCCAGACGGGGGTCGACTTCATCCTGCTTCAAAACAAAAACATGTTAGACGACAGCAGGTAAACCTTAAGCTAACAGGCTAAGGTGTTAGCGCCAGTCAGTTCCCCAAACCTTCTCATCCCACACACACACACACACACACACACACACACACACACACACACACACACACACACACCTATGGCAGCACGTCCACGTGTGACCCGGTTTAAAAAGCAGTACAAACGTGGTTTTATAGAGCTTCAACAATCAGGTGTTGTCTTAAATGATTTACGTATTTATTTACACAACGTTTATTTTCACTACCTTCTTATTTGTTAATATGTATGTTTAATTTATTCTTTTTCTATTTTTGTAAATATCTATGTACAACTATATATGTTAGAGATTATTGACTGTTACTTATGTAGTTAAGAAGGAGTAGGTTTACTCCTTTCTGGACATGTGGGAATCACTCCTTTGACTTGTTATTGTTGTTTTATCTTGTTTGTTTTTCTGTTAGTCTATTTTGTTTCTTTATTACCACATGTTAAACATAAAAAAGCATTCATTCATTCATTATTTAGCCAGAGAAACCTGGTGGACCACATGAAACGATCCAGAACCATAGGTCTGTGTGACTTTATTACTCTGGATTCGTCTGACCTGGATTGGAAACACCTGATGGGATTCCTGATAATCAGCTGCTGGACGGTGAGTTAAATGTGTGCCGAATTCATCAAGAGACTTTAAATATTCTAAAACTGTGCGAAATCTGTGATTTTAATATTTTCCTGTCCTCGAAAATTAGAAGAAACCAAAAATATAAAGTTTCTCAGGTGTAGTTCGGAGTGACGTTCATTTTTGAGCTGGCTAGCTAGCACAAACTAGCACAACAACGGACGATGCGTAATGACGTAAAATAAAACAAGCATTTCGGTAAGTGTGATAACTTGTGAGATAAAACCTGACCGTTGGGGGATGTTTAAACTCAATATTTGTTTTTGAAATCATTTCAAACTATTTTTTTTTTGTTTTACTAATAGAATCACAGCTAGCCAAAGCACTTCCGTAGCCCCAAGCTAATCTAACAGCTAGCAGCTCTTCCTGCGTTTATGATTACAAATTTAAATTCACTCTTATTTCAGAGACAAACGATATTAAAACGGTTATGAAACATAAAAAGTATTATAATGTTTTTTCTCTTACCACATTTATGGATTTAATAACGGTCCCGATAATTAAATCACGATTTGTGGTACAGCAGGATGAGAGTGACGTCATCAAGACGAAGCGGATGCAAATTTTAGAATCCTACTACGGGGAAGGTTTGACCCGCCCTACTCTGCTTCTGATTGGTTTGCGTTTGTGTAGGCGTACGCAATGAGGAGCAGGGTAGCCAATCAGAAGACAGAAATTCAGTGCGACGACGTCGTCATAGTAGTACACTTCCTGCAATTTAATTGTCAGATTTGGTGCCTTTTAGAAGTTAACAGAGGCGATATTATTGTTTTAAACGTTTAATCGCTTTAAAAAATATATATTTTATTCGGTACAAAAAAGCAAAGTCATGGCAAATTGAAATAAATTAACATCAAAAGCGTCAACAATTGCACGTCAGAATAAATTAAAGGTATAAATATCATGTGTCAAAAATAACTACCATAAAATTAATAGAAATACGCATCAACAAACACGCAAAACTGTTTGAAAATAAATAAATTGAATAATAAATTAATCATCACTGGATAAAATCATTTTTTAAAATATAAAAACATATCAGAGTGCTTTGAGGTCACGATCAGTTCCTGTCAGTTTGGCTCAGGAATCGATTCAGAAATCGATCTCTCTCATGTCGGTGGGGGTCCCGGGCCTCTCGTTCTCCACCTCCTCCTCCTCCTCCTTCTCCGTGGGCCCCTGGGGGCCTCCGCTCCTCAGCCGCTGCCGGAGGACGAACTCGATCATGTCGCTGTAGCTCTGCAGCACCGCCTGCGAGGCATCACCTGTTATCACCGGTATCACCATGGAAACAACATCCCTCCATCAGGTGTACTCACCTGGTCAGTCTGGCAGAGCTCTGCCAGCGTCTCCCCCAGAACAGCCAGCTGGGGCCCCCCTCTGTCCCCCAGACCCCGCAGGGCGCAGTTCAGGGCCGCCGCGGCCACGAGCGACGGGGGCGCGCCCAGGAAGCGGGAGTCGCAGACGCACATGGCGGCCAGCGTGTCGCTGTGTCGCCGCAGCGTGGACAGGGGCCCCCCCGCGGGGTCGATGCCGTCTCCTCGCTCCCCGATGGAGGCGAGAAAGTGCGGGAGGAAGTCCTGCGGGGTCACCGCTGCGGTGTCCCACCGGAGGGTGGCCAGGATGACGCGCTCCATCTCCTACCGGGGGGGGGGGGAGAAACCGGAATATTTAGGACACAGGAGGAAGATTTTAATTAGATTTAATTATTTTTTTGTTAAAAAAAAAAGTAAAGAAAATTAGGTGACGGGAGGAAGATTTTAATTAGATTTATTTCCTGATTCTAGTTCAAAAACTTGATTTCATTCAAAATCTGATGAAAACATGTTGAGATAAAACTTCCAGCATCTTTTCACGTCTGAATCAGAGACTTTTAATAAACTCTGAATTGAAATAAGTTGATTCAAATGAAAGTTTTTGCACATTTTTTGGTCAACTTCAATTAAAAAGAAATTTTTGAATTTACTTAGAAGTTTCGAGGAGACGAAACTTGTCAGAATTCACCATAAAGTTGCTTTTTAAAAAAAATTTCACCCAGTGATGATGAAGCTATAGTCTTCATTCACCCCCCCCCCCCTTGTCTCCTGGCCTCACCCTCAGGCTGGGGGGCCTGCAGCTGTACTCGGCGGCGGCGCAGAGCACGTCGGCCGTGATGTTCTCACACTCGGTGAGTTTGGAGGCGATCAGGACGCAGCCGGCGGCGAGGCAGGAGGGCGAGACGGGGGGGGACAGGGTGGCCGACAGGAAGCGGTCCATCAGGGACACGGCCAGGGGGAAGACCGCCTCGTCACACCCGCAGTCACAGCACACCTGAAGGGGGGGGGGTGTCAGTGTCCCCTATGATGATGATAATAATGATGATGATGATGATGAGGGGGTGGGGGTCACATGTGGAGGCCTTTCCTACCTCCAGGGCCCACTTGGCGAGCTCCTCCCGCCGCTCCGGGTCCCTCTGGATCAGGGTGACGTAGAGCATGGGGGGCAGGTAGCGCCCCTCCACCTGGAGCAGCCTCTGGATCACACGCTGTCCCGACACCGTGGGGTCCCAGGGGGCCCGCAGCTGAGGCGTGATGTGACCCGGGGCCCCGGTCTGGATCCGGTCCTGGTCCAGGTCCTGGATCTGGTCCTGGATCCCATCCTGGTCCAGGTCCTGGTCCAGGTCCTGGTCCTCCCCCTCCTCACACCACAGGGACACACACAGGCTTGTGTCCATCTGAGCTTTAGATGATGTCACCGGCGTCCCGCTGTCACTGGAGGATGCTGGGTAATCCCCCGTCGCCCCTGTCCTGACCCCCTTTGGTGCTCAGCTCAAAAAATCACTCCTCCAGTCGTTCCTCAGTTTTATACCCGTCAGGGAGGAAAAAGGGGGAGGGGGGGGGTGGAGAATGTGAGGGGCGGGGCCCGTCGGGATGGACGACAATCAGTTCAACAGGTGGGGAGAGACAAGGGAGGGAGGGGCCGCAGGGACAAGAGCAACAGCTTGTGTTCGACAAGAAACAGAGGGGGGGGGGGAGGTCACATCCAGACTCTGACAATGGGAATGGATGACAAAAGGATGACGGTGTTTGTTCACGGAGTCAGATCAGAACCAAACATCAATAATCCTGACTTTAAGTTAAACTAATCCTGCTTGAAATTCAGACTTCAAGATTTGATTAAAAAAAAAAAAAAAAATTGCGAAATTCTGAAATGTTATCACTGATATTTTGTTGTTGTTTGATTTCAACGTCTCAAGTTAGACTTAAAGTTTAGTAACTCTAACCCTGCCGATCTGTCCGTTTCCATGGAAACTAGTTGTTTCATTTTTTTATGTAAAATCTGAGAACCACTGACGTCAAAAGTTTTTCATCAAGTTTGACCCTTCTACCGCTTACGTCATAATCAATATTATAAACTTTATTCACACAGCTCGCTGGAGACAAGAGAAAATTAAACCTCAGTATTAAAATAAATCAGGTTTTAAAACTCCAATAAAAATAAGATAAAATTAATTTTTAAAGTTTTGGTTTTTTTTTTTTTTTTTTTTTTTTACATTTTTTAAAGTTTCTGTGTTGCCTTCACTGACCCCTCTGAGGTTTCTCATTGTCAAAGCAACCCCGCCCCTCCCTGTGGCAATCTGTTGATCATGGGTTGGGGTGTGTGTGTGGTGGTGGTGGTGGTGGTGGGGGGGGGGGGTGAGGCGGGGTGGGGGGGTGAGGTGTGTGCGACAGACAGTGGAGCCGGCAGGTCAATGAGCCGTATTGTCTCCCCTTACAAATCAGTGTCAGACGACCGGCCCGGCCTTCTGCCTGCTGCCACACACACACACACACACACACACACACACCCCCGGGGGACTCCTCTGACGGTCACAATGGGGTCACCCCCCCCTCAGTGCTGCATACAGATTGTATTTGACAGTCATTACAGGTGGCTGTTCACACATTAGGGCTCCAGTTTCTAATAGGAGTTAAATGGAGGAGCATCAATAATTCATGGCGTTCAAGGAGGAGGAGACGACCCCCCCCCCCCCCCCCCCCCAAAAAAACCCCCAAGCCCCAGCATGAGGCGTGGAGTCAGTTTGGTCCAAGTTTGTTTTTATTTTCAGGACATTTTGATCAGAAACTGAACTAAATATGGATTATATTACCAGACTGGTGACTCAAAGCTGATCAGAGATCAATAAAGAACAACAGGGAAAAAAAAAGAAAACAAACAAACAAACAAACAAACAAAAAGTTTCAGTTGGAAATAAAGAAAATCAAACGACGAAAACAACAAAAAACAGGAAAGGAGAAAGTTTCTCCTGAACAATCAGGAGCAGACAGGAAGCTGATCAGAAGACAAAGTGGAACCAGATCATGACTCAGCATCACCTGCAGATCATGACTCAGCATCATGACGACGTGAGGAGGTGAAATCAGCAGATCATGACTCAGCATCACCTGCAGATCATGACTCAGCATCATGACGATGTGAGGAGGTGAAATCAGATCATGACTCGGCATCATGACGTGAGGAGGTGAAATCAGCAGATCATGACTCAGCATCACCTGCAGATCATGACTCGGCATCACGACGAGGCGAGGAGGTGAAACCTGCAGATCATGACTCAGCATCATGACGTGAGGAGGTGAAATCAGCAGATCATGACTCGGCATCACCTGCAAATCATTACTCGGCATCATGACAACATGAGGTGAAACCTGCAGATCATGACTCGGCATCATGACGTGAGGAGGTGAAATCAGCAGACCATGACTCGGCATCATGACGTGAGGCAGTCAAACCTTCAGATCATTACTCGGCATAAGAAACCTGCAGATCATGATTCAGCATAATGACGGCTTGACGAGGCCTTAATCCGGCGCAGAATCATAGGATTAAAGCTGTCGACAAGCTTGTCGCCATCAAACCTCTTTGAGAGGCTCTGAAAGCAGATCGAGTCCAGATGAAGGACTCTGGGGGTCCGGACCCGCTGGTCATGGGGGGTCAGGAGGAGGGGGAGGAGCGACAGATCGCCTGTTTAAACACCCTGTTAAATTCATACTCCGCAGCTGTATTCAAACAACACAGGCCCGGAGGGGGAGGGACGGGGTGGGGAGGAGGTGGTGGTGGTGGTGGGGGGGGGCACCAGCCAAAAGAGGAGTGCAGCAGGTCCTGAGAAGGGGGCGTAGCTGCCCCGCCCCTCATTTTCCAGCTCATTTCCCGGGAAAGAGGAGGACAGAGATCTCCTCACACAGACACCTGTCAGCCAGCGAGGGGGGAGTGTGTGTGTGTGTGGGGTGGGGGGGCAAAGTTTAATCAGTTCACAAGTTAAGAGACGACATAAACAACTAGTTACTGCTGCGTTAGTCTGATCACTAGTTATTTTATTCATCAGTCAGATTACATGATTATTGATCTGTGATTTGTACAATTCTTAATATTTATCTGAAATCAATAATTGTGATCAGGACTCCACCCGATTATCGACGGGTCGCTAAACGTCTCTCTATCAAGACATGACCAGTCGAACGCGGATCAGGGTGATTGGCTCAGCCTGCAGACACGATCGATCGATCAATACGATTGACGCGTCTGAACGGATCATTTACTCTTCATCTTCAGTTCCAAGGGTCATCCTCACCTCCACCTGTTCCCTCACTGCCACGTCCGTTAGCTTAGCATGGCTAATCCAACAGATTAAATCTGATGCCGATTTTCATTTGATTTTAACTTAAATGAATGAAAAGCAAACGGAAGTAAAAGTGAAAAGAAGAGAAAGTTTCCTTCAGGTTCAACCGTTTATTTGGTGACGAGTCGACGGCGTCACTCAGATTATCACACAGATTAAATTATCAACACGCCACTGAAAACGCCACACGCACAGAATGTCCATCGGTCCCGCTGGTGAACTCATCCTTCATCACGTCTACGTTACAGGAGCTGTGGTGAGAGGGCAGTGTGTGTGTGTGTGTGTGTGTGTGTGTGTGTGTGTGTGTGAGAGAGAGAGAGAAAGGGAGGGGGGGTGACGTTAACAACAACAACAAAAAATGTGCAAACAGCGTCGCCGTGGTTTCGGCAGGATGAGGAGCAGGAGGCGTGGCTTTAGGAGGCGTGGCTTTAGGAGGCGTGGCTTTAGGAGGGGTGGCTTTAGGAGGCGTGGCTTTAGGAGGCGTGGCTTTAGTCTTCATCAGTGACGGACGACGCGTAAACAAACCCGAGGTGTCATGGGAAAAAGGAGGATGACGTAAAGAAAGAGAAGTAGGAGTTCAACTGGAGCTGTAACATTCATGGCACATAGAAGCAGCGGGGGCAGCGCCCCCCGGTGGCCGACAGGCGGTACTACATCCCTCTGAGTCCGAAGCAGCGTTTCCTTTATTCTACATGCAGATTTCTGTCTCTACGAGGCGGGGGGGCTGCGCCGGGGACTGGAAGTAGCAGCAGCAGCTGTTCCCGCCTGTGACTGGCCGAGGAGGCTGGTCTCGCGGGTGGGGGTGTCCGGGCTGTCCTCGTCGGAGCTGGGGGGGACGTAGAGCCCCAAAACCTGCTGCACCTTGAGAGGAAGCTCCTGCGGAGGAAGAGGAGGCCAGAGTTGAGATCGACAGGTGAACCCTGGGGGGTTTTGGCCCCGCCCATGCGACGCCCCGCCCCCTCCCACCTGACACTGGACCAGCTGCAGGTAGATGGACTCGGCTTCGCGCAGGACGCTCCTCACGTCCAGCTTCATGGTCAGCTCGTTGATGTGCTGCGGACGATCCAGGACGGCGATTAAACGGAGACGGAACGCGGCCCCCCCCCTCCCTCGGGAAGGAAACACCTACTTTGAGGATGGTGTTGAAGTCGTGGTCGGAGCCGATCAGCTCCCCCCGCTGGGACTCCAGGATGGCGCAGGCGATCAGCAGGTGGAAGTTCTCGCACGGAAGACGCGACCAGAGGACCTGAGGAGCGCCAGACAGGAAGTTAGAGGAGGGGGAGTCAGCTTCAGGGCGGCGGTGGCAGGTGGGGGGCGGGGTGGGATAGAGGGGGGCGGAGCTTCCCTCACCTCCCACAGCAGGAGGATGTCCTCAAACGGGAACTCCCTCTTGAACCAGATGAGGAGCCACCGGAAGCAGAAGCAGAGCGAGCCGCTGTCCTGAGAGTCTGAAACCAAACGCCCACGTCAGGCCTCAAACGTGACACCTGTAACCATGGCAACCGCCTCCTCAGGAGCCAATCGGCTTACTCACCCAGGAAGTCGCACAGCTCCGGGTCGAGCGCCTTCAGCAGGACGCTGAGCTGCAGGAGCTGCTGCTTCATGGCCTCCTGGGATTCCTCAAAGTTCTGGTGCTGCGGGGGGACAAACAGGAAGTGACACGTCAGACCTCGCTGAAACGGAAGCTGAAGCCCGACCGAAGCTGAACGGAGAGGTTTCTACTCACCACCAGCTCCATGAAGCCCGTCAGACACCAGAAGGACTCCACCTCGTTCTGCGTGACGAACAGCACCGGAGACAGGAGGTCGCTCATCCCCTGGACGTAACCTGGGCGACCGCATGGAGAGGGGCGACGGTTAGCACTACCGGCTAGCCCCTGAAAAGCTAACAACCAATCAGAAGCACTCACCCAGATCGAAGTTGTACATGCAGTAGGTCATCAGGACGTCGTGCAGCAGCGTCAGGCCCGGGTTGTCGTCGCCGGAGAAGAAGGTGTTGTGTCTGTCGGTCCGGTCCACGTCTCGCTCTGGGACACACACACACACACACACACACGTTTTAGTTGGGTGAGAGATGGACGTCCTGCTCGTGTGGGCGGCGGCCCGGGCTGACCTATCAGGTTCCGGTATCCTCGGAGGAGGGAGTTCCTCATCTCCTGCTCTTCGCTCACCGACTTCCACTGCACCTTCATCCGGAAGTACTCGTCCCTGCAGACGGAGACAGGAAGCTGATTGGACGGCGAGGGAAGGAGGAAGCTGATTGGACGGCGAGGGAAGGAGGAAGCTGATTGGATGGCGAGGGAAGGAGGAAGCTGTGACGGCGCTAAAAGAGAAGCTAACCCACGTTTTGACCCTCAGGATGTCGTCTCTCTCCCTGGCGGTGCTGCTCCACGGGTAGAAGCCCAGGAGGAACTTCCACACCTCCTTCCTCAGCGACGGCGCGACGCCCTGGAGGGGAGAGGAATGGTATGTAACCATGACGACGGACACGCTTCACCCGGTCGTCCCTTCACCTTCACGGGCTCACCCCTCTGAACACCAGCTCCTTCACCCGCTCCGGGTTCGTCACTCGGCCTTCTGGGTCCAGGAAGTCGTCCCACCTGTCCAGAGGGCGCCCCCTGCTGACCTCCGGTCTGGGTCCCAGCTCCGCCCCCTTCAGGGACAAACACACACATGCTCACGCCTCTCATCACAACAGGAAGTCTCTCTGAGTCTCCTCCTCTTACGCAGGTGATGAGTTCGAAGCCCGGCTCGTCGTCCGGCTGCGACGGCGCGTTGGGATCCTGAGAGACACGAGAGTAGGCCGGGGAGTCCGGGGGCCGCAGCGCCACCCGGAAGAAATTGGTGACTTTGGAGAATCCGCCGAAAGTGGTGGCGTAAGGATCCTGAATAAACCTCTGTGGAGAGGAAGGGGGGGGGGGCACAGAAACATGTCAGTTGGGTGTCACCTGAGAAAAGGCGGCAGCAGCTGGATCGTACGTACGAATATTAAGATGTTTCCGCAAGACTTTCTTGATACTTTCACAATAAAAGTCTGGTTTCTGTTCAGTAAGACACTAGAATGCTTTTAATGTGAAAAAACTTTTAATGTGAAAAGACTTTTAATGTGAAAGCTAACTGTCTTCCTACAGCTCACAAATACCGGTTCAGTCGGTCGAAATTAAATGAGAATAACCTCAGCAGAAACTTATTTAAAGTATTACAAAAATCAGCATAAAGATAATTTTTTTTTAAAAAAACGTACCGAGACGAGATCGGAGCCGTCGTCAAACAGCTGCAGCCGATCGAACGACTGGGACAGAGCGCCGGAGTCCAGCGGGTAGGCGAGGAAGAGCCGCCCGTCCACCGGCGACCTGGTGGCGACAGAAAGAAGCTGATTGGCTGAAGAGGTTCAATCCGATGCGGTTCCGGTCCAGGAGGAGGAGGATTCTCACTGGTCCAGGATGATGTAGCGCTGCAGCGCCCTCAGCAGCTCCCGCGTTCCTCCTCTGTGGAAGTGAAGAGGAGGCAGCGAGTGTCCGCCTCGGCTCTTCAGCACCAGGAAGTTCCGGCCCAAGGAGAAGCGAGCCCGTCGGAGGGAGTACAGCTCCGACAGGGGCAGGGAGAACGACCACTGGCCTGGAGGAGCAGGAGCAGCAGGAGGAGGAGACGTTTAGCTCCCTTCTGAACACAAATGTTCCCCCAAAGCGAAAGGGAACCGCACCTGAATCTCTGACGGGGACGTGGTCTCTGTCCGTCTTCACGGTGCTGATCACCGCCCAATCCGGTTCATAGCCGGGGTCAAAGTTCGTGTCTTCCTCTCCTCCTTCTCCATCCTGATTATTTAACAGGAAACACGTTTTGTATTAAAAAATAAACCTTTTTTCCCTTTAAATTCACCACAGAAACACAACGACCGACCTTTTTGCTGTAGAGCACGGCGGGGGTGCTGCGACCCTCCTCGGCCAGCGGGCTCCACTCCAACGCCGGGACCCCACCCTGAAAACAAACGCCCCCCCCCCTCACCCTCCGTTAGCGCTAATCCAAGGGTTCCGCTTTGGGGGGGGGGGGTCTACCCCCCCCACCCCTCACCCCGTCTGTCACTCACCCGCTCCACGATCCGGATGAACCCCGGGATGGACGTGTTCTGGTTGGTTCTCTTGGCGTTGGTGTGGAGGTACACCCCCTCCTTCTCAAATATCAACTGTAGAAGAAGGAAAAAAACAAACAAACCGGTTGAACGACTAATTTGAATTAATCCGGATTAGGATCTGGATTTACAGCATAATCCTGATCTGGATTGATTGGGTTTCATCAATATTCATCAATATCTATTGACAACTTTCTGTCACATGTTGTTTACAACATAAACACGTGACTGGTAGGCGATTTTTTTTTTTAAATTTATAAGTGATCAGCATTCCTGAGAGGTGACACGAGGGTCACATGATCACATGAGTCAACCTGTGTTTACTTAAGCTAAAACTCTGCTAAACTTCAGTTTGCTAACAAATTAAAAAGAACCCGGATGTTCATAAGAGCGGCTAACAGCTAGCTCGACTCCACAGGCGAACATCTAATAATCCGGATCATGAATTACTTGTAATCTGACGTTGAAATACTTCACGTTATCGTTACAGTACCGACAGCTAGCTTGAAGTGTCGCCAGCTAACCGACACTAACGGGCTCGAGCCCCTCCGGTCAAACCGTCGCACGGGAGTGACGTCAGTAACGTCCGCAAAGTGAAACACGATGGTGAAAAATAAAAAGTAGTTTTAAATACCTTGGGATCCTCGGTTTGTTCCATTCTTCCGTCACCTCTGCTTCGACTTGGTCTCTCCACAATAAACGTTACGTCATACGTCCTGCAAGCGGAAGCCACGCCCCATAATAGACGTCACGGAAGCAACAGTAGCCAATCAGATCATCAATGAAGCGGAAAAACGGACCGTGAAACAGATAATTCATGTAGAAACTGGTTTGTGTCATTTTATTGATAAAATACGATCATAAATAACTCATTGATTTATTATTTAGCTTAATTTCATAATAGTTTTCGTTCCGTTCATTTTGAAAGTACAAACCAGAATAGGTAAATCTGATGCAGTTTTACATCCTGCCACTGGGTGGCAGCAAACACATCCCCCTAGTGAGCAACGAACGACTCGTTTAAAGTAGAAAAAAAATTATAGCACATAAACAACAACAACAACAACTAAATAAATAAATAAACGAATGAATGAAAACAGATCGTTGTCTGCGAACAATCTGTTGAAGTTTTGTGTAATAGTTTTAAAGTTGCACTCCAGACAAATGCTTGACAAAATTTTCCACAAAACGAAAATAAGTAAAAAAAACAAAAACAAAAACATACAACAAAAGACACAATATTATTACTATTGCTTAGTTTCTATGCAGCAGTGTAAGTTCATGTCAAAATACGTAAAACAACAACAACAACAACAATCATAATAATAATAATAATAAATACAGTATATATGTATATACTGTATATATACTGTAATGTCTTCTTTAGTGTGGCCTCAGTTAGGGGGGCGTTGTCGGAGGGGGGGTGCATTTACCACAGTCCACAGCCCACAGTGTTCTGTCACGTGTGCAACGTGCGTTAGTTTGGAAGTCAGTAAACATCAGACGTCAGAGCAGCGTCAAATTAAGCGGAAGCATCAGGAAGAAAACCGGATGGGGATGACATCCCTGACTTTCAGATTAAAAGAATAGAAAAGACGAACTTCTCTGCGACATTTCTTTCGCTGTTACTCAAATCACGTGTATTTCTCGATCGTCAACTGTGCGAATGAATTGACATTTCGTTACCACTGCCATATTGAAGAAATGCTGCTGCTGAAACATAAAAAAAAAAAAACTGCTTTTTTAAAATTGAATCACATTTTGATTTTAACGTTATTTTATTGATATTAAAATAGTTATCAAAATTATCGACACGTTATCAAAAAAATTTTTTATGTCACATTTGATCAAATTACACTTGGTTTTTTACTTAAAACAACATTTCATCAACTAATAGCTTCGAATCTACGCAAACGCCAACCTGTTTATCTAAGCGACCTTTAATGTGAAAGTCCTGACCGGAAACGCCTTTGATAATCCTGCTGGTGTGGAGCCTCGCTGGGGGAGAGACGCTGGAGAAGAAGGAGGACTACAGCCGAGGAAAGAAGTCGGGTACGGGGCCGCCTGACGTCCGGGACCGAACGGGAACCGAACCGAACAGGTGGGGGAACAGTTGCTGACGTCATTGTTTATTTTGCTCGCGCGCCACGGCTAATGCTAACGCCTGAAAAATGGAGGTGAAATGTGGTCCCAACATGGGGAGGGGAGGGGGTAGAGGGGGGAGTAAACAACAAGATCAACAACAACAACAACAACAACAGCTGCAGCGGCGACAGCAAGAAAAGCGTGGAGTTTAAAATAAAACGGAAGTAATTAAAAAATGTCACTAAAAAGAGGGCAAGGGGGAGGGAGGGGGGGTTAGCATGCTAGCTGCTGTAGCTAATAGCTATAGTGTCAAGCTCATGTGGGAAGGGGTGCGGGTAAGGGAGGGGGGCAGATTAGCTCGAACAGGTTGTTTGTATAATTTAAATAATCTTTAATCTCATTTAGTGTCGGAAAAGTTTACAGATTATTATTATTAAAATAATAATACAAATAAATGTATTATTATTATTATAACAAGATATTATTACTAATTATTACTATTATTATTATTATTATAATGATTACTTTTTTTTTTTCCAGTTACCACCAGCAACTTGTCGACATCTCTCCCCTGGCTCTCCAACCCCCCCCCCCCCCGGAATCACCATATCTTCAAGTCATCCAGTGCCTGTCACCTGATTGACCCCCCCCTCGATCAATACCAACACCAGCAGGACAGGAGGAACCTTTGGATGGACCCCCGCTAACCAGAGCTTCCTGTCAATACCTCGTCTTATCAGCCCTCCCCCAACCTCAAAACTCTTCATCATCAGCATTTCTCATTTATCTCAGTGACCCCCCCCCCACACAGGGACGTCTTGACCACCATCATGGCCTCCATCACCCACTCCTCCGACCCTGATATCCCAGACAACCACAAGGACAGCTGGCTGGCGCTACTTTCCGCGGCGGAGGCGTACTGCCAGAAGTCCGGCTGCGATCTGGCGTTGCTCACAGCTCGAAAGAAGTTCCGTCTGTCGGCCGGTGACGGCGACGGGAGGAGGAAGCGGGAGAACGGCGGCGGTGGCGGCGGCGGCGGCGTCTTCCCGAAGGAGGTGGACTTCTCCTACAGCGTGTGGGGGCCGGGCGTTCTGGCCGAGTCGGCGCGGCGCTACGTGGACGACATCGGCGTGCTCCACGCCACCACCATGCTGACGGCACAGAAGCACACGCGGCAGCCGGGAGGAGAGGGCGGAGCCAAGCTGATGGTGGATCTCATCCAGGAACCCGGGTCCAGGGGGGTGAGTGTGTGCCACGCCCGCTGAGGACGCACCAATCAGAACGCTCGCATTCAATAACGTGTTTATTTATTTATTTTTTTGTTTGGTTTCAGGGTTTGACAGGTGATGGCGGAGTGGGCGGAGTCAGCCCCGATGGGCGGCTCTATTCCCAAAGCTACCCGTCCATCTACAGCTCGGGGGCTTCCACTGGGGCGGGGGGCAACGGGGAGAGGGAGCGGGAGAAGGTGGAACAAGGGAGGCAGAGATCTGGGATTCTGGACGTGGAGGAAGAATGTGAGGAAGAGGAGGAGGAAGAAGACATGGATGAGAGGAGAGCGTACGGGAACGAGAGCGCCGGTGAGGGAGCGATCGAAGGGTTAATGTTCTCCAGCGCGTGGCGTTCTGATGACGTCCCCCCCACCCCCCCACCCCCGTGTGTCTGCAGGTGTTTTCTCCATGGACGAGGATTCGCTGTCGCGTGACTGCGAGCCGTTCTTCGAGTCCGACGGCGAGGAGGAGAGCACCGACGGTGAGGAGCGCCGGAACGCCAACCGACTGACCACACCCACCTCACACTCACTCGTTCTTCTTCTACCCCCCCCCCCCCGTTCTAGGTTCTTTGAGCGAGGAGGCGCCCCCGCCGTCCCGGGGCGTGGCCATGGGTCAGGCGGCGACCCGGCACGCCAACGCCATGGCGCTGGCGCGCTCGCTGCCCGTGTCGGTGCCAGTGTGGGGCTGCCGGGGGGGCCGGTCGGCGCAGGGAGACGGCGGCAGCGGAGAACGGGTGAGTAAAAAAAAAAAAAAAAGATGATGAGTCAGCACGCGGGTTTAACCCTTTAAAGAACGAACTGTGAAATAATTACCAGAAAAATCGAAATGTAGGAAAATAAAGTCTGAAAAAATGTCAAAAAACAAAGGAAAAACGTACAAAAATGTGTGTATATGTGAATTTTAATTTGTATAATTATAATTAAATCTAAAAAATTTTTGCTTGGTAAATGCTGATGTGTGTCTCTGGTTGTATACATAAAGTTTTTTGTGGAAAAAAAACCCCTCAAATTTCCAATGGAATTATAAAATCCTGAGAAGCCAAGTGGATCAAATCTGATATGTTTGCCTTTAAAGGGTTAAAAATAAACACGACAAACGTCTCCGTTCACCTTCGACGGTGGAACCAAAATCCCAAAACTTTATTTACATCCTGGAAAACCTGAAAAAAAAAGTATCACTGTTTAAGTTCTAAATGTTTCTGGAGGCAAACATTCCAATGGAAGCTATAGAGACTTTCCCAGTATGGCGGCGTTACCGTGGTAACGGTCGTTTCCCTTAGGGGATCTCGATGGGGACAATCTTCCTGCGTCTGCAGCACGTTGACCCCAGCGACCTTTCTTTCTTTGCTGGGCGGTTGCACAACGTCCTGATAACCGGGGTCCGTTCCAAACGGCAGCTGTCACAACATGTGCGGTTAGCGTGCTAAGCTAACGCAGCCATTTAGGTGCATTGTGGGATTTTTAGGGTTAAATTGTTCTCACCCGAGGAAAGAGTGAGTCCAGAGGTTTGGAGCCCATCCTGCCAAACAGGTTTCACACGTGAGCTAGCGCCGATGCTAACTGTAGCTTCTGCTCTTCAATAACAAGACTGAAGTTGGTCTGTGCTTGGTAGTGTGCATCCCATAATCGGTTCCTCAGCCTGCGATGAAGGTTGTAGCCGCTCCACGTCGGCACAGACGGAGTTTTTCCGGGTTGTGGTGGCGTCCGCGTCCTTGAGTGTTTCTATATATTTTTTGTGTTGCCATAGCAACAGGTCAGCTTGAGACTCCCGCCTCAGAACAGATTAGCATTAGCGTTAGCTTCCAGAACAGATCAGAACCGCTGTGGAAGCTTAATGTTCGTCCGCGACTCGGTTTACATGTGTGTGTTGGACCGAATGTGTTTTGTGTTTTTTGGCATTTAATTATAGATGGGTTGTTTTTTTATCCTTGTCGCCACGGTAACAAGAAGACCTGCATTCTGAGGTTGTCGTTCTTTTGATATTGCGTGATATTTTTTCTGCTTTCCTCCGTTTTGACTCTGTTTTTTTAATTATTTCAAACATGATGAACCGTCTCCAGCCGTTATTTGTGGCGTCTGCTGATTATTGCGCTGACTCAGCGAGAAGAAAAAAAATCAGATCAAGGCCAGGAGAAACTACAGACGTCTGTTTAACCCCCCCCCCCCCACCTCGCTGTTATATAACGCCGTATTTGCTCTTTGTTTACAGTGGAAACCTGAAGAAATGTCTGGTTTCCATGGATACAGTAGTTCGCAGCAGCGCAAACACGTTCTCATAAATAATAATGATGATGATAATAATAATAATAATAATGATGATAATTCTAATAATAATGATAATAATGATAATAATGATAATAATGATAATAATAATGATAATTCTAATTATAATAATGATAATAATAATAATGATAATAATAAAGTAATGATAATAATAATAATAATGATAATTCTAATAATAATGATAATAATGATAATAATAATAATGATAATAATAATGATAATTCTAATTATAATAATGATAATAATAATAATAATAATGATAATAATAAATTAATGATAATAATAATAATAATAATGATAATTCTAATAATAATGATAATAATAATAATAATAATAATAATGATAATTCTAATTATAATAATGATAATAATAATAATAATGATAATAATAATAATAATGATAATAATAATAATAATAATAATGATAATTCTAATAATAATGATAATAATGATAATAATAATAATAATAATAATGATAATTCTAATTATAATAATGATAATAATAATAATAAAGATAATAACAATAATGATAATAATAAAGTAATGATAATAATAATAATAATGATAATATTGATAATAATAACTGTTTTATTGGCGTTGGTCGATCCGGACGCGTCTAAAGACAAACAACCCGTTCAGTTGTCGCCGTTCCGGTGCTAAAGACGGCGAGCTCTCTGTATGGCGACTGGGCGGCGCCACAACAGACTTCCTCCCCGTTCATTGGCTCGCTGTGTTTGTGTCCGTCCCCCAGGTGGGCTGCGCCGACCTGGAGCACATCGCCGCCAGCATGAAGGCCCTGCTGGCCCCCGGAGCCAACGACGGGACGGAGATGTTCGGGGCGCTGCCGCGGCCCCGCCTCAACACGGGGGACTTCTCCCTCAAGCACTGATCGCGGCGTGAGGGAGAGAGTGGGAGGAGTTACGTTGATGAAAGGGGGAGGAGCCTGAACTGTATGTGAAGCGATGTGAAACTCGTACCTCCTTTGATTTTCCTCACTAACAAAAATTTAGCAGCGCCGCTCGCAGGAGTAACCGACGAAAAAAAATTCTCAACACTAATAACCTTTTCCACTCTAAGCCCCGCCCACCTTGTTGCTACACACCTTACGACACTAAAAGGGGACCTCAAGGTGTGCTAGCAAACCGCGGCGCCGCACCCGGACGCTAAAACGGCTACAGATTGTCGCTAGCAGGTCGTCGGTCTGCTTTGATAAACAACACGAGAGCTTTGGAGACGTTGTTAGCACGGCATGCTAACGCACTAGCAGGCTAAATGTTAGCACGGGAAAGTTTTCAGTCCCTCTTGAAGAAGTTTTGCGTTTCCCTGAGAGTCCAGTTGGAAAAATCATCTCATGTGCCTGAAGTTTGGGCGTCGACCTGGAGATGTTAGCTTAGCATCTAAGCAGAGGGAAACGGCTAGCCTAACCGCTAACTGATCAAGAATACCAGCACCTCTGAAGCTTACTAGTACTTATTAACATGTTCAGGGGTTAATGGTAAATCCAGTTTTTTTGACTGACCTTGAAGGATCTTTACTTTTTTTTTTTTTTTTTTTTTTAGGGTATTTTATGTTTTGTCTTAACTTTTGATTTCCTTACCTCAACACCACCGACCAACTAGACGCCTACTCTGATTGGACGAATAACATCACGTGGCTCCGCCTCAGGAGATGATTGTAAATAAAGCTTTGTGATTTACAGCTACGTCAAAAAAGGACTAAATCTAAAGAGATAATGTTTTTTGGGAGGCTGCAATCTGAAGTCTCTTATTTTGAGTTACCTTTTTTTTTTTTTGGTATAAATTCTAAAATCATATTTCTAACATTGTAGCCAAACATCTGGTGATTTGCTACATAATAAGAAACAAATTCTTTTGTTAATTTTTTATTGGTTGTATTGATTCAACAGGTATCTGATGTACCTGGGTGTTAGCTGCTAGCTAAGCCCGGTTTAGCCCAGCTTAGCTAGGTGTTAGCTATTAGCTAACACAAAGGAAGTCGCTGCTTATCGGATTTCGTTGAAGGCGGATAAATTCACACCTCGAAACCTCTTTAGATCACGTGTTTGCATCTCGATCCGACCGTCAGAGCGTTTCACTAGTTTTTGGACTTCAGAGACTCGGACCAGCGGTTTTCCTCTTCTTCATGTTTAAGCTAAGCTAAGCTAACCACCTCTAGCGCATTTGAAGCTAACCGTTTTAGCGTGTCGACGTCCCTTCTTGTCGTAGTTGACCAGCAGGCCAGTTGTTGTTGCCCCCACCCCCCTCCATTGTTCCCTGTTGGGGTAAAAACCAGAGAAATGGTTGATTAACATGAAGCTTGTGGCTTTTCAAAAATGTGAGCAGAGGACGCCAGCGATCCTCCTAACATGCTTATTTGTACTTTTAGTTTTGCAATGAAAGACTGTCTGATGGGACGATTGTAAACCGATTCTGAACACGGGATGTGGTTGTTTTTTTGTTTGTTCGTTTTTTGCTCCAGACATGTTGTTTGACTGAATGAATGAATGAGAGGGAGAGAAAAAGAGAGAAATGGCTTAATTTGAACTGAAATGAACCTCTCGACATTTCAAACACAAATTAATGTTCCGTTGAAAACGTTTTTTGTTTGAAATAAAACCAATTAATGTTCCGTTAAAAACGTTTTTTGTTTGAAATAAAGGAGCAACACCCAATCAGTTGGCTCAGTGTGATGACGTGACAGGATGCAGTACTGTCAAGTGGCCTCTAGGGGGCAGCAGCGCTCCATTAGCGCCATAAAAAACAGCTTTATTACACAACAGATGAATTTATTGACTATATTCAGCACATAAAAAACATACAGATTGTTAAGTGAACTCTACATGCTGCATAAACATAGAAAAACCACATCTAAACTAAATGAAATACATAAATACAGGGAAGTAAAATAATGAGTCATCTTTGGATCTAACAAACCAAAAGCTTCCTTCATGCATCAGAGAAATCGTTCCACAAAGATGTCTCCATTCTGCTTCACGCCTCCAACACTTGTTCCCCAAACTTCACTTTCCTTCCCCCTCCTGATGCCTTCTTAAATTTACACCACTTGACCCCGCCCCCCTCCCCTCTTACCCCTCCCCGCCCCCACCTCCTGAAACCGTCCATCCGGTCACTGATCCGGTTTCCGAAGATGGCAGTACGAATTTGTGCCGACCCAGAAGCCAGCGTAGATCTTGTCCTGGCTTTGAAACTTGAACTTGTGGATCTGGCGCACCTCCCTCTCGGGCCCCGCCCCCTCCACCACCAGGAATTTGATGATGCCGGCCGGTTGGTCGATGTAGATGCCCAGGGTGGAGACGAAGGGCAGCTCCACGTCCACGTTCTCGCCGTTGTGCCACACTTGGTAGCAGGAGCCGGACCAGCCAGTGCCCCAGGAGCCGTCGTTCTCCCCCATCCCGGCGGGGCCGTCGGTCCCCTTACGGGGGGTGTTCTCGCAGACCAGTCCCATCACCACCCAGCCCTCGTAGTCCACCTCCCAGTACCCCCGGTGGCCCAGCAGGCTCTCTTTACACAGCACCTGAAGAAGAGTAGGGGTGACAATGAACCCAATGTGTGAAATATTGACCAATAATAGCAGTAGGTGTGGCTCCGCCCCGGTCGGAGGCTCCTCCCACCACCTGAGCGCACCTGTGGGGAGTGGTCGTATCTCTCAGGCCGGTTGGGGTAGGGGCAAACGGCGTCGGCAGTGCGGGCCACCTTAGTCCCGCCTTCTGAGATCCACAAGAGTTTCTGAGCCGTTTTGTCATCCAGAGTGAGAGGAACCCAGTCTGGGGAGGGGGATCGGATTGTGGGGGGGCATGAAGATCCGTCAGTTAGCATTTAAAGCAACAAATTTTGTATAATTAGCTTTATTTTTGCATCGGTTTCCTCTCTAAAACCGGCCAATCTCACATTTCATGAAGTCGGCCCTGGTGGTGGGTTCAGGGACATTCGGTTCGTACGGCGGCAGCTTTTCTGGGGCGACAGACAGAAGTGCGTTGAACCTAAATCACATCTATGACATCACTTATTTCACGGAAGGAATGTTTCCCATCATCCTTTGCGATTTACCTTCTGGAACGCTGCTGTTTTTCCTTCCTGAAAAGGAAAAAGATCATCGATCATTTTCCTGGGTTTCTTTTGAAGTTTGAGTAACACTAATGCTAAAGCTAAGACATTTTTACCAATAAATAGCCATTTATTAGCATGAATATTAGCAGTGAATCATCACCGTAGAGCAGTCAGTTGACCATTAATCAATGGTGCCTCAAATTGGTGCCAAACGCCAGCGGACGCCACTTTAATCCTGCTAACTGGGTATTAAATACAACCTGCGTTTTGGAGGAAATGAAACCTGAATATTTAAATGTAAACATGATAAACATGACAAATAAAACTTAATCTGACATCAGCTTAATGGAGTAATAATGTAGAATTAACAATAGCCTCTTTGAGCAACAACATGCTAACGGCGGCTAATCAAGATTTCTTTCAGAGGAAGTTTTTCCTCTGGTAAAATAAATGACCATGACCATTCATGGAGACACATTGAACTCCAGCTATTTTCATCTACAGCACCCCCCCCCCCCAAAAAAAAAATCCCCACCACAAACACCGCCCCCCCCACCTCGGTTTTCCAGTTGGTCGGCCGCGGACCTAAATCATTTGCTGCTCTCACCATACAGTAGATCATAGAGGAGCATGCTAGCTATGCCGCTGCAGCATTGATTCATGAAATACCCCCATTGCCCCCCCACCTCAGTGCCCGTCTGGGCCAGCAGAGGTTTAGGTTGCATCCTCAGGAATCCGTCCGTCCGTCGGCTGCTCATCACAACCTCCGACAGCGGCGTTCTAAGAATTCTCTTTCTACAGGGCGCTGTTACTTCACACCGCCGGCGGCAGCCTTTACGTTCCGGGGGCTGGTGTGTAATCTCCCTCCGTTTGTTCCTCATCCAGTGTGTGAGTCAGTGTGTGTTCTGACATTCACAGAAAACTGCCATCCGACCCCCCCCACCCTCAGAGCATGTAATTCTCCCGCTCAGATTTCACACAGACGACTTCACCACTCATCATCAAACTCTTACATCATCACTTTAGCTTCATTTTTGTGGCCTAAATTGGAAAGAACAGCATCAGTACTCCACATTCCTTATAAGGCGGCTTGGAACTGTGATTTCCTATGGCTCAGGGTGGTGTAAACGCATCACATTCGCTTATACCGACTGGTTTTAACGTTATAAATAGTGTGTTTGATACCAATCCAGCAATTTGATGTTCAACTCGTGTTCACGCCTTCGTCAAGCTGGTAGATAAACGAAACGGGTTTCTGCTGGTTTAGAGTTGCGGTTCTCAACAATGGCGGCGCGACCGTGATGCGATACCCGCAACATCTTGCCTTCGCTTCCAACTCATGTCGACACGCCGTTAAACCCGACAGGAGATTAGGTTTTACGTTACGACTTTTAAAAAGACGTGTGACCCGCAACAACCCCAACACACAGCCCCACAACCGCCGTTGGACTTCATAGTGAGGTTACGGTCCTGTGGCAGTAGAAGTACCCAAAAAAGACTTTCAATCAGTCAAGTTTTATTTTATATAATGCTTAATCATGGCAACAGACATTTCAAAGCACTTTAACAGACAGAAAAACCCAACTGAACCCTCCAGAGCAAACATAAGCGACAGTGGCGGGGAAAAACTCTTGTTGAGGAAGAAACTCCGGGCAGGAGTTTTTCTACCAGTTGGGTAGAAAAGAAATAAAAGGAAGATGTGAGACAAAGAGAGACAGAGGGAGAGTGGCAGATAGGCCAGATAGAGTCAGTGTCTTTGTTAACAAGAACATAAGTGCACTGAAGAACCAGACAGTCCTTTTCTTAAACTGCTGATCTGTGACCAGCTCTTGTAGCACCGCCTGGTCCACCCAGAAACACGACCTCTCCGGCTCGGTTGGCCGTTAGCGGCGCGGCGGCCAGGAGGTAACATCTGCAAACGTTGGGTGGCATCGCTTTTCTTTGAATCACGCCGGCGGCCCGCATGGCGATCGCATTAAGATTCCAGCAGGGGAGCTAATAGCTTTTCAGGCAGGCAGCCCTGGCTCCTCCTCGGACATCTAAATTACCGTGTGGCGTAGCTAGAAAGCTAAATATATGTGTAGGGGAAGCAGGAGAACATCGTGTTGAGCACAATCACCTGACTGAAACCATTACGACCAGTAGGTATGATAATCGACTGGGCACGCTGGCGTATCAATAACACCGCCCAGAATTGAGGTCCAATTACCCTGGATTGGAATCTGGAGGCGTGCCACGCGTCCCGACTCCTCCTCATTCGTCCATCGGTTGTCCGTTGCGTCCGTACAACCGATGGATGAAATCCGCGAGGAGCGTAGACTCCAGTGAAGGTCGAACGGTTGTCATCGGATCGGACAGATCGCTTCATTCGTCTATCTTCCCCTCCCTGATCTCATCTGTAAAGGAGCACCCTAGGGGCGCGTGAAAGGATACCCTCGCGGGGTGGTCGGGGGCATTAAGGGGAATTAGTGCGGGCAGATTAGTGGGCAGACATGTTTGTTCAGAGCTCTTTGACCACTGTCTTGGTGGAATGCGGCCATACCAGGTCAGTGGCGAGCAAAGTAGGTGCCTGGAGTCGGGCCAGCTCTCCATCTGCTCTGTGGAGATTACCCCCCCTGTGTGGATACCAGTCCACGCTCAACAGGATCAACGGGAAGCCCCCCAGGAGATAAACAGGTACTTAAAGTGATTGATGACTTGACATCTCGGAGAGGTGTGAGGCACGAAGGTATTTAAAGGCGGGTGGAGTGCCAGGGTGATGCTGAGCAGAGTCTGGCGACCAAGTGCATTCTGGGGCGAAAGATTGGGAGTCCCGC
Source organism: Antennarius maculatus (assembly GCA_013358685.1). NCBI lineage: Eukaryota > Metazoa > Chordata > Actinopteri > Lophiiformes > Antennariidae > Antennarius > Antennarius maculatus. Next base: position 1,717,357 of record CM023620.1, read on the forward strand.
CAATAAAAAAAAATCACCCCCCACCATTACCCCCCCATCACATGTTTGAAGACACCAACCCACGAGGATTCCGTGGAAAGGTTGGCATTGACCGCCCTGGTGCTTCGTAAGGGCAACTTGTTTTGAAAGGTCGCTAGGCGGCTCCCGGTACACCCCCCACTCCGGTTGCCCCTCTCAGTAGGTCGGAGCCACTTTATCCGTTTGGATCATGTTGAAAACATCCTACTGAGGCAGCAGGATCAGAAGATCCTGAGATGAGGATGATGGGTAGAGATGAGCGGACATGGCGCCGGACCAGTCGCCCCCACCCCCCATCCCGGTTCCCCTCAGGACTCCCTGGCCTTAAGCCCCACGAATGATCAGAATGAAGGGGTGAAAGACAGGGGGAGGGAAAAATTCTGGAAATGTAATGCGACCATCGCCAGCCAATCAGATTAGTTTGTTGGACTCTGATGTTTAGTTATGGTAAACTTCTGAAGTGGCTTCCCTTGGGGAGGAGATAATGTGGGATGTCGTTGGTGACACAATGGCAGAATTAAGCAGCTATTTATAAAACCAAGACGGGCTTTTACGTGTTGGGACTGGAACCACTGCGCGAGGTTTCACACTTCATTACTGGGATTAATGAAATTTGGGCTGGGGATGGGGAGCATTACAGATGAGTTTATCCAGAAACAGGAAGTAGGTGATGAGGGGGGGGGGTTGCCTCTACCTGTAACCACGACTCAAATCGAGTGAAGCGTCGGGAGCAGGTGCTTCACAAATAAGGCAGAGCGAAATATAATCTCTGACATGTCAGATGATGGCGACTCCTGGGAAGAGGCGCTTCAAGGCGCGTCGTCGACATGATTAATAGACTGTAGAGAAAAGGTAACCTGTCAGGAACTGGGGAGGGAATGGTGTTTTGCGCCAAACTGACTTACAGGGATGATCAGCATGAGGTAACTTAACACCGAGAAATAAACGAGATATGAAACACGTCGTTAATCCAACAAGGTATGATGAAGCGGTCACGCAATCGTCTTTATTTAGTGCAACGAAATGAGACATTTACAAACAATGATGTGAAAGAGATGGAAAATAAAACTGTCTAAACTTTAATATCGGATTTTAGAGCTGCCATTCAGCTGAAATCATTCAGGCTTTATTGTTTGCTGATGTTTTTTTTTTGTTGTTGGAATAAAGGGAAATAATTAAATATGACTAGAACTTTAAGACAGAATAGTTTCTTAGTTGCCAAATTTGTACTAAAGAAATCTAAAAAAAAAAAACCGCTTTAATATTTTCCCAAACCTGCGCCTGTGTCTCATTTGATGCATTCGTGAGTTGCGATATAACTCGAACCACGCCGCCGCTCGCGGCGCTCCAGGTGAGGCGTCTTACCTGCTTTCTTTGGCACAGGCATGGTTCCCTTCGCGCTCACGCTGCTCCCAGGCGTCTCTGGAGGAGGTCTTGAGATCGCGTCCCTGGAGGGTCACTCTTATTGACTTCCATTTGAGTGGGGGAGGGGGTGAACCCAAGGGGTTGGTAGGTGGTGGGGGGGTGGAGAAATTTGGGTTGCATCTAAGGGCTACCCAAAGGGTTGGCCCTGTCACATGAGACTCCTGCCCAGTATGTCCCATGTATGCGGCTCATTTGCATACACATGGACTCACCATGTGCCCGGGGGGGGGGGGGCACACACCGGATCCCAGACGAGTTTTCATGATGGAAGAAAGAGTTTTCACATTTCCAGTGTATTTCTAGAGGTTTGCGCGGCTGAATTCAGCGATAGGGAATGTTTATTTTGCCCTCTTAGCACCCGGATGACCTCTGACCCCCAAATAAACGATTTTTCTGCATAGAATTGCAGGAGAAGACAGCGTTTAGGATGAGCGCCAGCTACGCTCTGCAGAGCTGTCGTCAATCCAGCGTCCCCATCAATCAGGAGCGTATGGCGAACACGGAGCGAAGCGTGGTGAAGCACCGGTGGAACATAACAGCCTGGTGGTGGTTTTCAGGATCAATACCCCCACATTTAAACAGTTACATGAAAAATATGTCTTATTGGAGCCTAATCAATACATGCTTTATTAGATATATGAACAGATCTTTTTTTTATACCAATTTTGGATTCAAATTTGAGTTGAACTACGTTTTGCTGGTAACACAGCTGTTTGCCTAGTGACTCAAATGTTTTCCATCGTTGCCATGGTGACCCAGAATACATTTGTTTGACATTAGGAAAAAATATTCTAGCATCTCAGCAAATATAACTGTTAGTTAGCCCGTCGAATTATCAATCCTGCAGTAGTTTATTACAGCAGGAGGGATAAGAGTGTTAATTTATTCTTTATAACATATAATAAATTAATTTTTAATGCAGTTACTACAAATTCCCATTATTAATATTATTCATTCATTGATTTTCTCAACCTGCTTCATGCGCCACCCGATTAATATTATTAGTGTATAAAATAAACCAGAAAACCTTTTCCGTGAACACACGAAGCCCTTTCATTTCAATTTTTGACAATTTCTTTAAATAAAAACATTTCAAATGTTTAAAAAGTTCAATCAATTAACTTAATCACAGAAGTAACAAAAAAAAAAAAAAATCTGTCGAGAACTTAACAATAAAATATCAAATTAATAATTCAATAATTACTTTTGCAGAAGTTTAAATTCTAAATTCGGCGTTCCGTCTCTCTAACCGGCTCATGAAAGACGCGTCGCCGTCGGTTTTATCAGATCGAACCGCACAAATAACACGCCTTCAGCTTTTAATAAAAAGGACATCCAACACGGCTGGCATATCCGACGGTCGACAGCTCACTCCAGAAATAATCCAGATGGATAAAGAGCGCCGCACTTAAGAGGGAAAAAGATGTATTTTTGATTTGTCTCCAACAATGTTGGAGATATTTGCGCTCGCATCCCAGGAAGAATTCGGATTCCCTGGAGGATCAGGACCTTTTGACACCCCCTATGTTTGACCGCCGTAATCTCCTGTCTCATTTAGCCACTGAGTCACGTCCAGGAAGTCCTCAACCTCTGGAAAAAAAACTTTATTGGAAATAAAAGTTAGAGCAAAGCGTCGTTCTATTATTAGAACTATTTGATGTAATCCATCTAAAATACAGACGATCAACGCTGTCACTCAGCGGGATTAAAGGGGGCATTATATTCTGACCTTTGGGGTGCGTTTAGGGCCACCCCCGTGCTCCACATCATGCCGTCACTGATCACTATGTGGTTTTCCCAGGGTGCATCAGGGCCATTATCCGTCCTATCGCGTTACGTTATTACACACTGACACGGTGCTGCTATGGTGAACCCCACAGCCCGATCAGACACGGGGGATACAATAAGTGTAAAGCTATAATCTGTCAAAGCCTGCTGGGATGCTTTTCAGGGACTATCAAGCCACCCCTCTCCTCCCCCCTACCCTGAGTGACAGAGCAGCTGCCTCGCCCCCCATCCCCGGCTCACTTCCCTTCCTCTGTTTGTGTCTGTGTGTGTGTGTGTGTGTGTGTGTGTGTGTGTGGATGTGGGAATGACCTCTATGGAGTGTGTTTATTCCAGGTCTCCCAAACAAACTGCTGTTTATTAGCTTTCAGTCTTTACAAGTGGTGGAGGAAGAATTCAAGGCCTTCAAGGCCTGGAAGTAGAAATTCAACGACGTAAAGACACTCTATAACAAGTATTTAAAATCCTGCGTATGTCGTGTTATAAATGTTTGATCTGAAATGTAGATTTTCATATGGAAATATTCTGGTTATTGTTTTATTTATTGCTCCAATACATTCTAAGAAATTTTAAACTCCTCCTTAAATATCGCCGTGCTTTCCAAATAATTTGCTCTAACTGCTGTTTATTTCCGCAGACAGTTTCAAACGTTCAGTGGTTTACAACCTGAGGTTCCGGCCCCCTCCCAAGGGTCACCAGAGAAATCTGATGACCTGACTTTGACAAGTGACCCTAATAAACACTGTTCCTCTAATGCGGCACTAACAAGACGGACAGGAACCAATAGTTTCACCTTCAACCATGTTTATTGCCTCTATTATTTAACCTGATCATACATGTGTGAAATATTTTGAAAGGCAATTTACATCTTGTTGGTTCCAGAAGGCGCGACTTAAGTCGAAGAACGATGTAAATTAAATTAATTTGTCTCCACCTAAAATAACCAGTTCTGTACTGAACTTTATTTATGAATGCATTTAAATAATATTTAGTTAATATAAATCTATTTTAAGCTTACACACTAATAAATTCTATTTTTTAATATCAGCCAGACCAAAAAAATCTAAATTTATGACTTCAATTTGGTGATGTTTACCATGCATACATACATTTATTTACTATTGAGCGATAAAATAAAAGTATTTTTAATCTATATCTATCTATCTATCTATCTGTCTGTCTGTCTGTCTGTCTGTCTGTCTGTCTGTCTGTCTGTCTGTCTGTCTGTCCGTCCGTCCGTCCGTCCGTCCGTCCGTCCGTCCGTCCGTCCGTCCGTCCATCCATCCATCTATCTATCCAGTCAAGTAAAATAATATGAACTTGATTTTTATTTTTCCGTGTATTATTTTGTATAATGAAGAACGACGTAACTCAACGTGACGTCTACCTGTACCCCCCCCGTTGTTTATTATTCCTCTCTAAACGAAACCTCTTCAGTCGCCTGCAGACGACGCCTGTGCCTCATTAATAAGCCATGCGTGGTTGACCTGTCCAGATTTACAGCGTGAAAACGACAGGCCAAACGCATCGGGCCCCTCCAGGCTTTAGTGCCACATAAACCTTGTAACCGCTCCTAAATCACAAAATGTAATGACAAGGATGTAGGGGGGGGGGGGCGTTGACCTCCCGGGGCTCATCGGTGGTCGCCGAGCGACGGCGATAGATTTACGAGCGTCTGCTGATGTATGTTCCACGTATGTAATCCCGGCTCTATCTCCACCGCCATGACGTCGTTCTCTCCGTCTCGCCAAACCGGGCGAGCACTCGGACGTCTTTGGTGATTAATTCTTACAAGTTTGCAAATTTACGTGACAAATTACCCATAATTCAATTTAAATGAGTTACAAAACGTTTGAGGAGGTTCACAGCTTCTCCCGGTATTTTGCGTTTGCGTTCGTCGATCGATTGGTTTTGGACTTTTCCTTTGTGACACATCAGGACTGGCCCTCCGGAAGGTTGTCGATGTTGGTGTTGGATGATGTGGCGACACATCTGGGGTGTACCCCACCTCTCGCCTACAGGTAGTTGGGATAGGCTCCAGCAGCACCAGTGACCCACAAGGTGGTCGTCTTTGAGAAAAAGGTTGGAAAAATGGATAAAAAAGTAAGATCGGTAGTTGCCTGAACTCACGGAGGGACAAACAAAGGGTTCCACAGGGTAACCTTTTGGAGAAAATGCCGCCGTTTTTGTGACATTCCTTCTAAAAATAACCTCATCAGCCCAATTTGTGCGCGTTTTTACGGATCCGGCGTTATTTGCGCGAATGCCTGGAGATTGGCGACGCTCCAATCGTAGTTTGGCCATCAGAGGAAGAGTCTCTTCATCGCCTTCGCACATCCAAAGGATTTCATCGGGCGGCCAAACGTAAAACTCCGATCGCTGTGACGATTCATGGGATTCTTATTTTAAGAGCTGACGAATGGTTTTCATTCTGGACTTAGTTGATGACGACGCCCGAGGAGAAGCCGCGGTCGACGTGTCGGGTTCCGGTTTTTGCTGCGTCCGCTAATATTCATTAGCATGTGAAATCACCCGCTACGCTCTATGTGCGCAATATTTAAACTGTATGTGTAATATACATATGAAATTATGTTAATTATGTTATGTAAGCACAGTTTCTCAGAAAACATCCAGTCTTCTCATTCCCGTCACTCCGTAGCTTGTTTGCTCGTTTTTGGCGGGAGCTAATTTTGGCGGCGTTCCTTTCCTCTCTACACGTGTGTGGCCTCACCCTGACTGCAAACACACACAATTCCATTCCCACAGATCACAACAATCATGCATGTCGGTTCCTGGTAGATGAACATACATCACAGTCAATGCTGAAAGCCGCTCCCCTCCACCCATAGGCCGCCGTCGCCACCGCGGTGATGAATAAGCGTTCGAGTTCCGCACGCACCGCCGGGATTGTGTTTGAAAGTCGAATCAGGAGCCGAACACGTTTCAGAACACGTGAAGCGGATCTCCTGATGGAAGCGACACGGACCGATCAGCGGCTTCTCTCTTGGTGTAACCTTTGACCCCCCACCCCCACCCCCACCCCACCCATCTGAGCTCCGCTTACAAACGGATGGCGTTGGGTGGAAAGCTCGCTTCGTTTCGGACGACTCCCGTTTCCCTCAGCTGTTGTTATCACCTTATTCCTCACGTACGGCAAAGATAGCAGGAGGACGCCCGACGGGGAGCGGTCCCGGAGGGGACCCGACCCCGGCCAGGCCTGCGTGGTGATTGGACGAGGGGCGGCGGAGGCCTCAGCGCTGAGCCTCCTAAAATAAGGGGATATTTTGTGGCTGCTGGACGCTAAAAACAGCTGACTGGGTGACAGAAGGAGGATCGGCGATGTTGACGGAGGGATTTTGGGACGTTCTGTTTCTAAAGCCGTGTTGTTTTAGACGTGTGATCGCCCTCCCCCCCGACCCGTGATATAAATACACACGGATAGGTGGCAGGACCATGAGGCGAACACACAGATGTTAGCATGAGATTCCCAAAAATGGCTTCGGTCAGGATTCTGGCCAGACTGCTAGTCGCCGTTAAACCGACGGGCGAATCCAGAATCCTCGCTAGCTAACTCTTGGCTAGTTATGTTAGCGTCCTGGGAATCGCTGGACCAGCCGTTTCCTCTTCAGCTGTAAACACTTTCAGCTTCTTGTTTTATTTCCCCCCCCCATTTCTCCCAGTAACTCCGACATACTGGACCTCGAATCGGTCGGCAGCTGCTCCCGTCTCCCCCCCCCCCCCCTTCCACCCCCCGCCTGCATTAACCAGGATTAAACTTTCCAGTTCTAACCTGGCAAACTGACACAGACGCTGATCTAGAAACCAGTTAGACGGGATTCTACCGGAATTTACGGGAACGTTTATCATTATTGGAAATTAAATGCAATTAAATGTTCCCAGTAGACCAGGGAGGAACTCTTTTGACCCCCACCCCCCTTACTGGTTTGTAAAAATAATCCAAAAAAAACAACGAGACGGGTTTCAAAGAGGCTGAACACGATTAGATTAACATTTAGCTTTTTGAAATCAGGCTTTTAAGCTTTAAAATGTGTTTCAAAGTAAACAAAAACTGTAATAAATACTTTGATTAAAACTGAATCTGAATGTTAAAGTAACAGAAACACACACAAAAAAAAAACCAGGTTCGGTATTAAATACTTTATTTTCACAGTTTTTTCTTCATCATATTAAAATCCATCACCAGTGGGACATGATATTTCTCTCCTGTACAAGTTTAAGTTAAACGTGACGTTAGTCCGCATTAGACGGCTTTATGTACAGCGCTTCGAAACTGTTTCAGAGCTCCGATGTTCAGGTAACGTTTAGGGGGGATCATCGCCCTCCCCCACCGCCAGCTCCGCCCCCAGCCCCGCCCCCTGATTGGTCCTGAGCTCCTGACATCATCAGGAACAGAACGAGAGGCACGATGTACATCCACTGCGGGCGAGGGGAGAGAAAAAGATAAAAGAAGTAAATCAAAACTGATTCATCTGCCAAACAACAAATTGTACGATTTGTTAGATCACAAAAAGTTCCAGATTGGTCATCCCAGAAAAAAAGAAAGTTAGGTTCATTTTCCAAGAGTTGAAGTGTGTGAGTGACAACGAATCAGAGCAGAGACGTCAGGATCGAGACGCCAAACACACCATCGACTTTGTCAGACAGGAGAGGTTTGGTGATGGATTCACACGTTCGTTCGGAATTAAGGAAATTAACGATTAAATAAAAGCCTGAAATGTGTTTGGCAGCGATCCTGGAAGAAAAGAGGATGTAAAAGAAGGGAAGAAAGTAAAAGAGGGAGGTTTGCCCCCCCCCCCCGGTTAGTCAAACTTCTTCTAGGTTAGATAGAGGAGGGAGGGGGACAGAAGAGGCAACTGTACTTCAGTGGGAATCAGCTCTGCTCTCTCGCGCCCCCTGCTGGGGGCTGCGCTGAATTGGTGGCCATGAGGAAAATGGCCCCTCCCAGAATCAAATACCACTGGAACACAGCACAGCAACACACTGTCAGCGAACGCAGCACGGCACAGTCAACACAGGTCAGTGAACGCAGCACGATGCAAACAAAACATGACAGAACTCAGACGAGTCAGGAGGAAGAGGAGGAGGAGGAGGAAGAGGAAGACTGAACCTCACTCCTCCTTCCGTAGGACGCCCAGATGGGGTCTGTACTCGTTCTGATCAGAGTAATGGATTACTTTGTGACATCAGGAGTCAAATTAGAATGTGTCTTTTAATAACGGGACATATAAAATGCTCCGTTTTACAGTCGGCAATAAAATAAAAAACATTTTGAGTCTTTATTGAACACATTACAATCAGCGGCGACAATCAGCGGCAGGAAGCCAGGATGCGTTCAGACGCCGCCCGTTAGCCCGGTTTTCTGAACACTCACGTATTTAGCGAAGAAGGATTTCTGCTCCTGTGGATTCTTCCCTTTCTTCTCCGATTCCTGTTCCATGCGTTCGAGGAACAGAGCCGTCTCAGGTCTGGAAGAAAAGACGACAATTAGCATTCAAACAAACCCCCCAGCCCCCGAAACAGGAAGTGAGTTTGAGAGGCAAGGAAGCACCGAGACTCGTTCTGCCTGTGGGGGAAACGAAGCAAAGACGCTCCGCCGAGGCGAATCAAACCGAATCGAAGCCGATCGGGAATCGAATGAACGCATGAAGATAGAGACGGAGCGTCAGGAAACGCTGATAAACACACACACACACACACACACACACACACACACACACACACACACACACACACACACACACACACACACACACACAAACCGACCCCGGCGCGGTGACTGGAGCCATGATGCTCAGTGTGGTGTTGAAAACCTCCAGATCCACTTCATCCTCCACCTCGGCGCCGCTGCAGGCTCCAGGTATTGTCACTATGGAGACGCCGATGAGGTTACCGGAGACGTCCGAGTGGAGAGTGATGACATCACTCAGGTGGGACTCGACCATGGCGCACTGAGGGGCGGAGCAGAACTTCAGCCAGTCGTATTGACGACCTAATTTCTACTAGTCTGAGGTGTTTCGGTGTGTTCGGCTCATACCGCCCTGACGAACGCCGTCAGGTGTCCGTCCAGCTGTCGGTCCGTCTGTCTCTCTGCCTGCAGGAAAACCCGGGGCACTCTGATTCTGTACAGGCCGTCCACGGCCGCCACCTCCTGGGGAGGGACCCAGAATAAATAGACAGGAGGTGCGGCTGATCAGAGATCAGCTCCTGATGGGTGATCAGCTCCACTTCCTGTCCGCCTCAGCGCTCACCCTCAGTTTGGTCCGGTCCTCCTCTGACAGCTGGTTCTGGATCAGGGACACGCTGGGCTCCCGTCCGGCCCTCACCACCAGAGATCCACGCACCTGAAACTTTGCTGCATCGTCTGAGAGATGGAGGACAACAAAACAGTAAGAAGACAACGGATGAATGAGACGTAAATCACTTCCGGTGCACGATTAATGTCAAATGGGATGCAGCGGATGAGGTCGATTAGTGTAAATAAAGATGTAGGAGGTTTTAAATTTCAACAAACCTACCGGAAGTTATGTTTCGATAACCACTGCTGCTGATTTGGTGGATTAATTAGTTGATAAATTAAAAATATTCAACTGATGGCTCCTTGGAAGGAAGCCCTGCATCCGGTTACGATGCTAGCACCGTTAGCACACGGGTGCACAGTTAGCTTCACAGTAACGGCGATAATTCCATCAGATAGAAATTAAATGATGTTAAAACATTCTCACCGACTTCATACGAGTGTTCAAGAGGCACCGGGAAGCCGCTGAATTCCGTCTCCATGGAGTCACCGACCTTTAAACAACATAAACCCCACCGTTAGCCTGTAGCTAACCGAGGGACCGCTAACAAAAGCAACTTCCGTTTAGCCAAAAAGTCAAAACGGAAGCTTTCTGTTAATTTAATTTAACACTTACCCGTCGGCCATTATTACAACATACAAAATTAGTGCAAGCGATAAGTAAAATAGATGAAACAACGGCGAAATTTAACCATAATATACGAGCCATGTCTAAAAGAAATGGACCCGCAAGACAAAAGCGGTGCAATGAAAGCAGCACTTCCGGAGGGCTTTTCAGAATAAAAGTCGCGATTTGAAGTACATTATATTGTACATTAAAATTAATTAAAGGCATGATTCACTTTTTATCTTTTTCTACTTTCGCCAATAGCAGAAAGTTTTTAATGCCTCTTAAAATATTTTAATCTGGGTTGTAGGCAGTATGTTTTTTCATAAAATTGTGAAATATTTGATTACATTTTTTTTTTTGATATTTTGAAAGTGATCTGGAGCATCATATTTATATATATATATATATATATATATATATTTACTTCAATGTTTATTCAAAGGCTTTCTTGCCAAAATCACAAAAATTTACGATCCAGAAAGTTTAACTTTACAGGATTTGCTAACAATTCTCTACTTTAGGAATGAGACAGGCTGGTTCTGGGTCTGGTAGGTGTCAAAGTGACCGCATCTTAAAAATCAAGCAGTTTAGATCTATACATCAAACTATTAAACTATTAATGATAAGATTGTGATTCCAAATTCTGGGGTTGACGTTTATGTTCAACTGAAGTGAAACATCTGGGAAAACTGAAATAAAACCGAAACTGATCCATCTTTTTAACGCGTCCAAACGACACCTTAAACTCATCCATAACTTCCATGGATTTTTCATTTTTAACATTTCTTTTTGGTTTGGCTCCAGACTACCTGACTGTTATGTGGTCGTGCCTTTATTAATACTAAACCTTTATTGCCAATATCATGAAAATATTAATAGGCAGCTTATGATATTCCTCCACTCAAATGCAGATCATCAATCTAATCTGGGAGATTAAAGTATATACCTGGAGGGGTCAATAAAGTCTGGTAGCGACGGGAAAGGGGGTGGGGGGGGTGGAGACGTCTTCTGGATAACGGAGACGCTGTCATTAAAATGGATTTCATGCTCTGTTGTGAACCTTCTTGCAGGTCGTTTATGAAGCTCATCTTTCTGATTGTCCCTGAATGCATCCATGTTGTCTTTATTTTCTATATTCTATTTAGGATTTTAGTTTTAGTTCCATTACCTGTCGACAGGATCCAGCTGATGATCCGGCTGGTTATTTGTGCTGCTGTCTTGTTAAGCATCACCAGTTTATGATTCCTATTATGGGATGTCGACATTCCTGTCTGTATTTGGCAGGACAGGATGGATGATTCACATCTTCTGATCTCTACCGTCTCCTTTTTATTTTTGGACACTTAAACGTCTCTTTCCTTAAGAACAACTGCTCAAACAGAATAAACCAGAATAAACAAACAGAATCAACCAGATCTGGTGACTCGACAATAAAAATGAGCTGAGTTGAATATTCATGGGTCCAGACTTTGTGCATGGACTCCTCCAGAACCAGCAGAGGCTGCTAACAGACCAGAAAAGGCCTCAAACCTGCCCTTTGAAAGCAGCTGAGTTATAAGTATTCATGGCCTGTGATGACGAGGGATGCTCGTGTTTTTAAATCCATTAGTCAGCGTTTCTGTTTACCTGAATTTTCTTGAAAAGGATCTCAAAGAGTATAAAAACTAAAAAAAAACCAACTGCCAAAATTTCAAGTCAGCTGATTTTGCTTGATTATTATTATTATTATTTAATAATTATTTCGAAATCTCCACAAGTTTTCTATCTTAAATCTGTTTACTCGTTGACGACTTCTGTACGGGACTCAAACCTTCCCTCCTTGTTACCCGCGGCAACTCGCCCTGGCTTTGTGTGCAGCATTCCTTTAGCTCAACAGGCTAAATTAGCATGATCTCCACTATGTGGCACCTCCAGACCAGCATTTGGGGATCACTCAGCCTCTCCCGGCCCGTTAACGGGGGACCCCAGGTCCGGTTACTAAGTGGACCCGACTGCAGGTCGTCTGACCGCTGGTTTGGGTCGCGACCAGAAGATTCCCAGACCTTCAGAGCCTCAGACAAGAGAGAAGAGAAGCAGCTTCCTGCCAAACTGATGGATGTGATTTGTTTCTCATGCTTATTTCTGGCTGAGGGATTCTGCTGACGTGCAACAAAACCTGTGTGGACACACGCGAGAGGAATCCATCATTTTTAACCTCCGACATTTACGCATCCGAGCGCCTAAAAGTTCAGACTTTCTCTGAAACGTTTGGTTCTTTTCTTTCATTCTTGGAGGATTTTGTCGTATGATTTCTGAAATCTGTGGCGATTTGGCTCAAATTGGATCAGAAATATCTGACGCACATAGAGGGACACCTGGGAAAGGTCAAACACGTCATCAGAAGCCACGCCTCCCGAATGACCATATAAGGAGTTGTGATGATGAAAACAAACAAAAAAAAAAACCCCGTATAACTAGATAGGTCTTTGTTGAAAACCCAGATAAAGGCAATAAATTCATTTTTTTACCTGAAAGACTTATTTCTGCTGTTATTTTTCTGTTATCGCTGGATTTTGTTGAAACATTTCCAAACATTTTAAAATCGGAATGTAAGAAAATTCCTGGATTTGCTCAGCCCATTACCCTCTGTCGCTGCATGAACAGGCTCACCTGACTATTCTTAGTCAATTATGACAGCATGTTTATTTATGTGAAACGGGGGGGCGGGGCTGTCGCGTCTCATCGTGTTCTGGTAAAAATGGAGCACGATGAAAAATGAGACGGGAAGTTCTGTTTTAGAAGTTTCCTTCTTTTCTATTCGACAGCATCAGCAAAAGAGTTAACAGCAGCAGAGAAAGGGTTAATGTGCGTGAACGTGTTGTAATGTTAAACGATAATCTTCTACAGATTAAAGGGGCCACAGAGTACCACTAGATTAACCGCTAACTGCTAACCGCTAACCAAATCCTCTTCTTTGACATTTTGCGAACCTGTTTCATTTCCTAATTGAACGTAACGTGAGAAAACTCCAAGTTATATAATCAGTATATAAAATTAAAAAAAACGTATTAAAAAATAACAACTCACCACAGCGCTGCCCTCTAGAGGTGCAAAGCGGTATGACAGCGTTAGCTGCTAGCGCGCTAACTGAAAATCCGCAGATTAACAGTTCGTTTCTGACTGTTTAAATCTAAACGCGCGACACACCGCGTGTGCGACACCTTCACGAGGTGATTATTATGGTCTGTCCTCTACCACCTGAGCCTGCTTTCAACTTTTAATCCCATCCCTTTTCTCCGTCGCCGTTCCTCTTGTTGTGTTTTATTCTATAGCTTTAACCTCTAACCGCGGACGGCATCAATCACGTTCGCGTCGCTTCCTCGCCGAAGCGCGACTAATGCAGCCGTTAAATAACTGATGTCATCCTCGGCGGCGGATCCCCGGATCACGTCGGATACCTATAGCTAAGCTCCTATATCCACTCCACAATATGGGGGAATCATTTCAGCGTATTAATAGAATTTAGTGTCGGTATAAATCGCAACTGATGAGCTGTGCATCATAAAGATTGATTAAAGATAATTCAGCTTAAAGCTGCGGCAACATAAACGCGTGATCTACAGGAGACGGACGGATCCTTCTTGTTCCGATTCAGCCCCAAATCCTCCTCCAGGGGATTCTAGTTTCTCCTTAAACATCTGAATCTCCCTTTTTAAATAGCCGTTCCTCAATCCGTGTCTCAATTCTGACTTAAATTATCTCCCTTTAAATTAAAGTCTCAAAGAATGTTTATTGTCATCGCCAAGGTTACGGCTGCCTGGGTAATTCGAGCGGCGCGGGAAAAAAGCGAGCGCAGAATTCAAACGAGGTGACAGACGGATGAACGGGAAGCAGAAATCTGTTTGAATGCATAATTTAACCCTGGGGGAGAGGATTCGTGGGGGGGGGGGGTGCTATCGTGTTTTAGTAATTGACATGTCGTATATTTATTCCGCGTCTCATGTAAAATGTACGCTCGTTTGTTAGCCTGAGTGGGCCTCGCGACAAATAGATGCTCTCATTTTTTCTGTTTAACCAAGGGCTGTACCAAATTAAAGGGGGTGGGGGTGGGGGTGGGGGGGGTTACCGTCGATGTTATGGTTTCTCTTCATCGCTCAGTAGGACAGATTAGCTTCTTCTGAGCATCCAGTGTGTTAAACGCCACATTGGTGCGTTTGTGCAACAGATTAAAGATGGCGGTGGCGATGGAGCGATCCGTTAAGGCGCCGTTTATAATGCATTATAAAGCATTTGTAACGCTAAAAATGCTAATTTATTAGATGTATTTCTGCACATTTTAGCTCGTAATTGACAGGAAGGAAGAATCCAGCTCACTTCGGCCGCTAGCGTAGCATTAGCATTGCTATTTGGAGCACATATATTGAGAAACGCCACCTAAAGCGGTATTATAAAAGTTGGAAAACCATCCTGGATCCATCCCAAAAATGTAAAACCCACGTCTGATTTTTTTTTTTTTTTTTTTTTTTTGCTCTGATGCCGATCAAGTAAAACCTCAGACGCAGTGAAACCATCTGTGGTGGAAATAAAATGATTTATTTCACTCCATCCGCAACACTGAACCTGTAAAGTGAATGAAAATGCATCACACTTAATTTACCCCCCCCCCCCCAAACCCAACAGGAAACAGGAAATGTCCAACTCGTCTCCCTTCTCCTCCTCATGTCCCAGGGTTTCAGTTGACGGCCATTCCTACCTTGTTCTACTTGTTGAAGCCACTGTCAGTGTGTGAGGGAGGTGTGTGCGTTTGGGGGTGGGGTGGGGGGGGTGTTGAAGTGATAAAAAGGGGATGGAGGAAGAAGAGCCACAGACGAGGAGGGAGGAAGACGCTTCCAGAGGAGTCACAGTAAACAGTCATGCCTGAGCCTCAGACGCCAGGTAAGAAACGGTGGACGGAATCCCAAGCCGATATTTTTCCACCATTCTTTAAGAAAAAAAAAAAAAAAAAAAAAAAAAAAATCCTTGAATTTTCACGGCGCTTCAGGCGAACGAGGATTCTTTCATTTGTTTTTTTCCTACATTAGGTCTATCTCAATATCTCATTTGGTGGCGTGTGTTCCAGCTTTTACGACTTAGTTAAAAGCCCACGTCTTCATAAACTCACCTTCACGCTCCCTGAAGGTCTCTGTTGCCTTTACTGGCGACGTTATGGAGCTACAGGAGGATTATACGCGTTGCTTTTATGGGGACAAGCAGTCTTCTTTAAAAAAAAAAAAAAAACAGAAACAAGGTGAGGGATGCTGAAGCGAGAGACGAGGTGTCGGCGTGACGACAGTCGCCCCAACACCCCCCCGATCTTATAGAAATGCCGGTTATGATGGGAAAATGTAGAGTTTGTTTGATCGGAGTGTTTCGTCTGGTTAAATTCTGCTCATCAAAGCAAAATTCAACACGAGGAATCATGAGATTAACAGATTTTTTTTAGTTTTGGTTTGATATCAATCCAATAAAAACTCGCACTTTTATATTGATGAGACATTTCCTATCTGTGACATAAATGAAGATATTTGTACACAAACTGCACTCCCACCCCCCCCAAGGTTAAAATCAAACCCACGGCGCAGTCTGGACTTTCGGTGACGCCTAACCTCCATGTTGACCCTTAATCCGACATCGATGTGACTCTTTGACCGGTATTGGTCACGCCATCTGAAAGGTGGCCGTCGCCCTTTGTCAACCGTGACCTCAACGCTCCCCAAATCAGCCGCCTGCTTGAAACCTGAGAAATGGAAGCGTTCAGAAGTAGAGGAGGGTAAGGAAAGAACGACAACAGAAAAAAGCATGGAGACGAGCGGGACGATTTGTCAGAGGGTCGTCCGCCGACTCAGGTGTGACTACCTCGCGTCGTATCTCCGCGCCTCAGACACCTAATCTATCTGACCCTGATTTCCTTCTGTCGTTCGGGAACGCCGTTTTCTCCGCTGGCATCCATCTCCTTTCGCCGATCTGCGGTGGTTTCAACACATCTGATCTCTTGCTTATCGAGTTACTTCAAACTCAAAAATCTAACTCAAAGCAAACGGCGTCTTTCGTGGGTCAGTAAAAGTTTCCCTCTTTATTGTCCATCATGCAGTAATTCCATCCCTACATGTCTTTATACCTCACCAATGTGTCGCCCATCCAACGTCCTGACATCACCCGTATCGGGTTCTCGACACCACATTAGTGGCCCCTCTCAGGCTCTTCTGGCTCTTGTGTTTCCACCCATCAAGTCGTTGCCCCTCTCTTGCACTTGGTTCTGCTTCCTCGGCCTTGGAGACCCTCTGCCCCCGTCGATCAGCTGGTCTCATCTCGTGTGACTCCACTTGTGGCGTCTTGCTCGCGACGGACTCGAGGATGGATATGGATGAAGCACGTATCTCAATAAACAGCCACAAAAATAGGCCTTGAGTGTTGAAGCGACGGCTGATGCGTCCACAGAGAAGGAACGTCAGCTTTGGGAATGAAAGGAACTGGGTTAGCTCTTAGCTCATTGATGGCTAGAGTTGGGTTGTTGGTGATTTGTGTTTGATCCCATGGACATTTCCTCGTAGTTAGACCGTGTTGATAGTCACAGGGTGTTGCGTGGGGCGGGGTTACCTGACTAGTAATACTAGACGTGATCCTGGTGGTCCTGGCAAGTGGTCCTGGGTTAGGATCCACCTGAGAACCTGGAACTTTCCTGCTTTGGTTCCCTCAGGGTTCTCCAGCTTCCTGCTACCACCATTGCGTGACTTGGACCATGATTGGTTGTTTGTCTTTCTATACATGACAAGCTGGTGACTTGTCCACGATGAGCCCAACTGGGACAGGTCCCACCTTCCTCCACAGGAAGTGGACGGTTGAACGGATGGTAGGACGTATGAGCTGTTTGGACGTCACTTGCAGTCTTTGCGGCGCATTCAAGTGTAACTGTCTGACCACGTCACTGGTGTCTTGGGTCAACTGGTGCCGGTGGTCATCTGGTTGGTCTTTCATTTTGTTTTGGTGTGTCTGGAGTTTAAAATATGACATTTTTGTGACAATGATCAAGGATTCTTGGTGAATAACTTTAAAAACACGTTTTAAAACTGTGGCGACGATTGAAGGGAAAGAAGTCTGGGTCAAGCCAACTCTTCTTAGCGTGGGACAGAAGTCACACCTCGTTTTGGATGGTAGCAGTTGTTTAGCGGTAGCTTCAACTTCCTGTCACCTTATTGACTGCAGGCTGGAAGGGGACTAACATCCTATCACCTTTCGCCCCCCCATCCCCCCACGGGCTGGTGTAGTGTTACCTCATACCGAGGTCGTCATCGGGTCCCTGCAGGTATGCACCTGCTTCCTGACGAAGGCGTGAAACAATCTATCATCAACAGGAACTCCCCAACTCTTAGCCAACCAGCGGGACGCACCCGTCCGGAATCCGTCGCTCATCCCGCTTCCTGTGCGACTCCAGCCTCGGCCCGTTTGGGGAGCTACACAGACACGAGCCGGAGACAAAAGGAAATGAACGGCGAGCTGAGTGGATGACAGCTTAATGCCGTATTTAACGGCGCCTTTGTTCGGCGAACGCCGCAGATTCCTCATCCCTAAATTAGAGTTGCATTTAGCGATTGTTTTCCTCTGTTGCGACGGCTTTACTCACATAATAACAATGCATTCAAATCATCGGGAAAGTTTACAACGGTGCCATAAAATCCCTTTCCTCTTCCAACCCCATTACTGATCCCTCCCCCTTTCTTCTATAAATCTTCATCCTCACATGCGGCGGTGATGGGAGGAGGAAGCGGGGGATCCAAACAAGTCGTAACTCTTATCTTCGTCTCTATCACCCTTCGTTGCAAGAACTCGAGCCATCCTTCATGTCCTCCACCATGGTGTGTCTAATCCCCCCCTCACACACACTTCTAGGCCTCGACAGGTGTAACGCATGACCGTTCCGTCACGCGTGGCGACCGAATAGCAGGCGTGTTCGCACCTTCACAGGTTTATCAAGTCGTCCAGGTGGGAGGGGCTTTATTAGTGACCTTTATCTTGGCAGGAAGTCCTCAGCAGAACTCTGAACACCTTGCTGGGATGAAATGCAATGGATTAAGACTGAGTTTGTGGATTGCGGCCTTCCAGCAGTCGTGAAATAATCTGAAATTTACCTCTGAATAAATGAGTTTATTGAAAAAGACGGGAAAACAGGACGATAACGGACGGTTTGCAGTGTAAATCTGCATCAATGATTCATCTGCAGCGTGTTTTCTGTTTAACCGTTTGGTCTGAAGTTACATCAGATAATAAATAAAACTGAATTCACAAACAGGAAATGGTTTCATTCGCTATAAAAACCATTAATGTATTCTTTACTTTTGTTTTATTAGAAATTCTGTCATTTATGAACAAGCGTGAAATAAACTCAAAAGATTGGAGGATGAGGTCAGATTAAAGAGAATAAATGTCTTTTGATTGGCCCATAATTCATCACCCAAATTGGATGGAATGAAAAATGTTATATCATCCAAGAATTAAAAGAATAATTACGATATGAGCTTGTTTTTTCTGATGTCAACCAAATGTTCATCTTTAGAAAGCGGTAAAAACCGATAATACTTTAAATCATAGTCTAAACCGTCGTTTTCTGACGCTAAAACATCTTTAACAATTCCAAAACCCCGACTTTCACCAGAAAAGGAAATCCTGTAAAATATTTAAGGTATTAAAAATACTTTCCTCCCTCTTACTGAGAGACGCTGTGAAGCCAAAAACAAAAAGTAGGTCATCCAAATATGCAAATACCTCTCCTGCTCCGTTCCTGGTCGCCGGATTTCAAATGGTGCTCTTAAGGGTATCTGTTGCACGGAAAGAGCGTTTCTCTAACACGTTTGTGTGCAGGTTAAAAGCTGCAGATGTAAAAAAAACAAACAAATTGAAACCCTGTTTTAAATCATCAGTTTATCGGTTTTTGTCAGTCTGACATGAACAGGAAACAGAAGGAAGTCTGGTTTCCTGTGGAGGAAGAAGAACCTGGAAGATGATTATTGGTAAAACCAAACGTCACCTTGGAGACTATCGATGAACGTTGACACCGACGGTTGCAGGAATATGAATAAACCAATATAAATAGAAGCCTTAACGAATCGGGTTACCCTTTAATGGCTGCTCCTCCATCGTGCCCTCACCCTCTCCTCCCACCAGGGGTGACGAACCTCTCGTCGCCCCGGTTGCAGCTGCAAGACGGATGGTCAACGCCGTCGAATTAACCCGGCAAATGAATGATGGCGCGCATGAGGGGCTTAAGTGTACCCTGACTATGCCGACAGCATCGCCCTCCATCCCATCGTAAAACGCTGAAACTCCATCAGTCACGCTCTAGCCCCCGGCGTGGACGCCAGCCAAGGGCCAATAATACCATCGATACTCATCCACACATTCAGGGTTATAAATAGAGCGCTCCTGTATTAATCTGCTGCTCCGTTTGCACCAAAGCGCGGCATTTTTAATGTGAAGCTAACATTAGAGGAACACTCCTCCGTCATGTGGTTGGACGGCGGTGGCGGCGCGGCCACATGGGCCGCGCTAATAGAATAATGGAGTTGCTTTTAAAGTGGGATTAAGTTGCTTTGGAGGCGTTGAGGGATTTCCTGTTGAATAGCGAGAGGAAATATGCATGTAAATCGGGGCGGATTGGAGTTTTAGTTGCTAAAAACATCACTCAGAGGCGGCTAATAAAGGAGGAGGAGGAGTAATCTGATTGGTCGAGCTCGATCTCAGTTGGAGGAGGCGGTGAGGGGGTTCCATTGTGAAATGTGAAATTCGGTTAATTAAAATAAATCTTATCGTTTCATGGTGAAAGTCTTTTGTAGGGAAACGACTTTAAAGGGTCATTCTGGCAGTTTTTAGTCACACGGCGTCGGAAGACGTTTTTTAATCACAGCCGCTCCAGGGAGAAAGAGGACGTTTATTAAAACCAATCGTCTCGCGCATCCTTTAGTTTCATTTACTCTGATACAAAATAGAAAATCTTGTAACATGGATATAAACTTTTATAGAATACATTCCCAGTGCTGTGATTGGCTCGGCGAGTCCAGGCCCACCCACTTGTAGATCACGCCCCTTCTAAACGAACATAATTAACATTTACCGCTAATCATCAACACCGAAGTGAATAAAAAGACATCTGGACCAACCAGGACTTTTGTACTTGGGCTAAATGAATTCATTCGCATGGATTCACGGGCGTCGGTTTATAATTAGCCTGTCATAAAAGAGGAGTCGCTACTACGGCGTCGGTTTCTCTATAATGTGAGAATCGGCGTTTAAAATGCAGATGAAGTCGCTTCATTTCAGAGCTGTCATTGCTTGAGACCAGAAGAACGTAGAAAACGATGAAAACGGGCTCGATTGGCTCTGTTTGCTTATGAAGTTTATGAATTGACGGTACGTTGTGGCGCTCTCTCTCTCTCTCTCTCTCGTTAAACGTCTATTTGGCTCGCCCAGCGGTTTATCTCTCCATGTTTGTAATGAATTTTTAACAGTGATGTAAAAACGATATCTGGCGTGGAGTTCAGTGAGCGCCGTCCTGCTTTTATGTCATCAGTGAATAAATATCTGGAGGAAACCCAGAGCTCCTGATCAACGCAGCCTTTCAACAGGTTTGAGGTTCTGGCGCCGGAACGCCTCACCCGGATTGGATCTTCTACTCTTTCGGTCGCCTGGACCTCGTGACCATCATGACAAAGATCAATCGACGCCTTCTGGCTCGGCCTCAAGATGTTAAAGACATTCATTTTGGGTTATGGGGTTTGCTGGAGTCAATCCCATTAGACTATGGGCTTGTGGCACATCCTTACCCGTTGCCAGAGCATTGCGGAAGAACCACATGAAAGACAAACGACCACTCGCGCTCACACTCACACACTATGGACAATTTGGAACTGACCAATCCTCCTGAAGTGCATGTTTTTGGAGGTGGGAGGAAACCGGAGAACCTGGAGAGAACCCACACAGATACGGGGAGAGCATTCAAACTCCACACAGAACCGGACTGGAACTGGCTCGAAACCCGTCTGTTCTACAACTTTCATGGAAATCTTTTTGGAGTAATCCAGACCACCAACCGATGCACCAACCGGCCAGGATGGAGGGCAATCTAGAGTCTTAATTGGACTAGAGAGACCGCTGGGCCTCAGCATGGGTTCTACAGCCTGGCATTCCAGTTTCCCCTGCGATGACACCCTGGTGGAGAGTCGAGAGGTTCATCCGCCGCCAAAAGAGTTGGGTTGCTGAGGGAATATGTTCCCGACCAATCGGTGTCACGCTCAGACAGGAAAGAGACCGCCCGGGCCCCCGCCTCTGGTTAACACGTCTGCTGTCGCCGCAGTTCACGGTCGTAGACCAGCTTCAGTGACTTAATGTATTCAGCAATCCTCCAACATCAAGATCCAGCAAGAACAGAACTTAAGAGATGCGTTCCTCGGCAGCATCAGACGGATCGCCTCATAAAGAAGCAGCTGCTTGGGGTCGAGCATCAAAACGCAGGTTCAGACTGAAAAAAGGAATCCATGCCCCTTTTTGGCTTTGTTCAGCGATGAGAGGAAAAAGATTTCAAAGATTCAAATGTTTGGGTTGGCCTGACTCTTCTCGCTTAACCGATTGAACAAGCGGGAGACGTACGCGGCAAAGAAAGACTGGGAAATGTCAAGAGAGATTAACGAAGCACATTCCGCAGAGGTTACCCTTCAAAAAGCAAAACGGGAACAGAGAGCGAGCCGAGAACGAAAGAGAGACTCCGCTCAGCGACGCTATTATAAAATGTTGATATTTGTTTTCCGGCGTGTGCTATAGTATTCCATCATACAGGTTGTTTATGAACAAATATCCATCCTGGTGCTGATATAAGCCACTCGTTCCGGCCTTTGAATGCGGAACATCAACGGCTTGTCGGGCTTTTCGCCGCTTAAACCGATCTGACTTTCAAAAGATTGAAAAGATCACTACTAATTTATATTCTCATGCTTTTTTTTTCTTTTTACCAGCTATAACTCTGTTGTCGTGGCAACTAAAAAGCCATCCCATAATGTTTTATTGATTGCGCATCGGAGAGGTTCTCCAGTATTACAGCAAATACAAGAAACGTTTCTCCCCCACTCTGATTGGTAACGTTCTAAGAAAGCCAACGCTACGCTAGCAGGATTGAAAGTAATTAACACTACGCGTTGATTATGCATTAATTTAATAATTGAACACACATGTCCATTGCTGCTCCTTAGTGGGTGTCCATTATCGGGGGTTAATGGACAACTTACAGCTAATCAATATCAAGTGTTCACCCCAGGTCATGGTGCAAATTAATTATAACGGATATGACTAATGGAAACTGGCTTTACTGTGGGTCTATGAATGCTCTGTTAGCATTAGCTACAACCGGAGCGACATCGCGCCACAGAGAAATCCAATCAGGTTTGATCAGAATTTATTGACCTCCATTGTTTCGATTTTTGCAAAAACAGCTTCAAATTCGTATTAATAACGAACTTGATTAATACGGTTCACCATATGTTTTCCATTTTTGATGCGTTTAAAGCTCGTCTTCTATGTTAGGTTCTAACTTGTAGACTCTGACCTGGCTCTGGACGGGCGTGGAGAAGATCCTGTGACACCCACACTTAGATTTATTATCCCTGGACCGCGATTGTGCCATTTGATCTCGCGGAGACTCTCATTCGAGCCGAGGCAGGTAATATTTATGTCTGACGTAACTTAAAACCACACTTAACACTTTAAAAAGGTCTGTCCTGAGACATTTACTAGCTTAGACTCCTGGAAAGACGAGGGAAGATGGTAAAATCCCCCCCCAAACGACTGCTTCTCTGATCTATCTATTTCATCAAATCTTTATTTTAGGCTATTCTATGTGATCTCCCTTTGATAGCTAATGTAATATTTTTTCACTTCCATTCACTGAACCGCCTCTGGAACGTTTTTGGAGCCCTCCTGGGGTGGGATGCCTCCCACTCAGAGAACCTCGGATAGAGAATATTCCTCGCCAATTAGTGGGTAATTCCATCGTGAGTGCTTCTAGAATGTGTACAACTTTTATCCCCAGGAATCGTCAACCATCAAAACCATTACGAACTCATTCGACACACAAAACTCCATCCTATTACAGGTTCATGTCCAGAGCCGTACTGTATAGCATTACAACCCGAAAGTTTAAAATGATATTAGCGGTAAGCTTATAGCAATAAAACGTCCATAATTATGGAGCTCGGAGATTAAAGCGGCGCGTCTTTAAACTATTTGCGAGGTCAACAGAAAGCGAGTAAATAAATTCTCCTTTCAAGGAGCATCTCACGTTATATTTTGTTAAATATAAACCCTATATCATCTCATGAAGAAACCAATCCTGAGGATCTTAATGGGAGGCTTCACACCATCCTTGACCCCCCCCCCCCACCACCCGCCGGCCTGGCTCATTCTTTTTCTCTCCCCGTTTTAGATCCCACGTCTTGGCTCTCCGTCTTGCCTCGCTTGTTCCCACCCCCCCCCCCACCCTTATGGAACAAAGTGGAATTAAAGTAGGACAAAGAAACAGTGGGCCGAAAAAGTGCTGAGAGTGGAGATTTGCATTAAGTGAAAGGGAAGAAAGGATGGAGACGACGAGAGACATTATCCGTTTAAACGATATGTGGAAGACTGGGGGGGGGGGGGGGGGCGGGGGGTGATCCGGGCTGTCGATGAAGTGTCGATGGTAATGACGGCAGAGATGGATCCAGGCAGATGAGTGTCCATCAGCTGGGCATTACCTCCGGCGGGAGTACCGTAGGTTCAGAGGTCACCGTTACCAGGACGTCCCAGGAAGAGGAAGAGCTGGAGACGGCGACTCGTAAAAGAGGCTGAAGGAGAAACGGGTAGCCCAATGACGATTAGCGAAAAGCTGCACTCGACAATTTCTTTTTTTTCTTGTAAAAACACTGTTATCAACTTAAATCACAAAGTGGAGCCACAGCAGAGGAACCTTCCCTGATTGCGATGCTGTAGATTGGCCCTTTAATTAAATGTGAGTGTCTTCTTTGAACCGCATCGCAGCTTCTTATTACTCCTTAACTCACTGGCTAATAGAGTAAAGCTAATGGCGCTCCGCCAGTCAGTTGGTCCAGACACAAATACCTCCACGTCCTTTTGACATTTTGTACAGACAATCAGACTCCCCAGAGGATGAATCATACCGACGTTGGCGATCCCTTGACTTTTCCAACAACTCGTTGACATTTTTCGGTTTTCAGTTGAATATCTTGAGAGCTACAGATTGGATCTCTTCACAATCTTGTCCAATGACGATTCACAAGCAGAACTGAGGACTTTTAACACTCAAACACAGATCCTGTAGTACCTGTGCCTCAAACGTGTACGTAGGTTTGCTTATAATGACCCCCAATTATCCACAGCTTAACACATCCATACTGATTAGCAAACAAACATGATGCCGATTGGGGTAAAAATGGTCCCTGGCTAAGGTTGCCAGGTTAGCGTGATCTGAGCTAGCATGAAGAATGCTAGAATGAATAGTGGGTGGCGCCACAGTGGCATCAACCATTGTTTTTGCTGCCATCTTGGGTTTTTTTTTTTTTGACAGAAGAGACTCTGATGCAGAGTTGCGTTGATGGGGTCGTGACGAAAGCTCAACGATTGAAGCAGGAAGTGAGGAAGAGCAAAAGAAGCCTTCATCATCCCAGTTCGACATGTAGTCATCAGGATTTTTAAAGTCACAACTTTCAACCGTCTCTCGGAAACGAGCGAGTGTTTAATTCCTTTATTCCGTAGGAACATTTGTTTTGCCGGTTCATTGTTTGGCAGTGTTGAGTCTGTTCGACACAGTTGGGTTTAGGATCCGTCACGGCGACGGTTTTTACCTGAATGATTAAAACCCTTTAAAACGTTGGAGACAGTCTTTCTGGGCATCAATAACTTTCTTTCAAAGGAGCCCAAACTCTCGTTTGACATCTTCTATTGATCTGCGGTCGCTCCAGTAAAAACGACTCTGTTGGGACGTTTCTGGCAAAATGAGCTTTATAAAAATCAGTTTATTACAATCATTCCACACCCTGTTGTCTCTCTGGACGGCGGTTGTTTTTCAATGTGTCCCAATAAAGAATCATTTCACCTCTGTATTGTCCTAAAACTTGGACGATACAAATAATCCAGGCACGCCAGAAGAAACAGCCGTGGACTGTTTGCGCGAAAATGTTTTCAGATACATTTTAAGTCAGAATTAGACGATTCAGGATTGTCTAATCATATCTGATTAGTTCCTGGGCTGGTGGAACCTAAAGAAAACTTTTACTGCCTGAATCTCAGATCCTGTCTCGGAATCTCAGATCTCGTCTCGTACTTGAAGAGCTGATGGAGACGTTAACGGATTGCTGCCTGGGAAACAAACCTCATCCAAAATAGAAGCCTGCCCTGCCCCCCCCTCCCCCGCCCCCACCACCGGTATGCCAAACACAGTGCACCAGACGAGAGCACGAGCGACTGCCAAGGCCAAACCTTGATATCTTAGACCGGCCGTTAAGTAGACTCCTGGGACACTTGCTCTGCATTTGCGGTTTGTTGCTGGTGGTTTGAAGAGATGATAGCCGTCGGGTCTTCGCTCATGTCTGGATGAGTTAAAACAAACTCATCCAGCGAAACCGCACCTCGCCGCCAAAGGAGGACACCCGGACCCTTTTTTAACGTTTAAACCGAAGTCCTAACGAGGGCGCAGACCTGCCCAGATATATACTCTTAAGACGCGAACGCTTCCGAAGTTGAATTATTACTGTGCAGCTGTGTGCTTTAACTCGTCTGGCAGACAGAAACTCATGCCTAATCTGCCATCTCATTAGACGCCCCCAGCTTCTAAAGTAACCCAGATCTGGGATCCTGGAACTTTGATGTACTTATCCTATCAAAAGCGTTTTTGTCTTCAGGCTGCCCCTTTCCCAGTTTTTCTTAAGCCCAATTATTTCTCATGATCTCTGAAAAACGTACTTATATTTATCTCTGTCTCTCTGTTTGTGTAAACTGTGCCTCGTTTGAATTGTTGCACTTTCCTCTCCGTTCAAATCGAATAGTCTCCTCTCAGCCACAGGCGACACCTATAGGCCACAGGAAGTACTGCGGTGCTGCTGTTTCCGTTCGTTGCCCCAACCCGTACCCTATCAATTTAAATGTGGATATTTTGTGCAGTTTTTCATCGACTAGCCAATCGCCTACCTGAACCAATCACATGACTGTATATTTAATTACTAGCTATCACCTCCTGAGGATTTGAATGCTGAGCAGCGACTATCCAAACACTTTTCTGCTACAATATCACATAATGAGGATGTACAAATTTATTTGCATTTGTTTACTCGCAGAAGCCAAGGGCGAAGTGTCTGCAGCGCCCCCTGCTGGTAAGAAGCTGCATGACATTTAATCTGATTTATTTTATCACTTAGCTCACATTTCAACTGCAATAAAAGCTTCTAATCTTCCTCGCGCTGGTCTTTTTCAGGCAAAACAGGTGAGAGTAAACATGTCATACACGTAGCTGTCCATCGATCATCTTCATCAGCTTCATTATGATCATCTTCATCAGCTTTCTCACACGCAAAAACACTGTTTTCCCCTTCATTCAGAGGAGCCCGAGCAGGAGGAGGAGGAGGGTAAGGCCGAGATGAAACACAGAAGCAGTGAACTTCTGTGGTGACGGGGTTGAGAGTGGAAAAGCATGACGCTCACATATATGAATATATATTCAGTGATTAGCTGCTAGGACGTGCTACCGGTTTATTTTAAGCAGCAGAGATGATAATTAAATTAGGTGCAAAATAGAAGGTGTTTAATTTAAGGGTTACACAGTATGTATGTATGTATGCATCAGTGTGTGTGTGTGTGTGTGTGTGTGTGTGTGTGTTTAACGTTCCCCTTTTAGCTTGGGTATTCTTAAATCGGTAAATGCAAATGAGTTTTTCACATTCGTCCTTCAGCCGCTGCTATAAAAGTGTCTCCCTGGTGGCATTAGCATAATGCTAACCTCACAGATGCTAACAACAGCTAAAGGAACTGATCAATGCTATTGCTTCCAATAAAGTCCAATTAAACAATGTCTTTAAAGGGGGAAAAAAAAAAACTCTTCTTACTGTTTGTTGATGTGTGTTTTTTTTTTTTAATCCACTATTTAATCTGAAAATGTAAATTTAAGACGGATGCGATTCAGCCCCAGGAATCATTATTAGAGCAGAGAGTGACGCTTTTGTTGGTGGAGGAGAAACACATTTAGATCAACAGAAAGCTGTGCTCAACTGTGTCCTATTTAACTCGAGCAGAGAGGAAATCAGTGTAAAATGAAATCCGCTTGGAAATTATTTTCCGGGATAATAATTCTAAATCTAAGTCTCTTTATCTAGAATCAACCCACCTTATAACCACATATAGCGTCGATAGCATGTTCATGTTCAGTCGCTACGCCTGCAGATGATTAATTAAAATTAACTGCTGGAGTGACCTTGACAGTTGTGCCTCAGTAAACATCAGGTCGATCAGAAATCTCTCTACAGACTTCCATAAAGTTTCTGAGGTTCTGAATAATCCAGGCCGAGTGGCCTTAGAGGATATTTCTGTTAAATATTTTATTAAAATATTATTAAAAAATACTTCTAGTTTAGCTGTCACACATTTGTAACTCCATGATTGATCATAATACCAATCACAACAATCGAACTAGCCTTCTGGTTTCTTTCTGCTGCCCCCTGGTGGCCTAAAAAATACTAAATTTATCGCATGTCTAATCTCTTCAAAAACCAACACCTCTCAGTCCTTCATTTAAAGAGTTTCATATGTTTTTTTCCAGAAAATTACTTCCAGGAAATTCTGGTAAAAACAAAACAAAACAAAAAAAGAAAACTTAGCTTTCGTTTTTTTTGCGCGTGATTTCGACGAGCAGACGATCCAATCAGAATGAAGCAGGAAACCTTCTAGAACCAAGATGTAAATGTTGTTGTTGTTATCATGTTTCTGGTTGTTAAGTTGGAGTTCAGATAGAGTTGCATGTTGTTTCTGTTTCCTGCATGCCTGAAAATCCCGACTTTTCAACTACCATCCGACGCCGAGGGCGACGCATCCCGCTTAAAGGTGTGATGTGATGGAGCGTGGGTGTCGTCGCCTGCGGCGGAGGAGCGAAAACATGTGCAGGATGTACGATATGCATGTCCGTACATATGGATTCTGCTCCTGCGCTGCATGTCTTCACGTTTCTGTGGCTACACTTTGTGTGTTTATGGAGATTTCCTTCGCAACCAGCGAGTAACGAGTCCCCCGAGAGTAAAGTCGTGTTTTACACAAGTGTCCAGAGTCTATCTGTGAACACGCCGTGCTGCAGCTCACCTTTTTGGATTAAATGCCATTATGGAGTAAATTTAATAGAGGTTATGAACCAGAATGTAGTACAGTAGGTGTGTGTGTGTGTGTGTGTGTGTGTGTGTGTGTGTGTGTGTGTGTGTGTGTGTGTGTGTGTGTGTGTGTGATGAATCATTGCGTAACCCTTGCTGTCTTGCAGAGGATGATTAAATGTGTGCGCGTCTGCAGGTGCGACTCATTTCTGCTGCAGTCAGACCTCAAACCAGTTGGTTCTGGTGAGGATAACGTCGTCCTATCAGAACGCAGCAGCTCAACCCGAACCCGCCATCGATTGCCCCGCCCTTTATTTTAACCCGCACGCTCGTGTCAAGTTCCAGTGAAGCGCCCTGATTGGTCCAGAAGTCTGACTTATCCTAAAAAGTGTTGCAAGTCCACCTCTTTGATCCAGGCTTTGGGAAACCTGAACCTGAAATTTGTTTGGTCACATCCTAATCCTAATCCTAATCCAGGTCACACCCCTAAACGTCTAAACGTAAAAATCTGATTGTTCGGATTATTGCGAAATTTGTTTGGTTTTATTTCAGAACAGACACAACAATCAATTATCTCTAAAACCTCAGATCCCAAACTAATTTGTAAAAAAAAACCTTTTAATTAGCAAAATTGACGTCGTAACCTCTACGCTAGCAGTGTTAGCATTCACCGCTCAATGACATCAAAAGTTATTGACTCTGCGAACCTCAGCGACGGTTGTCCGATCCAATTTATGTTATTTTACTTTCTTCAGTCGGCGGTTTTAGTATCGAGGACGACAATGAGGCTATCGACCATAAGGAAGACACTCTTGGTGTTTGTTTGCTTCACATCCGACTGAATCCCGCCTCTCTGAAGCCCGGGATCGCTCCGGCGATGTCCATCAACGCCGTCGTTGGGATTGCTCATGAATGCGTTTGTCTTTCCCGTTTTTCTGGACGTCGTGCACGAAAACCACAAAAAACGACATTATTTATGAAGGTGACGACGCATCTGATGGCGAATAGATAAAGGGAAGTAGACGAGGAGGAATTAAAAAGACTGGACTGATCTGATGGGATGTCAGATAAAACGAGTCGACCCCAAAGTCACCAAATAAAACACGTTTATGACGGCTTGTTATTTTAAAAACAGGCTTTAAAGTGATTAAAGGTGTTGATTCCACCAAAGCGTTGGAGAACAGTGTGTGTTATGAGCAGCGATATATCTTACCTGTCGACTGGGAGCATAACCTACACGTGTGACGTGGATATACTACGATACGCTAGCAGCTAATTTAGTTATAAGCTCCGTATTGGAGACGCGGAGCTTTTATCCGGTGCTGCTGCGATGTTAAATTTATGAAATCCTGAATAAGTAATAACTGAGAGATTACTACTATACATTCTATATATAGTTATGTATTTTATGGCTGGATAGATGTGTTACTATTTTAATGTAGTAATCTGGGGTAGAATATTTGATCAGCTTTAATTCCAGGAGTCCATTAATCCCTAATGATTCTGCAAACGCTTCCTAGAAAGAAGGACATCGCTCGGCTCTGATTGGAAGTCAAATATAGACGTTGTTGAGTTCATCTACAAATAATCAGGTTAAATAGAAAATTAAGCTGGAGATACGATTGTTTTATCAAGGGTTTAAATAAGAATTTTTTTCCTTTGTAAATTAACCTAAAATTATTAAAATAAATAAGATTTTCAGTTTAATAACATAAAAGACCTTTTTGATCTGACATCATCAGGCTCCGCCCACCATTTTTCAAATTAAGAGCTAGTCGAGGCGTTTGAGTGGCGTTTATTCTAACCAGTCACGCTAACGCTGAGCGGGCAGATAGAAGCATTAGGAGGGCTAGCTAAACATGGCCGAACAGACCATCCAATAATACCCCAGCTGCTAGCTGTAGCATCAGGGGGCTCCTTAATCACCATTAGCAGTTAGCAGCTTAGCTACACGGAGTTTAGCTGCGAGTTCAGGCAGAATAATAAAAGACATTAAGGGTAGATTGTGGTTTTTCTGATAAGGTTTGAGGACCTTCAGTGATTTAGTTGCGATAACCTCTTGGATAAAATTAATATCCGCTAGAAAAGAATATTACCTTCTCCATTTATTTGCAATAATTTGGAGTTCCACTCTTCAACCAGAGTCAGGCCCTGTTCAGACTAGTCGCCTTTATCTGATTTTTAGCCCAACGAGGTTGATGTTGCATATCTCGTTTGTAGTCTGAACAGTCTCATACCACATGAAATCTGATTTTTGCAGGACTGATTGAAACCACATTCAGGAGGTAGTTTCATATCGGATAAGGACAGATGCGTCTGCAGTATGAACAGCTCCAAACACTTCGATTGGATATGGCGGACCATGACATCATATCTGCGACGCGAGGGCATATCGGCTGATAATGTGGCCCAGTCTGAACAGAACCAGAACGCATTTGGGCACTTGCTAAAAACAGTGTAAACAGTCATCCCTAAAGATCAGATATGGAAGGAAATCTGCTATGCCTGCAGTCTGAACGGGGCCTTAAAGTTAAGCCTTCTTGAACATCCACCATGAATTCTTACAAACTGTCCAGCTCCATTAGCCTCCAGGCTCCTCTACAACATCTGAAACTGTTCCCGGCGCCGAAGCCGGTGTGTAGAGTTAATCCTGCCAGGCAACCTTATCCCGAACACGCCGAGGATTCCCGTCTAACAACACAACAGTGTAAACATTCCAAAAGCGTCCCCTGGGTGCCGTTCCTGGACCGGCTTCACCCACTTAGCATTCTAACCGGAACCTTTTAAATCATCCTGAACATCTGAACTCGGATCCGTCCTCAGGGGCGCTTTTGATTAAAAGATCAAATTAAGCGAGCCCATAAAAGCAGCGAGGAAGAGGAAGAGGGGGAAAGCTTCGACAGTGTTGCTGTCTACATCCATGACTACACATGATCTTATTTCACACGTGACCTTGAATCCATTCTCTTGGCAATCGCTCTCGCCTAATGAGGAGTCCACCCTGAAGCCTAATCGCGATCCAGCCAAACACTTACAGAAAGTTGATTTGGACGAAATCCTCCTGACTTTAACACTGTTGTTACATAAAATGAGTTTATTAAGTTCATTTTTAAAACACAAGCTCATTAACAGTTGTGTGTTTTGCCAACTGGGACCACATCTGAATTTGCTAACGCGAGTCTGTCAGAGAACAAGGTGTTCTTGGCGGCGTGAGATCACGCCGACCTAGCAGGTGAGCGTTCCTCACCTGACTTAAGATTATCATTTGGCCAATTAACGCTTGCGTTTAACAGCACAACGCCGATTCTGTTGCAACTGATATGTTCCCCTCATCTCTCTTTCCTTTCCCCCCTTCATCCGATACAGAATTGCCTCCTGATGGTAAGAGAAATGAATGTTAGCGTATCTCCTGACAAGCAAACACCTTATGCAGAGGAAACAAGCAAACAGATAAAAGAGCAGCTGCTTTTTATCGCCTACATGAGAGGGAGCAGCTTCGTCTTGTTCCGTCGGAGAGGCGACCCCGTTGGGACATCTTCAGAGGGGATCTGAGGAGTTACTTTATCCCCTGGGGCCAGGCTGTTCCAGGGGACTCCCCCGTCATCCGTCACAGGGGCCAAAATGGTTTATGAAATGTGACGGCAAAGACATTATGCAAATTCGATGAATTGGTTTACCTTTCAAGAAAGACCGTTGTGGAAATTTAATGCTAAATAACCACGAAAAATGATGCTGGTATTCTTTCCCTGCTGATCAGGAAGTGCATATTTCACTGTAAAAAGACTTGGAGGTGAAATGCTGGTTCGCTGTTGTTGTCTGTTTATTGTCTCATTGTCAAACAAATGCCAGACTCATGATGTCCAGATTCAAACCACATAATCCTTTACATTTCTTTAAAGATTTGTTGGGTGTAGACTTGGTAAAGGTTAGTTC
Organism: Antennarius maculatus; assembly: GCA_013358685.1. Taxonomy (NCBI): domain Eukaryota; kingdom Metazoa; phylum Chordata; class Actinopteri; order Lophiiformes; family Antennariidae; genus Antennarius; species Antennarius maculatus. The sequence goes on from CM023620.1 coordinate 1,749,839, forward strand.
TACCTTTGTCTGGTTGGGAAGTCTCCAAAATCTTGTTGAAAATGGCCATTTTAGTCACCACACCCAAAAACTGTCAAAGTGTCCTTGGAATCAGCGACTATTGGCCACTAAAGACTGTCCAGGAAGTGGTTTAGTGGTTGGTTGAAGTGGTTGTGAGCGATACTCTCTTGCTTGACATCAATTGTGCCGAGGAGACACACCAACACCAACTTCCTGATGAGAAATCAACGTTTTGCAGTAACATACAGTTTTGACCTTGATTTCTTTTGGACCAGGCTGTTAGTCCTTCCTCTTTGATTGATCTATTTAAATTCCCTCACAGATCTTGCGCCAGGTGAGGAAAGTCAGACGTCCGAGCTGAGCGGCCTGTTTGTCCTGAAGCCGTCGAGCACCACAGCAACGAAAGGTCCTGCAAAAAAAATGATCCCAACTAAATAAAAGAAGTCGTTCCCTGAATGAATACAGACAGTTAATCTATTTCAATTAAACGTCTTTTGTTGCAGGCAAGGACGTCACGTTCGTGGCTAAAGTCGATTCGTCAACCCTGCCGAGGAAGCCGGTTCTGAAGTGGCTGAAGGGGAAATGGCTGGATCTGGGAAGCAAAGCTGGGAAGCACCTACAGTTCAAGGAGACCTATGACAGGAACACCAAGGTTTGGATCACCATAACCTTCAAAGAGATTAGCGGCTATGCTAAAAGACAGCAAGCAGGCATTCTCCGTAGGGGTGGCTGGGACGTCTTCATCCGCCGGCCAGATCCATCAGACTGTGTCGTCTGTATTCTCCTAGAGTGTTTGTGCGCTGATGTTCATTTAATCCATCGTTCTAACGAATCATCGCCCCGCTCCTCCTGTCAGATCTACACTTACGAGATGAGCATCATTAAAGTGGTGGATGGGGACGCAGGTGGCTACCGCTGCGAGGTCACCTCCAAAGACAAGTGCGATAGCTGCACGTTCGAAGTCACCGTGGAGGGTAGGTCCACAGAAACACAATCACATTATTGTCATCTTCCATCCAGCGTGTCCGCCGTTACTATATAAACGGCTTTGTCAGCCAATAACTCAGCGAGTGCGCCACACATTAGGTTCTATCATTTACTGGCGTGGTGAGGTCATCAGTTCGTTACCCGTCGGTGGCTCAGGCCCACCGCGTAATGGATTAACCTCTCCGGTCGTTCTGCTTCTGTCTTGGTTCCAGCGGTGCAGGAGGAGCAGCAGGACAACATCTTGGAGGCGTTCAAGCGCTCGTGAGTTTCCATGTCGCCCGTCACACATCTCCTCTGCAGATCGCCGCCTCTGGGCATCGCCTGTGTTCGTCTATCCCACAGTTGTAGCCGACGTTGTGCGAGTCAGACTGTCTGGCATTTCTGTCTTCCTGTCATGTCTCCACTCGCCCCCCCACCCCCACCGCCTCAACCTGGGGTCCCTCTTGGTTTAGCTTCTAATATATTTCATCACGTACCCCGGTGACGGTCTCCAAAGAGACTTCTTCCTGTCTTCTCTCGCCTTTCCCCTCACTTCCTGTCACCGTCTTCTTCAGTGTGAAACATATCTCTGTATGCATCCCATGACTGTGCAGCTTCTGTAATGACTTTCCAGCTTTCTGTCACCCCCCCCCGCCTACAGAGTTCTGCACGTTTTTCTGTGTGATCGTAAATCAGACGACGCCTTCGCGCTGAGTCACCGTATTAATAATCTGCGTTTAAAAATGTAATTTCCTGCCCTCGTTAGAGCACAAGGCACAGGTACAACGAGAAACACAACAGGTGAAAAGACAGCATCGCGTTGCGGTTGAGACAGGATGTCAGTGTGCTTATTTACAGAATGCTGATATGGGGGTGCGACCTGGGGGGTGGGGGGTGATAAAAGCAAAAAAAGTTGCTTAAAAGTCAAATATGTTTCTGGGGAGATAATAAATGGTGACACCGGTTCTGTGGTGGTCCTGAGAATCAAGCATGGACGATCTTGTTTCCTGTGGGATACCCAGGTGTATAAAACAAACGCGCATGTATGACCCTCGCTCTGGTTCGGTTAATATTTCTCTTGAATGCGTGTTTCATGTCTAAAATAGCCCAGGCCGTCATCTGCCCCCCCCCCCCCCCCCCGGGCTTATCAGGATATTCCTTCCCCTTCATGTTGTTTCTTTGCTGACTGGTCGGCCGCCGCCGCCGCCGCCGCTGAGGCTTCAAAGGGAAACAGAAGATATGGTGTCAAACACAAACAGAACGCTGGCGCTGCATCTGAGGTTGTTCACCTCGTCGGAGGAAACGCCCATTGAGAGCTTCTCGCTTTCACACATCATAAGGTTCAGTTTATCACGTGCTGTAGCATCTCAGCTAACACGGGAAAGCTACATAGAGGTGAGTGCCAAAGTCAAGGAGCTGCAATCTGGCGGTAGGGCGTCAGGTGATTTGTATGGGGCGTGATTGGCTGGTGTTACGGCAACACAAGAAGATTATCAGATTACAGTAAATCCTCGCTTGTTCGCGCTTCAAGATTGTCGGCTTCACTAAATTGAAGGATTTTTAGAAGGTAGTCATGTGATACCGTTCGCACATGCTATTGGTTGACAGCATCCGGAAATGTGCTGCATTCCGAGACTCACAGAACGCAAAGCACTCCCGTGTTTAAAGTACTTTAAACAGTCTATCAGAGTGTGGGAAAAGGTAATATCAGTATGGGGAGGGTTCATAAACGTTTAAATACCATAAGTAATAAAATGAATTGTTGTTATATTGCAGAAGTTTCTTATTTGCGGGTGGTCCTGGAACGCGAGTAACGACAGATCGCTGTATATCCATGAGTTTACGGTGACGCGGAAACATCGTGTTTGTGGAATGTTGAAGATCACGTTGTTGAGCTGAAAGGGAAGTGACGAAATAAAAGTCCAGTCAAGAAGTCGGGTTTCATTTATCCTTCAAAACCGACGTTATTTCCTGTCGTGTGTGCAGAGATGCACTCTAGGTACTACTTTGCCATTGGCCGTTGTCTTTCTGTTGCTTTCAAGGGCAACTTTTGGCTGCCCTCGGTTCATTACTGTTGCTTTAGCTCGCGACGCGTCAAGATCAGCGTGAGGCTCAGAGTTGAGGCATTTCTGAGGAGATTTTCCCAGCTTGTTAGCGGCACGTTAGGGTTAGCGTCAAGACGACGGAATTCTGAGTTGTGGTGCGTTTGTTTACCACTTCTACATCAGCATCGGTTTGTGACACTGTCACAACGCAACTTGGCCGTTGAGCTCTCGCTTCACGGCGTGCGACTAGACGGAGCTTTCATGCAGCTTGGGCTTTGAAATGTTCAATTCACATGAAATGTTTCTGATATCAGGCTAATGTGAGGGATGAGCCCTTCGCTCTCAATGCACATGCTCGCGCCATGAAAGAGTGCTCATTATAGTAATCCCCTGATCCCCATTTTCATGTGTACTCCACTTCAATTGCTGCACCACAACAGTATTAGCGAGACGGTGTCTATCCCCGATGAACTTTAGCGTAGATTTATTGGAGGGAAAAAAAAAAAGTAAGAAAAACATCCTTCAGCACTCTTCTTCCATCGTTTGTTTTCCGATACTGGTGAAGCCGTCAAGACTCTCTCACCGGAGTGGGTCGGAATCTACCAATCGTGGCAGAAGTGGACGCCGAGCATTGTTTTCATGCTCACCCAACCATTCGCTCATCCCGTAAATGAGAGCGTTTTCAGCCCGGGAGAATTTACTCCCATCTGGATGACAAGGACAGCATGGACGGATGTTATCCTTGGATGAACCGCTCATCCATAGGACGGACATGATGGCCCCGGAATGGCTTTGGATTTATTAGTATTTATCTAGGTGGCTGAGGGGTTCAATGAGCCTCGGCCGCGGTGGGGGAAAACACACACTCTTCATTGTAATGGAGCCGCCACAAGCGTTCACAACAAGCATTCTGGTCTGCGGGCATTTATTGGCTCGTGCCATGCTCAAGAGGGTGACCGATGACTCAAGACCATGTGAATCTTTTCTCATTACCCTCAAACGTAGATGTTAGAGGTAATAAATGATTAATGCGGTGCATCATGTCCACATTTTCTCACTCCATCAGGCTGTCAACATACAATCCTGCACGAAACTGCAATTTCGCTGAGTCTCGAACGTATTTCCGTTAATTTACGACTATATATCGCCAATTTTTTTTTTGTTTTGTGCTCATCATCTAGAGCTCTGCAGTACGTTTTTTGCTCATCCTATGGTTACATCTATCTGAACACTGCATGAAATGAAAGGCATGCTTCCACTGCAGGCACTAATTCATTAGAAGTCTAATGTGTGCTCATGCATTTGCTCTATTGTCGTCGCTGGATTTATAATCGTCACATAATTTCTGTGTGTATTTATAGTCCTGTGTAATGGGGCATAAAAGGGAATGCATTACTGAACATATTCCCCTATTTCTCCGCTATTCCCTCCTCCATAAAACGTGGTTGTAATCAAAGATAATCCCCCGGAATGTCTTTTATTTTAATACCAGTGGAGATGCGGGTGAAGATGCTGGTGACCTGGATTTTAGCGCCCTGCTCAAGAAAAGGTAAAGTCATCTATATCCTGGGTTGAAAATTTGGTCGCCTTGAGTTTGATCTTGTTCTCAAATCGTGTTCAGGGAGAAGAAACAAGAGGAGGTCAAAGAGGAGGTGGATGTGTGGGAGATCTTGAAGGCGGCCAAGCCATGCGACTACGAGAAGATTGCCTTCGAGTACGGCATCACGGACCTGAGGGGAATGCTGAAGAGGCTGAAGGCGATGAAGAAGGTGGAGCCCAAGAAGAGTGATGGTGAGGGGTGAGGGAATAGACAGAGGGGGAGGCTCAGAAGAGTAGCAGGCTGTAAATATCGGCAGCGTCTAGAGTCCTAAGGGAACGATTTACATAGTGGGACAACGGGTGGAGCATCTGTTAGCATCTACTTCCTCCTGGGTGACATGTAATGGTTTATGTTTCTGGGGAAAGGTTCTAACGGGACTGTTTCCCACCAGCATTCCTGAGGAAGTTGGATCCGGCCTACTCGGTGGATAAGGGCAAGAAGATCCAGCTCACGGTGGAGGTGGCCAACCCTGACGTCCAGGTCAAGTGGTTCAAGAATGGACAGGAAATCAAGCCGTCAGCCAAGTGAGCAAAGTAACATTGTTTAGGGCATAGCCATTGCGGCCGACTGGGTGAGGTTTGACTCGGATAGAAGTCTTAATTTGGACAAAAAGAAGCAACCTTCATAAATCCGTTGCTGCCTTCATGACACCTTTTTCTTTTGTCATCAACTTTGTCCAAAGTCAGCCCAGTCACTGCCCTGTGTTCATCAGACTTGTGTCTTACATCTACAATAACCTCCTACTCAGATTCTGCGTCTATTTCCTCCTCATGTCTGGAGAATCCAAACATCAATAGTCTCTCGTGACACAAATTACTCATCGGAATATTTTCTTGTCTCACAAAAGCCGGCTGTTTGCAGCAATGTTTGTCTAGCACGTGGGCGATTTACAGTTTCAAGATAGTCTCTTTCTAAATCGATCGCGGCCTCCTCGTCGGACTTCACCCAAACGTGGGCCGACGCTGGAAACCCAGCGGGATCATCCGAAACATTTGCCCTGTATGGAGACGATTGAGATACCCTGACGCAGGAACCGTGACGTGGGTCTGTGACTAACAGCTGATATAAATGGCGGTTTTCAGGCTCTTCAACCTGCTGAGATCTCTTCAGCGTCTGAGCTGCTCTCCTCTCGACTCCTTTTCTCCTCCTCCTTCAAAGGCTCCTCGTGGCGTTTCATTGAAGAGGCTACAGCTGTTGCAAGTGGTATTTTTTCAATGGCTCCACCATCTGCCCCGTTGAGGAGCGTCATGCTGTTGAATGAAAGTTAGGCAATCCTCTTCCTGTTTTGATTAAGACAGTTACTACCGGAGTGGGGGGCTTTTTTTTTTTTTTTTTTTTTTGCCCTGAATGAAGCCTCCCAGGAGGTTCTTCCAGGCTGTGCACTGTGACCATTTAGCGCTAATGAATCACATGTTTTACGGTACAAAATTGGAGCCATTGGGGAGGAAAAAAGGGACAGCCTGACGCTACCGGGGTCTTTTATATCAACCGCGACTAAGATACGGAGCTAAAAGCAAACTAAAGCTGCGCTCATGCAGGATAAGATACGGACAAGGAACAACGTCGTACGTGATTTATCTAAAACGGGTTTAGCGACTTCAAAGCGATAGAACAGATTAGTTAGTCCAAGAACTTTAGCCTGAGGACGGGAGAAGATGTAGCGCAAAGTTATTTCCCAAAAAAGTTGTGGTACTCTGGAAAACATGGAATACAGTTTTGCTCTAGAATTAGACGTTGGTTTATTGGCAGCTAGTTCTGTGTTCTGCTGTGAACATTTGTAACCATGGCGATATTTTTCCTTGACGTTTAGCCTCAATGTTGCGGTCACCGCGTTTGTGCAACCGTGTGAACGCACACAAGCGAAGCGGCACATAGTCGCGATCCGACATGGAAGCCTTCATTCATTATTCTCCCCCTTTTTTCACCTCCCTACCCCCATTTGCCCACCCCCACCCCCCGCGCCACTATGTCCAGGTATTTGTTTGAGAGCGTGGGCAACAAGCGGAAACTCACCATCAACAAGTGCAACCTGTCTGATGACGCGGCGTATGAGTGCGTGGTCGGCGAGGAGAAGTGCTTCACGGAGCTTTTTGTCAAAGGTGTGTGAGTCACTGTCTTTGGAGGAAGCCTTGTTTCAGGGTTTTGTTTTGTTTTTTTGCTCGCTTTAGTAAACGCTGTCATCTGAGATCTGAGAGCCCTGTCAGCTCCATTCCCATCATGCATCTGTGTTGATCATCTGTTTATTTCAGCGCTTTCTTGCCACAGAACAGCAAAACGCTCCGTCGTCTGCTCGCTTTAACCGTTTAAAGCGTCGTGATGTCACATCCGCCGAGCTTGTTTTTTGATTCGCTGGTGATTCACGCGTCTGTTCCCTTTCAGGTTAAAGTTTTGTTGTGATATGCGATGCTACCTGTGACATCATCGGCACTCATATCTCAACGGTTTGCTGGTTTTGAGTGAGCTTGAGGGGTTTTAATGGATCCACTGCTTCTGTATTAATCCAAAGCTTTACTCGGTGGAGTCGCTGCCGCCCATGCATGTTTTACAATTTCACATTTCCCATGCAGGAGGGTAAGCTCTACAGTGTGTGCGTGCATAATAAAATCATTCATGTTGCTGTTTGCTAACATTCTCAGGAGGTTTGTCTTCATGACTCACATCCCAAACTGGCCGTTCACACCAGAAAACCCAAACCGGATAAACATTTATAAAATACGCCCTTAACTGTTTCTGTCGATACGAACGCATTCATGTGGAAAATCTTCTTTTTTTCTTGTCACAAATTACTAATGTCACAAGTTTGATCCTAATATCCTGTCAGATGCTAGAGGAGGCCGTCCCTACGGTGATGCCACGACCCGCCCAACTCCACCTCTGATTGGCCGACTCTAAGCAACTCTAATTTTGACTCTAAGCAATCATTACACCTAAACATAAATCGATCCAACCATGAGGTCAAAAGTACTAGCCAATCAGAGGCTGAGTGGACGTCTTCATCAGAATCAGAATTCTTTATTGATCCATCACCCCGAAGAAAAAAGTTCCGCTAAAGAATGAAGCTCGTGGTTTCTGCCGTGACCTCGACTCAGAGACTCTCTGGTCTCTCCGGTTGAGGCTAAAGGAACTGAGACGTCCGGAGGGCGAGTGGATGATGACGGTGACAAACAGCAGAGGCTAGCAGAGCATCAAGCATCTCGCCATGTGGTTACGCAACGTGACGCCCATGGCCTCAGGAGACTGACAGGAGCTCCGCCTCCGTCAGACGGGTGGAATTCATTAGGACTTCAAGAGTCAATCCTGGTCTTCTCGAGCACAGAGAAAGAAAAGGGTTCAAACACACGTTTTAAGAACTCGCCCATCGACAGCGGCGTACAAAGATACCTGATGATGTTATGGTCATGTTAGCGACTCTGTTGTTCATCTCCAGAGCCTCCGATCACCATCACCAAGCTGCTGGACGATGTCCACACCGTGGTGGGTGAGAAGGTGGAGTTCGAGGTGGAGGTATCCGAGGAGGGGGCCAACGTCAAATGGTGAGTGGGAGAGCCCGTTGGTGGAGCCAAGTCATTCCTGTCAGGATTACACACGGGACCGAATTCCCAAACAGTAGTTGTAGGGGTGGGAATATGGGAGGCGGAGCCTAACGGAATCACAAACGCGTCGATCCAGCTGAAACGATTTAGATCTCGTGGGATTGTTCAGCCTTGGCGAGTGCCAGTCTGGTTTGGAGCAAAGGAACAAAAAAACATCCCAGAAAACAAGTCTAACGCGACTTGTCGACAGAACCGAGGCGGTAGATTACTCATCATTAATATTTTCAGTAGCGCCATGCCAAACATTTGATTGTGCGACCATATTGCCATGACTTGGCCAGATGTTTCCTCTCAGACGTTCTTTAGAGACTTTATTCCTCACAATAGGGAAGTTGGGCAGTTGTCCAAGGAGTCAGGATCGAATTTACTGGGCAAACTTTAACATATGTAGAAGCTTTATTAAGAAGTTTTATTAAATAAAGTTTTGTGGAAAAAAGATTCTGCCATCGCTGCAAAACGCCGCCTCTGAAGGCCAAAAGCACATCCTAGGAAACGCTCACCTCGCGATAGAAACGAGCGGCGGCCTTGAGATCCGTGAAAGGTCCATCCACGGAGAACATTACAGGCGTGTCACCCGGTTCTCCCTTGATGAAGCATGTCTGTGTGTTTTCCTCCTCAGGATGAAGGACGGCGTTGAGCTGAACAGAGAGACGGCGGGCTCAAAGTACCGCTTCAAGAAGGACGGGAAGAGACACGTTCTGATCATAAACGAAGCCACGAAGGAGGACGTCGGGATGTATCACGTTTTCACCAACGGCGGAGAGTCAAAAGCCGAACTGGAGGTTGAAGGTTTGACGTGAAAACACAAACTTAAATTCTATATAACAGGAAAACTTCTCACGTCTATGAGGAAACACCTGCTCTCCGTTCAAACTAAAGGCGGCTACATCATAGAAAACAAGCTGCTGGATGAAGTTAGCGCCGACATCGCTGTTCAATCAGGAACTTAAATAAAATTTCACATCGGCACACGTTGATGTTTTGCATCCTGACAGGCATGAAAGCCAATAAATCAGTCACGTCAGAATTAATATTACTTCACGACTTGGTTCATCGCTGGTCATCACGCTTGTTTTCCTCCACACCTCGAAATCGGCGGCGGTGGCGGCGATCAAAAAATTCAGGCTACGAAATCGGCGGCTGTTTTAAACAGAGCAACACCACATTAACCAATCAATCAACTTTAATTTATATAGCGCTTAATCACATCATACATTCAAAGTGCTTTAATAGAGAAACCCAACAGAACCCTCTAGAACAAGCATAATAGATAGCGGCAGGGAAAAACTCCCTCATTGAGGAAGAAACTCTGGGCAGGACCCAAACTCTACAGGGTGGAGCCAGACTCTGGAGCCAGACTCTGGAGGGTGGAGCCAGACTTTGGAGGGTAGGGTCAGACTCTGGAGGGCGGGGCCAGACTCTGGAGGGGATGTACCATTAGCCTGTTAGCTAGGCAGTTATCATTATAAATGTTATTTTAAAGTGTAAAGGACTAAATCACATTTAAAGGGTTGTGATTAAAGGTTTCTTGCTAATATTTAATGAATGGATAGTTACCACCTTCCTGTCTGCAAGGCTACAGTCAACAGGAAGTTAGCTTACTAGCAGGGATTAAGCTAACTAGACTCATGATTGTTAAAAAACTGCATTCTACTATCTAACTTGTGCAGATTGATCACATAACTTTATTAGTCCTGTCAGGAGGAGTTGGTTCCCTTTAGCTAACTGTTGGTATCCTTTCTTCTAAGCTAAGCTTACCGTTTTCTCCAAGGGATTTATCTTCAAACTATTATTTCCTGCATTATACTGACCCTTCTGGTGTCTTTGCTTCAGATAAAGAGCTGCAGGTTCTCCAGAGCATAGCCGACCTCACGGTGAAATCTGCTGAGCAGGCCGTGTTCAAGTGTGAAGTGTCTGACGAGAAGGTGACGGGGAAGTGGTTCAAGGACGGCGTCGAAGTCCAACCCAGCGACCGCATCAAAATAACGCACATCGGAAGGTATTACGCGATTATTGTTCGTTCACTACTCTCAGTCTGAGCCAGCGTGTAGCGCTTCACGCCCCAGAGATGTGCATCTCATAATGGGTGTCTTCATTTTTGCCTTATTTAATATTCTCCTGTGTCGGAGGTTATGGTCTCTACACGCTTGCACACATTCAGTCTTTCCCAAAGCGAGGGCGTCTGTGTCCTTGGACGCAAATTTTCTAGTTGATGGGCTGCAATCTGCAAAGCTCTACCCTCTAAACACAGACTGAGAGACAGACTCACACACAACACCCCCCCCCCGAAGGAGGGTCTGGGGTCCCTCTCAATAACCGCTCCATCGGAGCCGCCTATGGCTGGATACGCCGAGGCAGCAGCGGTCGTGCAAGGTGAAAACCATTTAGTGTTACTCCCTGTTGCCAGGACAACTATTTTAGTTTTTTTGGGTCTTTTTTTTTTTTTGCATATTTGCAAGTCCTCAGTGAATGTTGTCTCCTTAGTAACGCCTGGTAACGTGTCCTCAGGACCCACAAGCTGACGATTGATGAGGTGAAGCCCTCGGACGCCGGGGATTATACCTTTGTCCCTGATGGCTACGCACTTTCTCTCTCTGCCAAACTCAACTTCCTGGGTGAAATTTCAAACATTTTCTTGTCGTGTTTGCTGGATTTTGTACGTATGAAATGTTCCAGAAAGAATCTTAACACTAATCCATCTGTTCTGCCTCTCAGAAATCAAGATAGAGTATGTTCCTAGACAAGGTAGGTATTTTTTGCGGGGGAAAATCACCTTGCATGACGCTAAATGTAAGAATCCTGAGGGTTGAGGTTGTTGGATCTAAAGATTGACTTGAATGACTTCTCTCTCCACATCTTCACCAAAGATCCCCCTAAAATCCACCTGGACACCAGCAGCACCGGCAACAAGAACACCATCACCGTGGTGGCGGGGAACAAACTTCGCTTTGACGTGGAGATCACAGGGGAACCAGCCCCGACTGTGTCCTGGAAGAGAGGGGACGATGTGAGAACGGGACTCGAACAAACACCGTTCAGACACTAAGAGGGTTGAATCACTCGTAGTAATATTCTAACGATCTCCTTCGCTGTGCGTTGCAGGCGGTGGTCGAATCCGAGGGAAGGGTCCGCGTGGAGACGAGGAAGACCCTGAGCAGCTTCGTCATCGAGGGGGCTGAGAAGGCGGACGAGGGGTTCTACTCCATCACCGTGTCCAACCCCGCTGGAGATGACCACGCTGACATCTTCGTCAAAGTCGTGGGTCAGCGACTTTTCTTCTTTCTTCTACAATGAGCTCGTCTTTCCTGCAGGGCAATGATGCCCTTTTTGCTCCTTATGGTCAATAAATGTCGATGCAAAATGATCCGAAGAGGTCACAGTTCTAAAAAAGCTCCATTATGAAAGCACATCAGTACTTTTGCATGTAATAACCGGTTTATTTGCTGTATGTGTGTCAAATATTTGAACATTTCAGGACTTCAAAGCCCTTTTTTTTCTTCATTTGTTTTCATCTTGATTAATAACCAGACTGTCAGAGCTTCCAGACTTTAGTTAAACTACAAGCAAACCTTGGTTTTCGAACGCTTTAGACATCGAACAAATCGGAATTTGACCAAAAAATTCTGAATTTTTTTTGTCTTAGAAGTCGAACAAAATTTGGAAGTCGAACACGAAACAAACGCCTCTTTGTCATCGCCAAGCGCGATAAAGGCGTGAAAAGCCGAGAGAAAATGTGACGGTAATGTGCTTTTTATTTTAGTTTACTCAATAATTTTTCACTTAATTTGCATTCCACTGCCTCTGGTACGAGTTACCGTACCGTAAACCTCTGTCCAAAAGACGACGGTAACTCGTACCTTAGGCTAACCTGATTACGTTGATGTTTTTTTTTCTTTCTTTCTCATGTTTGCTTCTTTCTTTTACATTTCTTTGATATGTTTCATTACTATACAATTTGATATATAAATGACATTACGAAATAACATATTATGTTGAAAAAAGGTAGTTTTCTAGCGTCTTGGAACGGATTAAGACCATTTACATTATTTGTAATGGGGAAAAATGTATTTGGAATTCGAACAAATCGCTATTCGAACAGCCTTCAGGAACAAATTGTGGTCAGAAACCGAGGTTTGCCTGTAATCCCAACCCTACATTTAATCCAAATTTTAATGGAAACTCATCAGATAGTTTGTGTGTAAAAGACAAGACAGAATCGATCACATGACCTAAAACAGACTCACACGAAACTCCTAGAATGTACATCTTGCTCTGCACCGCTGTAATTACTTACCTTTAATCGTCATTTAATTGAGGTCAAAACAAAACTAAGAACTCGATGTTTGAAGTCCTCGCCGCAGCCTCGCCCGTCGTCCTCACGCCCGTTCCTGCTCTCATTTCATCTCCATGTTTCCCATTTCAAATCCATAACCTGCCGCTCCAGATGTTCCCAACACCCCCGAGAACGTCAAATGCACATCAGTTGGCGAGGACTCTGCCACGATCACGTGGGACCCTCCCGCCTTTGACGGCGGCGTTCCCGTTAAAGGTACCTCCACAACCCCCTCTCCCTCAATTCACGCAACGTCTCATGTTCACATCTGATGTCTCCTCCCCCCCAGGAGAGAACAGCAGTTCAGAATCCAGTCTGTTTATCACGTCGGGGTTTTTGAACATTTTTTTTTTCTCCGCTACTCTGAGCATTTCTTACGACTGGGCCGTATGTTGGCGGCGTCCCTCAGGTTACCTGATGGAGAGGAAGAAGGTTGGCTCCTCCAGATGGACCAAGCTCAACTTTGATGTCTACGAGTCCACCGCCTACGAGGCCAAGAAGATGATTGAAGGCGTGCTTTACGAGATGAGAGTGTTCGCAGTCAACGGCATCGGCGTCTCTCAGCCCAGCGCCAACTCCAAGCCCTTCATGCCCATTGGTGCGTCGCCGCGTGTCATTAGCAGAATGGTTAATTAACAGAAGCTGTTCACACAATGCTCATTTTGAGGGAGCTTAACCTACCTCCCCTCCCATTTACAATGAGTATTAATGTATTAATTAGCTCCTGTCTCCCCCCCTCCAGCCCCCACCGGCGAGCCCACCCGTCTTGTGGTGGATGATGTGACAGACACTACCTGCGCTCTCAAGTGGCGTCCTCCAGAGAAAATCGGAGCCGGCGGCATCGACGGTTACATCATCGAGTACTGCAAGGAAGGAAGTAAATATGTGCACAACGTTTTATTCAGAGCGTTTTAACTGCAGGTACTCGCATATTTTGTGGCCTGAATTAGTTTATTACAGTTTTGATCGCGCGCAAAGCTCGTGTTTTTTTTCTTAATTGCAAATTGTTCCTTACTTGGAAAGATCAAAGTATTATTTCCGGAAACATGAGGTTAATTAGTTCGTTTTTTCGGAGTGAAATTTGTCTGCATGAACAAATAGATTCTAATATTAGGCTGTTTTCTCCCTAAAAAAATTCAGTGCTGTTTCTTGTATTTTATCTCCTCTTTTTTGCAGTTTGCATGGACTTCAAGTGCAACCAGTGCTTTGCATTTGTAATCCTACGGATTACAAAATATATTTGTTAGCCACAATTATTATGAAAGGACAAAAAGTATATGACCAACCAAATCAAAAGTTTGTAGGGCTGGAGCAAGTTTTTCAAATGATAAAAACGTACTTAACAACTTTAAAGCGATGTTTAGACAGTTATGTTGAGGGTTAGGGTTTGGATCATTTCTGGTTCCCTGATTGGTTCCCTGATTGTAAATCCCTCTCTGTTCTTTAGGTGATGAGTGGGTTCAAGCTAATGAGGCGCTGGTGGAGAAGAACCAGTACCGGGTGAAGGGGCTCCCAGTGGGGGAGAAGATGCTGTTCCGGGTGATGGCCGTGAACATCGCCGGGCGGAGCCCGCCGGCCACCCTCACCCAGGCTGTGACTGTGAGGGAGATTGTGGGTCAGAAGTTTTCATATTTGAACCCATTAATGGGTCTCAGCACTGCTGTCTGACATTTTTAGTTTACTAGTCTGTTTCTGCTCTTATAGAATGAGTCTAGGGATCATATCTCAGCCATTTCTATCCTACCTAACATGGAATAAAACCCATTTTGCATTTCTATATCTTGGTCATTTACATCTCTGGTACATACGCACGAAGTTTCAGCATAAACGTTGAACATGCAGCACATTTCGTACATCTGAACTCCCCCGACCTCCCACTCACTTTTTGTTTCGACCTTTTCCCTCTCTCGTCTGACCACCACACAGAACGTCCAAAGATCCGCCTTCCTCGCCATCTGAGAACCAAACTGATATCCCTCGTGGGTGAGAAGGTGAACTTGGTCATCCCCTTCCAGGTCAGTCCAATTTTGGTCAAGCTCTGGCTTTATTTTAAATAATATATGAGTAGTTACTCTAGATTTGCTTCAGGAGGGAGCAATACTGTGTTTATCCACGACTAAGTTATTTCTAACTCTGAATTGTGAAATCTAAAGTTGGGGAGAACTGATAAACTGCTGTAGATTGTGGACAGACACCAAACAGCAAACCAGAAATACAGTGTGGTCTCAGCTAATGAATAATGGTTCTTTTTGATCACATTTTGAAATTGAGTTTTCTTGTGTGGTTTGGTTTTTCGGGATTCACGTGATAAACGCCAAAGATGTTCCCATGTCGGTCTGTTTCTACTTCTTAAACAGCAAAGAGAGATAAAGTGGTATGTTCAACATTACAGCATTGGCATCCACTTGCAAATTAGGACGCTGGCAGAAAGAAGTTAAAAGCTAAAAAGAAGTTCTGCATTGTTTTCAAGAAGAGGTCGCGGTTACATGGTGTTCTCTTGGGACAAAAGCGAATGTCTTTCTGCTGTTGTATCAACGTCCGACGCTCAGACATGTTTAACCGGAGTAAAATAGACCTGTTGCTAAATGACTAATGAAGGTCCAATCGTTCAGGAACGTGTTCTCTGGAATCTACTTGCATTTATGTCTGACTTCTAACCAGTAAAAGACCAAACGGAGAGTTAAAAGTCCCCTTTTTAATGCTCTTCAGGGTAAGCCTCGCCCTGTTGTGACTTGGTTCAAAGATGGCGTTCCCCTGGAAGATAAGACTGTGGGAACTCGTACCAGTGACGTGGACTCCATCCTCTTCATCCGCTCTGCAGAGAGGACCCACTCTGGAAAGTACACCCTGTCTGTCCAGATCGAGAACATGTCGGACTCCGCCGACATCCACATCCAGATTGTAGGTCGGTCAATCCGCCAGCGTAATCGCTTGGGTAGATTAGGAACTTGTACGCTTCTAACTTCGTAAGGTACTCCGTTAACAACCTGTTTGGAAAGGGATGATGGCTTGAGCCCAAATCTGTGACATGTCAAGACTTTTTTTTTTGTATTTGATGATAATTCCTAATTTTATACTCCCAGGGATCTGTGACTCAAAGCAGCAAATCGTCCTCTCTCTCTCCGATAATCCCGGTTCCCGGGCTGCCACCGCGGACGCCAGCTCATCCCTCAGCTTACAGCTCGTCTCCCCCGGGGTCGGGGTGGTGGGCGGATTATTCGGCAGGGCTCTGCTGCGATGATTCGCCCATAGACTGGGATTAGGGTTGGGATACTGAGGGGCCACTCTGTCACTTCCTTCGCTCTGATTGCTAAGCTAATGAGCGGCTCCTCTGATCAGCCCTCACCTCCGCTGCTGTCGCCACACTGTTTTCAGCGGGAGAGGATTAAAACAGCCGCTCTGCTTCGCTGTGATACTGTACTTCACGGCGGGTAGTGTGCAAAGCGAGATAAATGACAAACATATTAAGATGTTGTACAGTATTTCTGTGTTGCACTTTGTGTAGTGCAGGCTACACAAAAAGACTGATGATAAACAGACTGCATTCTTCTGCTCTGTAATCCAGGCAAAGCAGACTATTTCTCAGTTTGTCAGTTCTATGCCAGCACAGTTTTTCTAGCAATTTATCCAGCTTTCACCGCCCTTCCTAGAATCTTTGTCTTTTCCTCTGCCAATCTGTCAATCTTTGCCAAATCTCTACCACTGCAGGCGTTGACATCTTTCTCTCGGTGGGACTTTCCTGCTCCAGATCTGTTTATCAATCAGCCTCTGCTCTTTCTCCACCTCTAGAAGCTCACAATCCCATCCAGGGAAATGGGGAATATCCATTTTGGCACCCACTGAGGTCTGGGGGGAGGGAAAGGGTGCAGCCAGTATTCTCTTGCGTGACAATTAAGTGTAGGAATCAGTTGGAAGTTAGCCTTCTTGATTGTTCTGCATCCGTTAACGTTGGCCAGTCAGATGTAAAATAAGTGACCTCCAAAACCTCAGACCCAGTTTTGTAGCATGCATCTTCAACTCTCATCAGAGATAAGGAAATAAGATATCTAATCGTTAGCTACTGCTGAAAGTTATTACTTTTATGGAGTTTCAACTTTGTCTTCTGGTGTAGGAAACAGTCCATTCCCTAAAACTGGTTTTCCCACCTTTAAGAGCCTTTCCAGGTGTTAATTGTGTAAAAACTCCATTACTTACCACCTTTTCCCATTACTTACCACTCTCTAACTGTTACCAAACCCCGTGTTGGTAACAGCTTCAAACAAATCACCTCAAATCCTCCACCTACTTGTGTTTTTGCTTCACAAACCCAACAGAAAAACCCGGTCCTCCCATCAAAGTCCACATTGCAGAGGTCTGGGGATTCAACGTTGCGCTGGAGTGGAATCCGCCAAAGGATGACGGCAACTGTGAGATCATCGGCTACACTATAGAGAAGGCGGACATGAAGACGAAGGTATGGACAGGGGGAGGGAGCAGAGAGGTAGCCATATTGGAGCACAACAATAGTTGGGGACAGCAAACCAATTTTAGTACTTTTGAAGTTCGGGACCAGTTTAGACTTTTGTAACAAGGGATCTAGAGTTACTTGCTTGCACTAAAACTTCTAGTAGTATTAATAAAATGGTTTAAACAGTGGCGTCTTTGCCCAAAGCGAAGCCAATATGACCTCAAGGCATGAATTGGTTGTTGAAACTATCCAAGACTAAAAAAGGAACCTCTAATCAACCACATACTTTCCCTGCAGTATTCCAAAAACAGCTTCCTCTGGTCTGGTATTTAATCAAACAGTTTTTCCATCTTGGTTGTCAAATCCTAAGAGCTTCCCTTCAGATGAATGGCATGCTCCTTATCTTCTCAACATGACTTGAAGGTTAGACAGATTAGCATGAAGCACTCAGAAGTGAGTTTGTGGAAGTCGTCTGACTTCACAGTTCCACTGTATTGTGTAACGTAGATCGTGTCCTGGTGTCCTGGTTGTAGCTGCATCGCTTGTTTACAGGAAAGACCTTCGCCGACGCCGACATCCACACTTGTCCAGTAGACCTTCATAATTTTTCACACAACGCCAAAGCCTCACTACACTGTCATGGTTTATAGATTGCCTGAATCGACAGGAAGTTGCACTACACGGACGCCGGGGATAGGAGATTCTTGGGTTTATGTAGATCTCGACCTGTAAGCCTCTTTGAACCTCGGCGCCTCCTGATTCTCCGTCTATCCCCCCCCCCCCCTCACATCAGGAGTGGTTCACGGTCTACGAGCACAACCGCCGGCCCAGCTGCACTGTGTCCGACCTGATCATGGGGAACGAATATTCCTTCCGAGTGTTCAGCGAGAACATCTGCGGCCTCAGCGACGAGCCCGGCGTCAGCAAGAACACCGCCGTCATTATCAAAACAGGTAGCCAAATCCCTCCGGACTACGGCGGGCGAGTCTAATGCACGGCGAGCTGCAGGCTGGTCTCTGATACAACACGGCATGAGCACATTATGGTATGTAATTGGCATGATATAGAAAGTGGAAGGGTATTTAGTAGAGTCCTTCCCACATGCAAAAATATTCTTTTAATAGGATCTTTAACGAGAAAGCGCAGCAACGATATTAGGAGGAGGACTCGTGATTAATTGTGGGCTGTGATTAATTACTTGAATTTAATTTAAAGGAAAATTAATTCATGCTGATTATGCTCAACAGAAATATTCTTTGACGGAGTGTTAAATAGCATTTCATACTGGCCTCGCGTTATGAAAGCAACTAGGCTGGGAAATTAACACCTGCCACCAGCCGAACGGCGCTACAGATGTTGTGTTGTTGCTTTTACTTACTCTACCAGAAAACCTGGCAGCCCACCAACAAATCTATTTTTTTGTGTGTTGGCGGCACCGGTCTGGCCTACAAAACTGGGAGAGTTGTTGATCACAGTATCCCAGTGAAATAATGGTGGAACAAAAGTCGGTTTCTGGTCTCGGTAATCTGCATATTGAAACGTTTTCAGAGTGTAAAAGGATTTGGTACGGATGTTAAAGGCAAAACAATCCCAAAGTAGCTCAGAGAGAACGGTTGTAAGCAATTCTGCAAGTTTTGAACACGTGACACTAACTAGACGAGTTAAAGAAAGTCAACAAATTAAGGTTACCTCAGACTGTATATTGGCATTTGATCAGTAGTTAGAATTTTTACATTCTTTTTTTATTTTTCATGTTTCCATGGTTACAATTTCGATTTATTCCCACTGAGGGAGCGATTTGAGTTTCTAGAAATAAAAAACTAGCCAACATTTCCAACAAGACAACACTACACATCCTAATGAAGTACCGAAGTGGTGTTTACTCCAATTTGAGCATTAGTTTCTGTCTGTTTCCATGGTAACGAGTTGAATTTAGGTTCTTTCAGGGAATGGAATTTGTCTCAGATGAAGGTTTCCAGGGAATAACTTTTTTAATTGTTCAATATTTTGTCACCATCGGTACATTTCCTTGATATTTTGGAACTTTTAAGGATTGCCATTGTTTTTTTTTTAAATTTAGAAATATAATCTTTTTTCTGAGATACGCCGCCAACAATAATTGGACACAAAGGGCGACAACTTGAAGTTAGTTTTCCGACAATATTAAAAACATGCCTCAGATTAGGATGGGAGTATTTCATGCCTCTACCTTTTGATGTTAATATCTGACACAGAGTTGTTAAATACTAGTGAACAATTACTTTCAACAGTCATTATCAGTTAGCTGTAGGCTTTTGTAGGTCTTTAATTAATAATAAACGAACAAAAATCACCCACATCTGGAGAATATTAATCTTAAATCATAACTGATCAACTTCTCCCCCCTTCCAGGTTTGTCCTACAATCCTCCACCCTTCAAAGAGATGGACATCAACAGTTCTCCCAAGTTCACAGCGCCCCTAGTGGACAGATCCGTGATTGCAGGTTACTCCGCCGCCATCAGCTGTGCTGTCAGAGGTTACCCCAAGGTATTTACGAGGAGATGATGTTTTCACCACCGTTCCGGTCGGTCAGAATTGAGCAAAAACTGTTTTGGTGGAAGCTTTGGGGTGTCAGAACGCGGCGCCGGGAGGCAATACCCTCACAAAGCAGCACCTATCCAACATTCAATTTAGTCCCAATGGCCCCCGGTAGCTTTGCAGCAAAGGAACACCACAGACTCCTCCTTTGTGTTTTTTCGAGTGAGAGAACACGTTTCGAGTGTCAAACAGGGAGTGCTGAACAGTCGGCGAGGATTTTGATGCCTCTGCTGCAGAAGTATATTTTTATGTCTGAAGCTAGAAGAAGAGGTGGAGCACAAAAAAATCTTTGAAGGCAAATTTTTTTCATCCCTCCGAATTGACAAAAATTTGCGAAAGACGAAATGTTGACCTAATTTTACCTCTCCCCTCCCCTTTCTGTTCCCCCCCTACCCTCCTGACAACCCTACATCCTGCGAAATTTCCCTCCTCCGACGCTCTGTTCTCCAGCCAAAGATCATCTGGATGAAGAATAATATGATCATCGGCGAAGACCCCAAGTATCTGATGCAAAACAAGCAGGGAGTGTTGACGCTGAACATCAGGAAGCCGAGTCGCTTCGATGGGGGCAAGTACTCCTGCAGGGCCGTCAACGACCTTGGGCAAGACGAAGTGGAATGCAAGCTGGAAGTCCGAGGTACACCTCCAGAACTTTACCTCCAATGATACCCTCTTTTCCAAATAATCTCCTCCTCCCACCGTTCCACCGATCTCCCCACCGTGCAACCTGAGCTAACATTAAACCATTCCGGCGTATTTGCCGAAGCCACAAATGACGCTTGGCGCTGCGGTGATGTAACGGCCTCTCGCGCTGATGTACGTTTCTGTCTTTCTCTGCAGCTGTACAAGAGAAAGGAGAGGAGGCGAAGAAGTGAGCGACAGCGCGACACGGCGGAGCACACGGCTGAACAGGAATAGTAATGGATTATGCATAACGGGATAGTCATGAATAAATATGATTAGAGTAGATCACTGGTGAGGCCTTAAAGCCGATCCTCCTATACGCTTGGCTTTCAGCGCCGCTACGATCGCTAATATACCATAAATTCTGCCCCCGCCAAAGAGTCGGTGTCGTCGTAGCGACGCCCCTGCTGTGACCAGATGGATCCTTCTTATCTGTGAAGAGGACGTGTCACTGAACACACTTATAAAACAGCCTTTCATCCATTACGGCACCTTGTGTTTGTCTGTTTTGGGTTCCGGGACGTTTTTATAGGTTGGGGGGGGGGGGGTTGGATTTACGACGGATGAAACCTCTGGCTTCCTCGCCACGGTGTGCGAGTTGGCGGCCCGTGAAGGTTGAACGGCGGGCTCACGGTTCAGCCGGGCGTGGCTGACATCTCGGAGCCGCTGGCCTTAAGGGGGGGGGGGGGGGGGCGCTCTCCGGCGCGCTGGCTGCGTTAGCTTTATCCCTTCCCGCATGCTAACTTGGCGGCGTGACCTATAGTGTTAGGCCTGCACGGATACACGACTTACACTCAAGCGGACGCAAACACACACACACACACACACACACACACACACACTCCGAACCAGGGTCTCATTAGGTTCACACACTAGAGACTAATTAATGCACCCATCAACACTGCCCTAATTAGCTCTCCCACGTCATTACTGAGCAAACGAATTACTGCTAATTTACACACCCGCAAAACAAACACAGCGCCGTCTCTGCTGGGAGAGTCCGCTGCAGCTCGCCTCGCACGCCGAATTAAAGTCTCAACCGAAGCGAGGCAAGCAGACGACCCCCGCCACCAGAAAAGAGTCAAAAATGAAAGCTGAAGTTCTGATTTTCTGGCGTTGCTTGGGGAGATTTGGAAGTTCTTACCTCCCAGGGGGCCGGTCCCAGGTCCTCCTGTCTGTCCAGCAGAGGGGGTAAGAGCACAGTGACAAAGACAACAACTGACCATCATTAGCGTCTGGTGTAATTGTGAGCGACGGGTTATTAAGCGCTATTACATAACCCAAGCATCGCCGGCTGACGCTCTAAATCTGCCAGACTGTTGGCACCCACCTTGAAACATTCAACACGTCTGACAACAGATTGCGTTTCCAACCTTTACGTTGCAGCGTTTTATTAAAGATGAGCTGGAATAGGGTGAGGGCCTGAAGATAAGGCGGGAAAAAAAAATCCTCCAGATACCTGAAAGTAGGCCACGATTGGCTGCACAGCAGACCCGCAGTGCAGCAGGAAGCTTAAATTTTGAACCCTGTCAAGCAGTAAATTACTGCGTGTGTGTGTGTGTGTGGCGGTGTGTGGATTATGTGTGGTGTTGATATAATCTTATTGTCAGTTAACCTGAGACACAGGGAGGTGTTACGTGGTTGACTGACACATGAAAGCGGCGCTGGAGATGCGCCGCCGCCGCTTCTGCAATGGAAGTTTTGGGTGAAAAACAGTCTTCAGACAAGAAGCGTCACATAGCCTGGATGCTAACGCTGCGCTTCACCTTCTGTTCCTTCCCTCAAAAGTGAAGTTCAGTTGCTGAGGAATCAAACTAATTGTATCTGCTGGCATTCGTGAGCCTCAAGAAACTTCAGGAACATGAGAAGTTGCAGGTTTACACTCGTACTGTTAGCCGATCTCAGGTTCAGACAGCTGTAAGTGGAAAACCAAAAAAGAAAACTGGAGCGTTTTGTTTCCCCCTCATTCCCTGTGACACACCTTGAGGCTCTTTAAGTTTGATGCCTGAATGAATTATTAATGAGGAAGGCAAGGCAGCCCAGGAGTGAACCGTCACCTCCTTCACGCACGCTGTGTCTGCGCCGCTGTCTCACCGATATTACAGCAGCCCTGTTTCCGACGAGACGAGAGTGACAGGATGAGGCGCACCACCAGGCGAAAGAGGAGGAACCGTCAGGATCGCTGTTATGTCTGCGTCTACGGATGTGAAAGCGTTCGGAGACACAGACAGAAAAAGACCTCCCGAAACAGTAGGAAGTAGGGAACTATAATTATGTATGTAATTATACATGAAATCACAGACTTGGATTGAGAGTGGAGGAGGTGTGGAGAGAGAGAGAGAGAGAGGAAGTGCTCTAGAGGAAGAGAGCCTCATCCATGTAATTACAGTATGACTAAAGGAAACAGACGGCGAACATATATACCGTTCAGTCTCGTACCACGCACAGACGCTCGTCTTCAACTGTTGCTATGCCGTTCTTTTTGACGGAAATCTATTCAATACCTGTTTGACTTGAACCCGTGTCATGAAGGTCATTGATTAACTCATAACGAGCAGACTATCGGGGGAGGAGGTTTGATGGATGTATCGTGACTAATTTATGGGTACGGTTTGTACGACTCGTAAACGGTATCACCTGCGCCTGTGTGCTTCTGTGTGTCCTTTGCTTTGACGTTGATGCAACCAAGGCAGGGGAGGGAAGTTTCACAAGTTTCGGCAACCACGGTGATTGGAGGTTGTGTTCCGATGGACTTTGCGGTGGTCTATGACGCCATTGAGACAAGTTCTTCTCTCACGACTACCTTTATCTCCTTATCTCGTATATGTCGTTTGTTGTGCCTTATAAGGATTGGTGGCCCCTCAACTCTTTCTGGTGGTATTGCTCTATTTTGTTGGGTTCTCTATCTGCTAAAAGAGCATTTGGTAGATTGCATTCTTATCAACCTTGGACAGTCCTATTTCACAGTGTTCAACCAAAGGAGAAGTCCACTCAACAAACTTCTGCGATCGTCCTCGCTACAAACCTACAAGCTTTCCAACAAAGAGTCATCAAAACTCATCCCTTTGCTTGTGCTAAGTAGATAGAAAGGGTCTCTCAAAGTTACAAAAAGTTAAAAAACAAATTCCTTGATCTACCCTTTTATCCAGATCCACTGCAAAACTCAGGTTCTTCCCAACTGTATACCCAAGTGTCCCACCAGGTTTTGCAAAAATTCGTCAAGCAGTTTTTGTTTAATCCCACTAAAGGACAAACCAACAAACCAACAGACGCCGGTGAAAACATAATGTCCTTGCCAGAGGTAAAAATGACAACTTCATGACCGCAAGGATCCAAACGAAACAGACGGCTTTGTCGACGGTGAGGATTACTGTTGTTGAGCTTGTCTTCTATATGAAGCCACATCCTGTGAGGACATTTTGGATTGATCTTTTCTTATGGTGTTGTTTAACATAACTAAATCAGTTTTGTAAATGAAGTTAAAATCAACGTGAAAATTATTTTCAAGCCAGGTATCATTTCCAGGGGGTCAAATATTGTTAATATTGGGGTCATGTATTCGTAACACATGATAAATATAGATAAAATGCATGAGACATATCCATTACAGCCCATTTAGTTCCTAAAAAATCATCCAGGCTCATCAAAAGCCATAAACATGACAACCCTTTTCTCCAATCATGACCTACATGTAGCATCACCATAGAAACAAAAATGTGACATCCGGGGACAATCAGATTTGAGCTGAGGCCAGTGCCTCTGGCCCTGCCCCTGGATTTACCCATGGTTTGAGTGGTGCATGAAACCAAGAGGAACTAGTCTCGGCCAAAACCTAATCACATTACTTTTGTGTTTGAACTTGGCCACTCATGAGGCAGGAGGACAGCGGGTGTTGGTAACTGACGCCAAAGGGTACCTAATGGAAAACTAGTGTGTAAATGTAATCAGAGTTGACATAGGATTGGAACATCTTCTTGTTTCAGCCGTTTTGAACTTTGACACTACTTTTCATCATTTCTTTTTGGTGCATCATCCACTTTTCCACCACTTATCACAATCCAGGCCCCGAGGGAGAAAGGCTTTACAGTTTAGTTCAGTTGTCCTTCGCTCCAAGCATGGCTTCACACTCTTGGTGTTCCCAGTGTATCCCAAGACATTCTCATTCCGGGAGGGAGGGGGGCATATAATCCCTTCTGTGTATCCCCGGGTATTCTCTGGAGGCTCTATCCAGTTGGCCATGTCCAGAAAACCTCCACAGCGAGGCATCCAAAATCACATTTGGCTCCTTTCAAGGAGCAGAGGTTCTCATCCAAGGAAATCCACAGCATTGCTTTCTGACTCTGTTCCCAGTCCGTGACGCCATCCCCAAAGATCCTTCATCAACGTCCCGTCATTTTACCTGCCCGTCTTACCAACACTCACCTATTTGGAATCCCTGAGAGACTGAGATCTTCCAAATGTATGTGCCTCTATGAATGTCCGGGTGGCGTGAATGTGAGATGACTCTGTTAGCGTTGTTAGCCATCACTGGATTTCACATCAAAGTTTAACGGGTGCTTTTGGGGTTGTTTTCTAGAGGTGAACGGTTTAGGGAGCAAATATACCCAACAGAAGGTTGTCGTGAGTAAAGTGTGTAGGTGTGCACATGCATGCGTATGTGTGTAGGTGTTTAATGTGTTGGCACACGCAAATAAGCCACATATTGTGTATGTAAATCCATCTGTGTGGTGTGAAAGGGATAACCGTCTGGAAAATCACAAAAACATATGCAGATACTAACGAAATGCGGCAAACGATCAAAACAGACATGACACAAAACCACAACCTAAAAATTAACGCTTCATTAATTCCTAACTGACAGCGAAGCCTCAGAAATATGACAGACCGATCTTCACAGATCTACGGAGCAGACGAGAATGCTGGTTGGCTGTCAAGACTCTTCCTCTTAAATTTGGAGAAACTAAAGACAGCCTTCAGCTCTTTATCAGTTGTCAACTCTGAGACGAGACGGTGGATCTGTAACGGTCGCAAAGGTCAGTCCCGTACAGGCTTTACATCTGAAGATTGATCTGCATGCTCACGCAAGAGACAAGGACTACGGAACCATTTCAAATGGCAAAGGCAGCCTGGGGTCCAAACAGAGCTCCGTCACGCTACAGCATCCGTCCATACGGCGACGCAACGGCACAGGAGGAGACTTTGTTTACGTAGCATGACCCGATTCCATATTTCACAATCCGGTCTTGGGTTTTGGCACAAGGATAGTAGCTGCATCCACACTACGATTCCAGCCGGGGTACGTGGAGCTCTGGAGGTAAGGGGAGATTTTGATGTAGCTGAATTGATATTGAGTTACTTGTCTGAGCAAAATAATTAACAATTAACAGAAAGAGTTATCAAGGTAATGGCTAAAAGGTTAAAATACTCTAGCTAGCATGCTAACATTTTAAAACACAAAGTGTAAAAAATTAGTTGGAACAGTTAGCTAAAGTTAACCTGACGAGTGAGCTGTTAAAGTTGTTAGCTTAAACTAGCCAAATGCATGAAAGGGATAAACTATTTGAGAAATGTGGAGAAATCTTGTCCTATTAGTGTGTTTCCAACAAAAATCACAAAATAAACTATGCTAGTTTAAACTATGACATACGGTGGACAGCGCTGTCGTCTCACCTCAAGTAGGTTCTGGGTTTGCTAAAGCTACAGGCTTTAGCACCTAAAACCCCATCCTGTCGCAACGGTTAGCTAGAGGAAGCAGCAACATGTCTCGTAAATACAAAGCGGTAGAAGTGGAGGCCAAGACTGGGTGGTGGGCTGCAAGATACATCGAGACACGAGGATGGAGTTGTTCCACTTCATCTCATCCTTCTTTTTTGTATCCGCACACATTTGTCACAACTTGCTTGCATTGTAGTGACGCTACCGGCAACAGTTTTCATCGCTGCTGCTTGTTTTCGTCTGTCTCATTTGTATCCAGAAGTTCATCTGCGAAGGCAAAAAAGAAAAAAAACGGGAACTTCCTGGGACTCCTGCAAATTCCTTTACATGCTTCTTATTATAAAATGAACACTTCATTTGAAGCCTGACCGGCGGTGTCCATCGAGAGGCGGTAGATCTCGTAACATGGCTGTGGAGTCGCTTCCGGCTTCTACTCTAAAAACGCCAAGAGCTCGTTGATGGTGCTTTGTCTCACTGAAGGCCTGTCGGAGGCGTTTAAGGACGTGTTTGTAAATGTTTCGTATCTGTTCTTTCCTAGAAAAATGAATGGCAGTCTCGGACGCACATCGTGAATGCGACATTGTCCAAACGAGCAGATCTAACCGTCTTCTGACTTTCATTGCGAAGAGCCTGCTTCCCTCGTCTCCGGTTAAAGATTTCCACCGCACACGATCCAAGTAAACCGCATGGACGGCTTCACAGGGAGGACTGGCGCTGTTCCGAAGACGGGAAAGGTGGTTTTCCAGCTCGCGGAGCTGCTTGATATTCACATATTGTCAGGGTCCTTTTGTTATTTTGTCAACCCCCCGAATGTGTTCATTTTGTTCTCTCTGCACGCGTTTGATCATAATGTCCTCACCTCTGCTGGCTGCTCATCATTAACTCCCAGGAATCCTGCAACCGTTGAAGTTCACGTCCTCAGATTCCCATCGGCCCGATCGGTCTACGGTACGACGGCAAACACACACACACACACACACACCCATGCGTACGCAACGACAAGCGCGTACACTCCTCGGAGAAGACGGAACTGGTGAGGTATACCTACTAATCTTGACATTTTGGAACGCTGTTTTTCCTCCGTAAAGGAAAAGTCTCACTGCTGAATTGGATTTGCTTACTCGCCTTCACCATCTTCAAAGGACTCAGATAACTGACTATACCTTTTATTCATTTCACGCCACTTTAATTGTTTTTTTCCCCCCACTGAGCAAATCCTGCGCGAGTCTCTGGGGAATATACTTGTGTATACGGCTGTACTTTCATCTGCATTATGTTTAGTAATGGTGTTATTATTGTAGGGTAATTTCTTTGTACTATTTGTGCGACTTTTTTGCTGTTTCTGTGCTTATTTCCCAACGATTTCAGGGTCAACCTTTCGCCATTGGGTTAGAAGTAAAAAAAAAAAAAAAAAAGAAACAAAACGCCTTGCGGTCGTCTCATTAAAACAATTACGGTAGTTTCACATTACCTGCAAAGAAAGGAAGGAATAAAAGAAAACAAGAAAGGCTTTACTTTTCAAGCCTCCAAAGTTGGGGAAAAAATTGCAAGCAATGTCGAAAAAGAAAAGGAGACGTAGACGACGTTGGCGATGGAAGCATTTGGTGATTAATGCTTCAGAGATGCGGCTTTGATGTCGACAATAAGAGCAGTTCAGCGTTAAAGGGACGCAGAGATTTCTCTGCACTCTCTGCTTTATCATTAAGGATAGAAATTATTTTATCTTCCCAGTTTCATGTCGAGAGTGATGTTATTAGTTTTTCAGCGCTTGTATGACCGCGGCCTCACAATTAGATCCTTCAGATAAAATCAAAAGCCTGCTGTCACATCACAACCGCGGTGAAATGTCAATTATTGCAGACGGATCAAAAATAGGACAGATTAAATTTCACAGTGGTGACACCCCCACCCACCCCCGCCCATTTATTCCCTTTTTGGCTCACAAGAAAAGCAAAAACGGGAGTTGGCCGCAATTTATTTTATTTATTTATTTATTTTTTTAAACGTTTTGCGAGTATCTTTTGTCTGCGCTCTGTCACATCCAACGCTCGACTGTTAAAGGAATAAAAATAAACAACTTTTAATAGCTTTTTGACAACGAGTCAGAGCCGTTCTTTAGTCATGAAGTCAAGCTGTGACTTCCGTCGGACTCATTTTTACTTGCTCAGGGCGTTATTACTCACATCGCAGGCAGATCTGTTGGACTCGGGTAACGAGGCGGTATATGCACGCCGTTCTACCCATAATGCACGCACTTCACCCCTTATATACTGTACATGCTGTAGTTTCTTCACTCTAAATCGCTGCTCCTTTAGCCTTTAAGACGCATTTGGCAACATCGGCACATTCGCCGCTCCAAAATGGAAATGAGAGTTAAGTTACGATCATTCCAACTATACAAAAAAAAAAAAAAATCATTCAACGCCATGCCTCTAAGTGCACTTGGCGCCGTCGCGTTAATCTACTTTCTCCACTTTCCCTCAGCAAAATGTGCACATGACATCAAAAAACAGCTGTGACACCCCCATCGCATCAAACGCCGACTCTTTGTCACTCCCAAGGTGCCCTTTGGTGTTTGTGGACGCTGAGCAAAGCCTTCCTGGCTTTTTCCCTGGTATCTCGACTAGAAGCTCCGCCCCTCTACCTGCGCCTGAACCCCATCCCTGGGCAACGCAAGGCGCTTTCTCACCGTTTAGCTGCTGCAGCTTTCGGATTAAATTTTTAAATTCAAATTTCTGGCTTGTTTTTTTCCAGCCCATCCATCCATCCATCCATCCATCCATCCATCCATCCATCCATCCATCCATCCATCCATCCATCCATCCATCCATCCATCCCCGCATCCTTATCCAGCTGCATCCTGGGGGGAGGAGTCGGAAGTTTGACGGACAGGCGTTCTGCTGGAACACTCAAGAGGACAAGCTCAAGGTAAGTGGCGGGAAAGGAGGGGAGGCTTAAAGGAGTGGGGGGGAGGAGATGGCATCCCATAATCATGTTTGGCTGCTGCAGGAGGCGCGGCGACATGCACATAGGAGCACACGGAAAACCTCAGTCACGGCACGCGTGACGCGGGATTTGCAACTTTTGCACGCGTGTACGGCTGGATAACGGCGCCGTGTATCGACCGAGGAGAGACAGGCGAGTAAAGATAGCGTGAGCGAGATGGAGAGACGAGGTAGAGCGAGGGGGACGAGTGCAGCGGTTGAAAGCGTTTGGCTCTGTTGAAATGGTTGCCATGGTTTCAAGATGTTTCCATGGAAATGCTAGCTGCCAATAAAATGAATCTGAGGAGGATCTTTTCTTTTTTTTTTGCAGCAGCAGCAGGTTGGCAGGAAGGTGAAAGCGACGCGGGAGAAACGGGGGGAGGAGGTGGGGTGGGGGTGGCAGTTGGGGTGGGGTGGGGGCAGGCAAACCTGGCTTCGTCCTGCTAATGCACCACTGGCTCGCACGGGTGGGCGGCGTGATTTAGGGTGAACAAGGTGAGGTAAACACGGAAAAGCTAAAGACACGAGTCAACAAACGGGGAGGCCGGCTGGCCACTGATTAACGCACAAACTCCAAAGCGGCGCCGGTGGTGGGGGGTAGTGGTGGTGGAGGTGGTGGTGGTGGGGGGGGGGGCAGCGACTCTGACGCACGATTGTTTACGTGAGTACACGAGTGTTTAAAATCACAAACGCTCCAGATTGTCGCGGCTAAATGAGGCTCCTCTTCCTCCCTCGCTTCCTTCTTTCCTTTTCGTCCTTTGTCCCCCCCCCCCCCACCTCCACCCCTCCCTCTATGTTTGTCTCTCTCTCTCTCTCTCTGAAGGACAGAGGTATTCCCACATTTCTTGGTCGCCATGGCAACGCTGCAGCAAAGACGGAAAGAGAGGCCGCAAGAGTAAAACGGGGTTGGTGGTGGTGGTGGGGGGGTATGGGTGTATGGCTGGGGGGGAGAGAGGGGGGGGGGGGGCAAGTTAGGGATGTGTGAACAATGCTAATGCTACTTCACTGATCATCGATTGTGTGTTTTTCTTCTCTTCACCCCCCACCCCAAACCTCACCACCAACATCATCGCCCCCCCCCCCCCCCACCCCACCCCCCACCCTCTCCCTCATGCATTTATTTCTCCTTTGCATTGGTTTCGCTCTCCTTCCATCCTCATTACTCCGGCGCTGCGGCCCCCATCCGTCTCCCTGCGGTTTTAAAACTCAATCTCCACACAGCGCTGTCATTGTTATCATTATTATTATTGGGTCATTTAGCAGGCAATGTTGGTATCCACGGCAACCTGGAGAAGTGGCACCGGTTCCTTGGTGAATACCAATATAGACAGCGTCCATCAATATCCTAGTGACTCATTATCAGTCTAATGGTGAGGCGGCTGCTGTCACGCCAGACTATAAATAATGTCGTCTCATTAGCCGCCGCCGCCGCTGCCGATGCCGGCGCACGTGCGCACAAGTCCGGTTTGTGCATGATGGCGGCGTGACCCCCGCACGGTTATGGTTCACATTGGGGGGCGCCGAAGGTAGAAACGGGACGTCCGGCGATTTTTGCAAACGACGGTGGAACCCAGGCGGCCACTCGATCGACCAGGTAAGTGGAGTAAATAAGTCGCCGTGCACGACTGCAGGCGCTGCCCCCGTGTCTGCCGTCTGCATCCCTATCTGTTGCTCACACTCGTGGGGGCCGTTGCACAAAACGCACCCCACCCACCACGCAACGTGCTTCTGCAAGGACTGCAGTGTCTGCCGCCCGTCGGGACTCCGCTGGAGCTAATCGATGGTTTGAAGACGCTGATGAGACCGAAAGAGAGCGAGAGAGTGAGATTCACCTCGACCGATCCTTCCTTCGCCTCGAGTCGTTACCGCGACCGCTTGAACCGTTGCGGCAGTGAGACGGAAGGGAGTGGCGGCGCGAGCGGTGACCACGTGTACAGAGCGAAGGTGACACGCCGAGCTCGCAACACCGATTTCTAAGATGTACTACAAGTGCACAATCAGTCCTCGGGGAAACGTATACAGCACCTTTATGTAACCAGGAGACGGAGCAAAGAGCTGGAGCAATTTGGCGCTTGGGGGGGTGGGTGGTGGTGGAGTGGGAGGGGCCAGGCCAGGCTGACTCAATATGAGCGGCGTCTGTTTGTATGTCAATCATCTCCAGTGTGTAAGGAACCTGAGAGGACTCTTAATTTTTGCAGGTTTGCGCGACAGTTGCGCGATGTTTGCGCGACAGTTGCGCGATGATTGCCCGTCTGCCGGATGATATTGCAGTGATAATCGCGTCGTGTTTGTTTGTACAGATTGTCTCCCGGTTGTTCCGCTCCAGCCCGGAATGTTGAATATCAGAGATAATTATCCGAGATGGCGAGCTCGGCCCAAAACTCTCTTGTCTCCTTCGACAGGATTCCGCTATCGGGAATGGAGGAGCTCTGAGGTATCGCTTTGCGTTGATGGGGGGTGGGGGCAACGTCGGGGTCCGGGGGTAGCGTGGCATCACAAGTCGACATGTTGCGAACGCTGTGCGTGACAGGGGAGGCTCCGGCACCTCCTTATAGGGCTTGTTTTGATGGCACGCAGATTCACACGCGTTGGCTGGTGCGCCAGTGTTACATTGATGCCTCCACCGGTGTCTGATGGAACATATGTTTGCTCCCAGAGAAAAAAAAAAAAAAAAAAGAAAAGACATCGCTTCATGGATAGTTGTGCATGAAATAGTGTCCCTGGGTAAATCCTCATTATAAAACATCTTGTGTTTTTTTTTTGCTCAATTCTTTTTTTTTTTTTTTTTTTTTACCTTCCCCAGGGATGACGAATAGTTTCCTCTGTCTGACGGTGAGACTAGACTGTTGTACCTGAGTTAGCTTGTACACGTCTAACGGGTTGTGGTCAGGTGACAGGTGTGTCTCCTGTATGTTCAGTAATTGGGAACATGTGACAGGAGGACACAGCAGAGGTCCAGATTGTGACCACGTCTCCCTCCCATCTCCCTCCCATCTGTCCCCCCTATTTAGCTTCCAAACCTCCCTCTGAGAGTCTTGGACCCGCTCAAGGTTTCTGCCTGTTATAAGCCGCTTACGTATGTAGGGTATCGGTAGGATATAGCGCCAGTGTAAATCTGCTGTTTAAGGAAACTATGGCGTGATTTGGTGAAACACAAAAAAAACTGAATTGCATCATGGGAGCTCGT
Organism: Antennarius maculatus; assembly: GCA_013358685.1. Classification (NCBI taxonomy): domain Eukaryota; kingdom Metazoa; phylum Chordata; class Actinopteri; order Lophiiformes; family Antennariidae; genus Antennarius; species Antennarius maculatus. The sequence continues at coordinate 1,781,972 of CM023620.1, forward strand.
TTAGCATTTAGCTAAGAGTCAAACGAATGCGCGAATAACGGAAGAAACCCAAATCCGAACTGACACAACAGGAAATGGGAACCAAAAGCACCACTTGGGACCTAAAATTGTATCCATCCAGACATCATCCTATAGGTAGGCAGTAGGCGGGGATAATGAGGCACAGGTGACGTCAATCAGGGCGATGAGGCAATCGCGCGAGCACCAGAATGAGAGAGTCAAGGAAACCAAAAGAAAGTGTGACTTCTTCAAACATGAAATTCAAATTCCCTGTTTTTTCAACGACTTTCGAGCAAAAGCCTATTCGGATTTGGCTCCTCCTCCGAAGGATTGAACCGATCAATTTTTTTTGGAGAACAAACAAATTAGCTGCTAAAAGCGTAGCCTGGTCGGACAAACGAAAGTCAAGTCAAGTTCGCCAACATTTTCCAGTTGGCCGAAACCTTAAAGAAGTAGAAAACATTCATCGACTCGCCTAACAAGGGTTAATTGTGAGGTCTCGGCCAATCCGAGATCGCTGAGCGATGCGATAACCTTCAAAGTCATTTTGGTCTCTTCCCATTAACGACACCCTCCAAGCGAAGCCAATCAAATCCAAGGATTCACCATCGCCGTAAATGAAGTCCAATCGGTTCTCCAGAGCCCGACAGGTTGATGGTTCCTCCGCCGTCGGGCTTTTGCTTCATCAATTGGCGCGGTTTTTGATCAATTATGCGTGAACACGTGTTGCACGCGGGTTTTCCCAGCATGCACGGCTAATGTCTTCATACCGCATGCAGGGGGTGTCATCCTGTCTTTACTGTCTCTCTCTCTCTCCGAGAAGCACTACCTCTCCCCTGCAACCTGCTTTCCAATCAATAACTCATCTCTCCATGTCGATTCCCCTCGACCCCCACAGGAAAACAAACGTCCTTCCACAAGGCAAACAAAGACAGGGCAGAATTAAGGGGGCAGGGGGAGGAAGGGGGTAGGCAAGAGGATAATTGAGAAAATACTGTAAAGCCAGTGAAATACCCTAAATATGCTGCTGTGGCGAAGAGGAGGAGGGGGGAACATGGAGGTGGTGAGAGAGAGATTGAAAGGGCAGCTATGGGATGGATGATTAGCCTCTGTCGCCAAGGTTACGCTTTACAACTGTATCACTGCAGAGAGCGGCGAGAGGAGGAACGGGCCGTGGAGACGTGGAGGGATGACATGTACCGTTCATCACGCGAGACCGAAGGAAAGGAGACAGAGGCACCTTCCTCAGGCTCTGACCTTCAATTCAAGAACACCCTTGACCCCCCCCCTCCCCCCCCTCCCTAACAACACCCCCTCCTCAAGAAGAAGATCACCTCCAAGACTATTCAGGACGCGGAAGGAGCACCGGAGTGGAAAACCAGAGACAAATGGCAGCGAGGAGGAGAGTGACATGCGACAGGACCCAGAAGGGAAGAAGTGGGGGGGTTGGGTTAGGTTTGGGATGGGGGGGGGGGATCACTTAGATTCCAGCCATCTGAAAGAATTGGCCTTTTCAGGAGAACGGTGAAGAGAAACTTGTTTGCAACTCATCGTTTTCACCTCCTCGGTCCTTCCACCCGCTTTTATTCCCCCCCCTCCCATCCCAAACCCCCCACCACCATTTCAATCACACCTATTTTAACCTAATTGAACCTCCTGTTTTACACGCACGCCGCTTCGCCCTCCAGACCAACGACGCTTGCGTTGCTTGAGGCCAGAATCAGAACTGTTAGGTCGGTTTTGCATAATCTATTCACCCCGGTTAGCCTGCATGTTAATGAGGGGGCGGGGGGGGGTGAAGGGTTGGGGGTGGGGGGGGGAGGTGGGGGGTCACATCAGCATATTTCCAAATTCCAACACACGACAAAGAAAAACGCAGCTTGTATTTTTACAAGCAGTTAAAAAAACCCAAAAAACTCCACAACCTTCGTCCTCCTGCAGGAAACACGTGACGGGATTCTCATGCAATTCAAACATGTGGCTTTTAACACGGATGCAGACATCATGCAAAAGGCTACGGCGGTTCGTTTGCATAATTTTCTTTTCTTTTTTTTTTTTTTTTCTTTTTTTACTCCAGCTTTTCCTGCTTTTTTTTTTTTTTCATGCACACCCCCACAAAGAATGGAGGAGTAATACACAATGTGTAACTGGATTACAATAATCTGATTACAGAATTTACTGATTTTTTTTTTTTTCCAGAGAGAGGGGAGTTAAATTGCTAGATTACCAGCTTTGGGAAATAAATAAATAAATAAATAAATAAATAAATAAATAAGTGAAGGCTTCCTGGTTTACTGTTAAAGCTGATAAGTAAATTATTTAAAAGAGTTTTTTTTTTTTTTTTTTTTTTTTTAAGATTAGACTGAATTGATTTTTCATTCCAAAATCTAATAGGTGCATATTTTCCAATAAAATGAGAACACTTGCAGTAACAGTGTCACCACGGAAACAAACAAGCAAACAAACACAAAAAAAAATTACATCTGATAAAAAAAAAAAAATAAATAAAAATAAAAAAGCTGGACTTCCTTGTTATTCCCTGTTTTTTTTTTTTTGTGGACAGTTTGAAAAACCTTTAAATATCATTTGAGATCCGCTCCAGAAAAACGAAAGCTTAAAACGCTAAAATGTCAAGCGTAACGAGAATCGATCGCCCCCACCCCCCACCCCCACCCCACCCCACACCCCCCCACCTAGGAATCGGAGTTTGATTAAGCATGTCTGGATCGTCGAGATCCCGATCCGACGCTGGAAAGACAAAAACATCACAGAGAAATATTCCAAACTTAATTCCTTCATCCCAGACTTCAGCGATTTTGCAGCGTCTTTACATTCTTACATAATCCCGCTGCATCGGGGGGCCAAATTCGGTCTGGCGTCCGCGGCCCCTCCACCCCCAACCGCCCCGGCTCCCAGTTATTGATCGCGCGTCGCTGCAGATTGCATTATTGAGCAGTTTGAACTTGGACGTTTTTAATTTTAGCAAATTGTTTTAAATTAGGATGTTAAGCACTGCCTGTGAGAACACACACACACACACACACACACACACACACACACACACACACACACACACACACACACATCTGTTTTCTGTCATTAGCTGCTCTCAGACGTTAGCATGTTTCTAACACATTCAGAGCTGCAACATTAAACCAGCGGAATTAAACTAGCATTATAGCATCATTAACCCCCCCCCCGACCCCCCCATCCTGCACACTCCCCCCCGCCCCCCCCACCAGCACAGGAACCAATAGCATTAAATACGGAATCACAATTTGACATCTAGCCGCGAGGGTGGGGGTGGGGGTGGGGGGGTGAAAAATGGCCAATAGAGGAGGTGGGAGGGGGGAGGGGGTGAGTGTGAGGTAGATAGAGAAGAGCGGACGATGGGAGATGGGGGGGTGAGCAGTGTGTGTGACTCAGAGAGTGTGGGGGGGGGGGGGCCGATTTAGCAACGTTTCTTGTTGAAAAGGGTGAGGAAAATAAAAGCAGGGGGGGGAGGGAAAGGGGGGAGGCCAGAGAAGTCAGCCATGCCCTCCCCCGCCCCCTGCCCCCCCCCCCACCTTCCCCGAGAGGAGTCATCCCCCCTCCGGCGATGGGGGACATATAGGCACCGCGGCGGCCCTTCCTCCCCCTCCTCTATGTTTTTATGTCGGCTACACGACGAGTCGGCACACAACCGGCTCGGACGTGTGCGGCCTTCACACGCGTCACGTGTCGCCCTCGTGCTGCACACGCGTGTGCGGATTGAAGCCACACGGATCCGCGACTCTCGGTGTCGTCCCTTCGTTCCCGCTGTCGCCCCCGTTTCTCGTCAATCTTTCTTTTTTTTCAAGACTCTATTTCTGTCCTCCGGCCTCCAGAGGGGCAGTTGTGTGTGTGGGGGTGTGTGTGTGGGGGGGGGGGTGAAGGGTGAGGCCCGGGGCAAACGCTGGCGTCGCCCCCGGTGAACGTCGTTCCTCGGGCTTCGGGAGTAAGAATATAATTCCGGAAAGCGGGAGCAGAAATGAGAGCAGACGTGAAACGAGGGTATTAAGGTCCAGACTGGATGAATAAATCAGCACCAATGAGACGCGGCGCGCCGCGCCAGCTGACACGAGTGGGCGGAGACTAAAAAAAGGGTTAAGAAAAATCGATACGTCCGCTAACTTTATTTTATATTGATGAGCGTCTAACTTTTTTAATCCCGGAGGACCTTCAGGTCTGAGTTTAGGCGGATTATCTGGGTCAGGGCCGGGTAGCCGACGACACGTGACCCGCCGCGGTCGACGCCTGTTCCAGGTGTGACATCATCCTGGGCCTCTGGCGCCTGATTGGACGACCGGAGCTGACATCCATACGGGCGCCACTATCCCGTCACTGCCCTCCATATGGAGGTCCGACCAGACCCGAATTTGCACTTCAAAGCCAGAAGATGTACTCCATCAATCCCCCCCACCACCACACACACACACACACACACACACACACACACACACACACACACACACAAATGCCCCCCCCCAGCTCCAAACAAACACCAGACGCAGCAGAGTGCGATTATGATGCCGAGCCAAGGCGCCCATAAACAGTAAATCCAGGAGCCAGGTTGCTTGGGGGGTGGGGTGGTGGTGGTGGTGGGGGGGGGTTGTACGTTTGGATACTTAACTGTGAGCCCCCCCACTCCACCCCCCGAGAGGAGCGCAGCTGCTGGGTCAGCACTTCCTTTAATAGTTACGGATGTTCAGGACATTCCAGCGCAGTCCCAGAGTAAATGAAGGGGAGGTTTCCACAACGCTCTGGGGAAGTGGAGACACTTGCCCCGCCCCCTTAGAGGTGGAGGGAAATATCACCTTGACGACACGTTTTATCCTATTTAGTACTGACCCTCAACAACGGATTTCTGATGCTTAATCAAATCCACCTCAAGGACTGGATGGAGGTTCAGTTGCCCCAGACGCACCCCAACGCCCCTCTGGGGCTACGAGATAGGCTAGGCTAATTACACAATTACTAATCGGTCGGGTTTGTCACCTCCAGGCACCAGCAGGTTTAGATTCTTTATTCTATGCAGACCCAATGATTCCTCCACCAGCAAAGACTATGATGGACAAGACTGCCTTTAACAGGAAGAAACCTTGAGCAGATCCCAACTCAAGCTCATTGGTTTTGAGTGGATTTCTTGATTGGTTAAAGATTTCCTTCCAGTCCTAAGAAAACTATTTCCTGTATCTACCATCAACTTTCACGGAAATCCATCCCATAGTTTATTCTATACAGACCCAATGACTCCCCCGCAAGTCAAGACTATGATGGACAAGACTGCCTTTAACAGGAAGAAATCTCAAGCAGATCCCGATTCAAACTCATTGTTTTTCGAGTGCACTAGTAGATATCTCGATTGGTTAAAGAATTCTAACCGGTCCCACAAATAAAGTATATCCTGTCTCTTCCCCCAAATTTCACGTAAATCCATCACAGTTTATTCTATACAGACCCAACGATTCCCCTGTGAGCAAAGACTGTAACGGACGAGACTGCCTTTAACAGGAAGAAACCTTGAGCAGATCCCGACCCAAGTGCATTGGTTCTGAGCAAACTGGTAGAATTCTCGATTGGTTAAAAAATTCCCACCAATCCTAAAAAAAAAAAACTACTTCCTGTCTCTTCCATCCGCTAGTTTTTGCAGAATAACAACCTCCACTGTGGACGCGCCTCCTCCAACCCCACGCCCCTCACCGCAGGACGGGCAAAAACGGACATCTTGTGACCGGTGATGCGGTTACCAAGGCAACAAGGAAATAAGCCACGTGCCAGCTCTCGGGGCCAATTCGCAAATTAAGGATACCTTGGCGGGATGTAAAAGGAAGTGGCGGCAGTTGAGAGGTTTGTGTTAACCTCCGCTGCAAATTGTTTAAGAAAACCCACCCCAATCAATAAATCACTGACAGTCAGCGTCTGTGTGCGCGTGTGTGTGTGTGTGTGTGTGTGTGTGTGTGTGTGTGTGTGTGTGGCTTGATGAGTGGCCTCAGGGCAGGGTTCTCACAGCGATGACACAGAGTCGTCTGCGTACATCACATCTCACGCAGCGGAGCGAGAAAACCTCTTCATCCCCTCTCAGCGACCCGCCGTCTAAAAACCGGTGCCGTCACATCGGCCTTGGGCCGGCGCGGCGGCGACGACGAGGCCCGCCCTTGACTGCCAAGGTGTGTGTGTGTGTGTGTGTGGGGGGGGGGGGTGCTGATGCTTGGTGACACAGTGGCACACAATAATATATAATGAAATAACAGCAATAACCACGCGTATAAATGACGACGGTTTGATGCCCCTGGCCTCCGCGACGGCAACCGGGGGAGAGAATTAGCTGCGGCGCCGGAGCGCATGCATCAGTGACACGGCGCCTATCAATAATGCATCGACCTCCGCCGTCGCCTGGCCGCTATATTTAATTTAAGGGGGGAGAAATTAAGCAGGATGGACGCGAGGCGCTCATACTGCAATTGTAGGATCGAGGGGTGACACGTGTGTTACACGCGTGGAACACCCACCCTCAGGAACCAGAACACATGCGACCACCAGGATCAACCTGGATCGACCTAATCTGGGATAATTCTTGAATTTGAAATTACAATTCTGTGCGGCTAATGTGAAAAACGCGTTTATCAAGACTGGATTGTTAGCAGGATATTTGATTTTTTTTAAAATTTTTTTCCACTATTACGATAATCTCTCGTTACTTGCGTTAATGCGTTCCAGGACCACCCACAAAAAAACGAAATTCCGCAATATATGAACTATTTATATATTTGTATATTATCCCAGGATTTGTTGACAGGAAATTTGGGATTTGAACCCATGACCAGAGGTCACATGGGTCCACCACGGCCATTTACGCCCCTAAATGAATTGCGATTCCATTTTTTGCAGTGGAATAAAGTATTTTTGTAACGATCCCGATCTTAAAGAAAGCCTACACCCTCACCGCCGACGCCAGCTCCAGCACCAGCACCACCTTCTTCCACCCCCCCCAGCCCCTCCCATTCAGTGTGAATGGGAGGGCTGAAAACGCGTTGCGTGAGAGTGTAATTTGGTCGGCGACAGGGTTCAGCGGAGAGCGAGTCGTTTTGGTGAGCGTCGTTACGGTTACGACTAAAAGTCACATCAGCATCAGGATGATTAACCATAAAACCACAGCCACCGAAAAGGCACATTAAAAATCACTTAAGCCTCGGCTACAGGTGCCGCCGCGCCGTCGAGTCAGGGGGCGGAACGACGGAAAGAAGCGTCGCCATCGAACATTGATTATCCGGATGAATAGATAGGCCACTGGACTCGACCTTTGACCCTCAACTTAAGAAGCTAAAAGAGGGGTTCTGTTGAGGGGAGAGGCCCGACTGAACTGCTCCGTCGCAGGTTAAGCAGGACGGAGCTACTTAAGCAAAAAAAGGTTAAAAATCCCGATTTTTCTTACAGCGTGGGAGAAAATCCCGAAGCAGAAGGAGACGGGATTTAAAATGGAGGTCTGACCGCTCCTCCTCCTCCTCCTCCTCCTCCTCCTCCTCCTCCTCCTCCTCCTCCTTCTCCTTCTCTTCCTCCCTCTTCACTTCCTTGCATGTAAGCCCACCTGAACACACACACACACCTCTGCATGCACACATACTGTACGGTGTCACCTTAACAATGGCGCAACATTTTTTTTTTTTCCCCCGTAACGGCGTACGTCTTAAAAAAAATAAATAAATCCTGATTCCTTTGCCTTACGTAACAGCAGAAAAGACGATTTTATGACAAAAATCCACCAGCACACACACACACACACACACACACACACACACACACACACACACACACACCTACACACACACATTCCGGTGTCTTTCAGAATAACGCGGCCTCCGGTTTGGTGCCACCTCACGGGGGGCGAAGCGAAACGCTCCTGCAGGCGACGGGCAGGGCGGCACGCGGCGTCTGAGGAATTATAAGCAAATAGCTTCTGTAACCGTCGTCGCTGATGTACACAAAAACTGACGCACACACTCACCCACGAGCGTGCCCACATGATAATTTTCGTTATTTGCACACAGAGGCAGATGCATATGTAAATAACGCGTGAGGGGAATATGAATCTCCTGCGCTGGGGAGGGAATATGTTAATGGGTGATGCTGGGTGTGAGCCTTAATCACAGATGTAGGGTGCATAAATGCGTGTGTGTGTGTGTGTGTGTGTGTGGTCTATGCAAATGCAATGCACTGGGATAATGGCATGTAAATGGCATGATTCACCGACAAAGAGTCAGCGGCGTACGAAATCCAGTCGCAGGTGTCGACGAATCAGACGCGTTAATGAGGAGCGGGAGGGAAATTTCTTAAAAAGACGGATTCACGCGACGGACCGGATTAATTCCATACCGTCTGTTCCCATCTGCTTAGCATTCAAACCCAAATCAAGACGCTGCGATAAGGGCTGTCGCAGAGGCGGCATCAGTTGCCACGGTAACCTGATGGCTGGATGCTGAGGGCTTGAGGGCGGGTGGGGATTTGTAAGAACACGGGAGCGACGTTCAGGTTGATTTGCTGCCGTCGAAGGGAAAAACGGGTCAAGATGCGGCGCCCAAAAAAGAAAACGACAAAGGGGGCGACAGGGGGCGCGTAGCCGTCGATGGGGTTTTTGTGCGTGCGTAGCCATGGCAACGTGGTGTTTGACATAGCGCAATCGCACTCGGAACGCTGATGGAGATGACATTCAGGGAGGTTCGGGGGCCTTTCCTGTCCCCTTGTGCAGAACAAAAGAAATAAGGGCCCGGCGCCGACAATTTCACATTCGTCGTGTCTCGTCTCAAGCGGAGCCACGGGGGGGGGGGGGGGGGGGGGGGGGACACACACAAACAGTGATGCCACAATTCAATCTGATTAAAACAGAAAGGAAACAAAAAATAAATAAATAAATAAATAAATTGCCACCAAATTTCACAGACTTTCAAACTGCCATTTTTATGTGCCAGTTTTTTTTAATTTTCGAAGTGACCTCTGCTAACAGAACATCTCTCATAATTATAACCAGTGTAATCAGCTAATTATAATAACAATAACAATATTACAATAAAGATAATACTGGATTTTAAAAAACAGAAAAAATCATCAAACTAGATAAAAACCCAAAATGAAAAACACTTAGCATAATAATTTTGTTTTTTCTTTTTTTTTTTTTTTAAAGAGATCTATAAGTTCTATATTTTTTTCATTTCAATGTCCATTTTCTTTAGAAAAAAAAACAAAAAAAAAACAAACAAAAAAAAAAAACACCCATCACTAAACGCTGTTCTGTATTTTACCCTTCCTCTGCTGAACGAGCTTCGCTTACCTTTAAAAACGCCCGTCGTCCGTTTAGCTCCCTGCTGCCATGAAATCCACTCACACACGATAACACTGAGATACACTTGTGAAATAATCCCCCCTGCAGAGTCTTCCTCAAGGTTCATGTCCTGCGTGCGATGAAACAAGTGGGGGGGGGAGTGTTGGGGTGGGGGGGGAGGGGGCGCGGTAAGTCCAGACTCCCCAAGTCATTGGCCAAACTGTCCAATGAGGAAGCCGTTTTGAACTATTTCCTGCTGAGTCCGTCCCGCCGCCGTTCACCAGTCCAACAGGATAAGCCATAAAACAACGTCATATACAAATGAAAAAGATGTACTTCTCAACTATTTGTAGGCACAGGTAGTAAAAATAATCATTTGAATGATAATAATGATAACAATCAGATCTGTCGTATTTGCATTCCGCACCAAAACCCAATTTATTTTCCCAGCGCGCTAAACTAGCTGCGTTTACGCTCCGTAAAAACGCCATTTAACCATCCATTCACGCGGCCAGCCGTTATCATTACTACCATTCCAATCATTATTATTGATACTGCAGCTATGCTGGATACCAAACGATGACCAGGTTTTCCTTCGCCGGCCAACCCTGTTGATGTGAATGCGACAGGAGACGGGGAAACACTTTGTGTGGCTACAAAAAAAGTCAAGACCAAAATAAATTCACTCAAACAATTCTCCGGGGTATTTTTTTTTTTGTTTGTTTCAGTTCTATTCCGGGACAGTCGAAGTGGCCATCATGTTCCGGGTCGGAAAAGTCGTAAGGGAGGGCCACTACAACAGCTGTGTGTATTTTTTTCATATATATATTCTTCAGACGTCGTAGTTTTCAGTCAGAAGCTCAATAAAGATTCTTTATAATTTATTTCTTTGAATGAAAATATATTTACGGTATATATAATATGTACTTCCGATCCTTTTTTTTAATATCGCTCATTGTCCTCGATATCGTGATGTTTATCCACTCAGTTTTGCTCCTCCTCCTCCTCCTCCTCCGAAGATGGCAGCCAGTAAAGGTGTAAAAGTGAGAAAGTGAAAACTCTGAAAAAAACATTTATTGTCGCTCTCTCTCCCTGCAGAACGGTTCTGATCCGTGTCGCCCTGGACGTAATCGGCGCTCCGCTCTAATTTAATTTCTTTGTTTTGTGTAAGTGCTTCCTGGAAACCTGGGACCACACCGCCCACCCAAACCTTTGTTTGTTATCTAGCGTCTCTGCCAAACACTAATCTGATGGCCAATATTATGTCTCCCTCTAAATATATACACCGAATGTGTCTGGAAATATACGAAGCAATCTGTAGAAAACCTGGTGGCTGGTTGCGCCCGGAATCATCCGTAGTTTCCCACTGTGATTGTGGACGCAAATGACGAGAGGAGGCTTGATCTTTGACTTTGGCAAAGATTACAGCGGGTTGCACGTGTTGCTGACTGATTATCGCTCGTGTCTGATTTCATTTAAAAATGTGAGCGAACGCCATCGTTGGGCAAGAGACGATCAGGTATTGTACTCCTTTCCGTCTTTCTACCTGCTTCTCCCTGTCGACAGACTGACAACACAAAGCAGCGACTATGTGAAATATAATCTTTTCTGGAATGTGTCCATGAGGACAGTAGGCTACAATAAGTCTCGTACAGTCTGTCTCGCCGTCTCTATCCAGCACCTCGTCTTTCTTACCTCCTATTTTCACTCTCGCTTTTACTCAAATCTGAGTCTCCTGCACGTTTTCCTTGGAGCTGCTCTTAAAAAGCAAGGGCTCGTTCTGGCTTTTGCCCATCAGGCTTTTCAGAGAACTGTGGAGACCCAACTGGGGCAGGGGCAGAGGCACCGGAGAGGGCAGGGTGCCTCCCGTGGGTGTTCCCCCACTGGTGGAGGTTGGAACCTGGGAACAGGATATTGATGTGTTCTGCGATAGAGAACAGGGCGAGGGGTTGTTGTTGTTGTTGAGGCCCACACCGGGACCTGAACCCATGCCCAGGGTCATCATGTTGTTGTTGAAGTGGTGGGTTTTGTAGTAGTGGTTGAGGTGCTCCGTCCGGGCCAGGTTGGGTAGGTTGACGATCTCCGGGTGGTGCAGCCGGAGGCTCTGTCCACCTCCTATTCCACTGCTTCCGCCCTGCGTCATAGTGGAGCCTCCTGATATTCCGCTGCCCCGCCCACTGGCTCCGGCCCCCAGCTCGTCCTCCACATTGATGATCTCGATGGCGCGGGCAGGACCGTGATGCTTGTGCAGCTGGTGCTGCTTCCTCAACTTGTAGAAAACCACCAACATCACCGCTGCCATGAAGGTAATGGCTACGAAGCAACCGATGATGATCTTAGTGGTCTTCATCACGTCGTCTAGGCCCGAGAAGCCCGGCTCAGTGATGGGCACAGTGAAGGTGGGTCGGGTAGCCCGCGGAGAGGACGAGGACCAACCGGCTGACAGGGAGGAGGCAGTAGTTGGAAAACCTTCCGGTCGCAGGTGGCCCGATGGAGTTGGACCGGGGTGAACGCGGATGAAGGTCTGATTGATGGCTACTAACGCAGACTCTTCCTCTCCTTGGGTCTCCACCGTTTCCACAGTGACTGTTGTGAAGTAGGTGTAGTTGACGCTGGCATCGGCAGCAGTGACATTGAGGACAGCCGTTGCCGTGGTGTTGCCAGCAGCGTTGGTGACCATGCAGGTGTACTGGCCCGTGTCTCGCAGGGTGACATTTGTGAAGTTGAGTGTGCCGTCATGCAGGACGGATATCCTCACTTTGTAAGAACCATGGGTCATTAAAGTGCCATTAGGGGTGATCCAGTTGACAGATGTTGTGGAGGTGCTTGTGCGACACTTGAGCTCAGCAGCCATACCCTCGGTCACATTGAGGTCTGTAGGTGGCTCCACGATTACAGGCGCATAGCAAGTGAAGTGGCTCTGGTCCAGCTCCCCAATGTACTTGCCCTTTAAGAATGGGGGGGCATGGCAGCGGGCACAGCAGGTGGTGTTGCTTGGCACCGTCTCCTTCAACCACCAGCTGAGCCAAAGCACATCACAGTTGCAGACCCAGGGGTTGTGGTTAAGGTGCACTCTTTCCAGCTGGTGGAGGGGCGTGAAGAGGTCGTGGGGCAACGAGTGCAGGGAGTTATGGGACAGGTTGAGTTCTTCCAGGTTTTTCAGGTCATCGAAGGCGTTGCGTTCAATGACGGACACCTGCGAATGCATCAGCCACAGCTTTCGGAGCGACACCAGGCCCTGGAAGGAACCGGGTCGAATGATCTCCAGTCGGTTTCCTGACAGCTCCAGCTCCTCCAGACGCAAGAGGGCTGTCAGTTTAGGAATGTCCTTAAGCCCACACATGCCTAGATTCAGGTACCGTAGATTAATGAGTCCGACAAAGGCTGCGTCAGAGATGAAATCCAATTTCTTGAGCTCCCCCAGGTCCAGGCGACGTAGCGAGGGCACGCGGTGGAAGGCATAGCCTGGCAGAGTCTCAATGGGGTTGTTGCGCAGCCAAAGCTCTCGCAGCTTGCTGAGGTACTCAAAGGCATGTGATGGCACCAGTGTGAGGCGGTTGTCAAACAGCTCCAGTGTGTTGAGGTTGGGGAGGCCATTGAAAGCTCCGACTTCAATTTGCCGGATCTGATTCTTGGAGAGCTGGAGGATCTCGAGGTGCCTCAAGTGCTTGAACGTGTCTGACTTGATGACCTGGAGGAACAGATAATGGCAGTTATCGTACAACGCGTAGAGTTAATTAATGCGAGTCGCAAACTGATGATTTATGCCTTCATTTGGCAGCAAAAACAAAAAGTTTTACGCAAAGTGCAAAACAAAACAACCCATTTCTGACAAACTTGGGTTGACTCAAATTTCACTACTTGGAATCAGGAAGGGGGCGTTTGCCCTTGCTCGGGTTTTAATCAATCTTAACTTGTCTTCAAATGTAGTCGCTTATAATTACCACACACACTTTTTTCTATAAGTCATGAGACCTTTAACTGACGGTGTACAAAAATGGCTTTCTCGTATTTCTGCATATTTACTCTGCTTTGTCGTGACCGATCTTCATCACTGTCTGCTGGATTTTAAGATGCTTGATATTTATTCCGCCAAGGTCAGCGATGACTGACAAGAAGTAAAGCGTACCCACTTAAGAGTTTAACGGTTTTTTTTGTCAGAAGCTTCACACGAAGCTTCATATCAACCTATTTGGTATTTTTGTGTTATCGTGTCGACAATCGGTTAAAAACGTCGAGGTAATGATGAATTTTTCCGCTCAGAAATGGTGAAAGCCGACCCTTCAACCCTTCATTTATCTGCCAGGGCCTCCATGTCGGCTTCCCATATCATCCATAGAGTTATATCAACTGCATGATCCACTATAAATAAAACAAATAAAAAGATATAAACCCAACGTACAACAGAACCAAATCTACTAACAACGAAAAGGGACTGTGCGTCTCTCGGATCTATGCTAATGCTACTGTCCCATGCCAACCCTGACCTTATTGCGTCGCGTGCTGCAGATAATGCAGAGCGTTTCACGCTGCTTCAGCGACACTCCGGAGACTTCCTATCGTTACGTCATAATCCCTCGACAGTTGGCCGATTGTCAGAACTGGACCGTCTCGCGAAGTGTGACTTCGGATGAAACTTCTCCCCTGGATCCGAGCTTTTTGACGAATATTCTGAGTGACACCTTTTTTTTTAAAAAAATCTCTGCCTGAAAATGAACAATTACAGGAGCTGTTTTCAACAGCCATGAGTCTAGGTCCTGGGGGAATGGGGGGTGGGTAGGGTGGTCGGTCCAATTGGAGACTCTTTGTGGAGAAGTCGTAGTTAGCCAGCGCAAACAAAAGCCCCTTAAATGGCTGATTGTTTGAGTTGCATGTGGCCAAAGCCTCCCCCCCCCCCCTTGTGAAACACACTGGAGGCAGGCCATCGCCTCTTCTGTATTTAGAGCAGGAGTGGAGGGGGAGGCAAACAGGGGGGAGACAGGAGGAGAGCGGGTGGGGTGGGGATGCTAAGAGGAGGTGGGAGCTGTCAAGGCTTTACTCTCAGGGTACTCAGTGAAGGGAAAAATAAGCCAGAGAATCTAGGATGCCTTCAGGTGTTAAAACATTTTTAGATTTGTAATCATTTCAAGCGCGGCTGCAGGATACAGCAAACCGAATCAGAATTTGCCGACTGAAAAACTGAATTAATATTGTTTTTATTTGTTTTGTTTTGTTTTTTTAAATTTCTTCCGCGTGACCCACATCTCGCAAAAAAAATAAATAAATAAATAAATTCTTTTTTTAAAATTCCTCAATCATTTGGCACCGCGTCCCATTTCTGCTCAGTCTCACGCCGCGTAATGGGATGTTTCCTCGGAGGAATAAGGAGCTATCGCTGCACCGTCCCGCCGAGCTGTTTGACAATTTTAGCAATGCTTAGGATAGTTTTTTGCTTTTTCATTAGAGAAGATAAAATATAATGGGAATGGATTTAAAATCACAAAAGACCAAAAGCGCTGTCAGCAACATCAGGAGGGATCCAATTACGTCCGATGCTGCTTTGCAAAGAGCAAAATCTAGCCGACTCTGTTTATAAATGTCGAGATTCATGTGCTTTGTATCGACGGTCTGTGGTTAAATGATCCTCCCTCGCAGCTGTAAAGCCACAAAACGCCGTCTAGGGACGCCAGATAAATTGGTAATGCTTACAAAAGACAACACGGTGTCATGGAAATATGCCTCGATTTCATTTCGTAAAAAAAATTCCCCGCAGGTCAGTGGAGGCAAAAGTGCTTTTTTTTTTTTTTTTACCATTATTGCTGCTAACGTTTTTATCTTTGTCAGTAGTTTCAGGGAGGAAACATTCACAAATAAGTTAATCCCACCATCTGAGGCTTAAATACACATTAAAATCGAGAGAAACGGACAGAAAACGTTTCCAAACGATAGCATCATCAACTGGCCGAAGTAGCTGATTGGCTGCTACCTGTAGGGTGGGGCAGGTAAGGGGGCGGGGCTCACCTGTATGGAGTTCTCCTGCAGGTTGAGGTATCGCGTGTTGACTGATATGCTCTCGGGCACCTCCTCCAGGTTCTGCCTGGTGCAGATGACTCGGCTGGCCTGATTGGAGCAGGTGCACAGGGAGGGGCAGGCGGAGGCGGCCCCCACCGACTCCGGCCCGGGGAAGAGGAGGAGGAGCCGCAGTAGCAGCTGGGCCAATAGAAAGAGGAGGGGGGAGGGGCCGGGGAGGCAGGTCAGCGTGGCGATGCGCATGGCAACTGGGACATGACCCTGTTGGTTAATCCGGGGGTACAGGTGAGTTGATGCCACACCAGTGGATCGTCTTCCCCCTTTTTTTTCCCGTCCTCCAGGGGCAATTTGTTCTGCCTAATTCCACATCCTCCGAGATGCTTCTCGTCCTCCGTCGATCTCCGTTTCTTCCTTTTGTTTTTTTGAAGATATAAATATGCAGATAAACAGATGTTACTCCCTTTTTTTTTTTTTTTTCCCCTGCCGCCGTCTGGGGGATTTGAGCGAAGCGAGAGGAACCCAGGAGTTACTGTTGAAGAACAAAAAAAAAGAGAGAGAAGAGATATTAAAGACAGAACAGCGCTTTGTCTTTCCACCAACAGAGAGTAAATAGAACAAATAACAGTAGACGTCTACAGCGAGGCTTATCATGGGAGGGACCGTCAAAAAAAAAAAAAAAAAAAAATCTTTGAGAAGCTTTAGAATTTCTGTGTCACTGCTCATATCAAATCCCACATAATCCCTGAGCAGACATTTTGTCAGAAATCAAATCCTTCCGCCGAGGGCAGGTGGAAGCCGATTTCTGTAATTAACAGTTCAAGGAGGTGGCGAGGAGACGCCATCAGAAGTAGGACAACAAGGTATTTCTGTCTTACTGACTTATTTATCCCGTAAACACGAAATTAAAAAATAAATCAGATGTTCATTTTTTTTTTTTTTTTTTTGGGGGGGGGGGGGCGTCCGGCGATGATGTTTCTATTAATTATAACGCGTTTTTTGGGGTTTTTTTTTTGTTGTTTGTTTGTTTTTTTACACCAGGTTTACAGCTGACAGAGCTGCACTTACATCCACCATCAAAAGATTTTTTTTTTTTTTAAACCAATCTATTAATCATATCATCAACTGGAGCTGCTCTCAGCAGAGCTCCTGCATCTGCCAACGCTGAACAATCCTTCACGTCTCCTGCTCGTCTTCCTCCACCCAATCAGTCCGGCGCATTTTTAGTTTAATGAGGGGAAAATCTTTTTTTTTTTTTTTTTTTTTAATGATTATGATGTTAAAGGAAGTGGAATGAAATCGCCAACGTGCAAAAAATTCAGTGAATTTTTGTGGTGACACAGGTGATATTCTTTGGCTGAAGTAATGTTATGACCCCACACCTGTGTAACAATCACACAGGTACACAGGTGAGCTGTATTAGCTGCTACTTTAGCATCATAAAATAGTTCCATTTTTCTGATCTTTCGATTTTTATTTCAGGTTTTTGAAGATGGATGCAACCGATCAGCTGACCGTCAAAGTGCAAAAGGTGAGGAGGGACTTTATCGCAGCCAATCACAGCCTCCCATGAAATCAGACAGACTTTGGTTTCAAAATGACGAATCAGCAGAACCAAAATACTTTTCCTGGCTCCCGGCAGCCGGGAGGAGGGTGGAGGGGTCAGACTGAGCAACGGGGCCGCGAACACTACAGGCGTGACTAACCGGACTAGCTGCACCGGCGGCGTCGATAAGCAACATTCATACTGTCCGTCAAGAAAAATCACATCAGCTGGTCTCAGCGTTCAAAGCCATCTGTTCACCAGGAAACTGTGAATCACAAAACATCCAGACAGAGCCGACCAATGACATCAGAGGGAAAACCTCCTAAAGACGTCGCCGTGGAAATACGTTTCACCCAACTTAAAGAAACGCGGTTGTGAAGTAAAACTAGCTGTGTGTGCTGGAGGATAAGTCAAAGTCAAAGCTTTACTGTCAAGTGTACCATATATGCACGACATACAGCACAGATGAAATTGCAGTCCTCTCTGACCCATGGTAAACAGGCAGTACAACACAGGCAGTACAACACAGGCAGTACAACACAGGCAGTACAACACAGGCAGGACAATACAGGCAGTACAACACAGGCAGGACAATACAGGCAGGACAATACAGGCAGTACAACACAGGCAGTACAACACAGGCAGGACAATACAGGCAGTACAACACAGGCAGTACAACACAGGCAGTACAACACAGGCAGTACAACACTGGCAGTACAATACAGGCAGGACAATACAGTCAGTACAACACAGGCAGTACAACACAGGCAGGACAATACAGGCAGTACAACACAGGCAGTACAATACAGGCAGGACAATACAGGCAGTACAACACAGGCAGTACAACACAGGCAGTACAACACAGGCAGTACAACAGGCAGTACAACACAGGCAGTACAACACAGGCAGTACAACACAGGCAGTACAACAGGCAGTACAACACAGGCAGTACAACACAGGCAGTACAACACAGGCAGTACAACACAGGCAGTACAACACAGGCAGTACAACAGGCACTACAACACAGGCAGTACAACACAGGCAGTACAACACAGTCAGTACAACACAGGCAGTACAACAGACAGCACAAAGTATGAGACGAAACACAAAGGGTTAAATGCAATGGGTGGACGTCGCAATGTTAGCGGTTGAGACTGAGCTTCATGTTCAGGAAAAAGAAAGTTTTGACGCTAAATATATAAAAAGCTAAATCATATAAAAAGCTTTTAGTAATTATTGTGTTAATCACATCAAGTCACAAGATGACTGTGGGTGTCCCCCCAGGAGCCGTACTGGGCCCGCTCCCTTTTTTAATGTTAACGCTCCTGTTCAACCACATAATACATCATATTATAAATTTCTATTTCACACAATACATTATAATACAGGGTAAGTTTCTTTTTAATGTAGCTGCCTGTGGCTAAATGCTCACGAGTCAGAGGTAATGATCGAAAAGATGGTACACAAATATCAAACCGTTACGTATCCCCCATATCCACTATCACAATACACAAAAAGAAATCCGGGAATTATTTGGAATCATTTGTCTGACTACAATTTTGAAGTTCTATGTTTTGTTTTATCATATTTTTAAATGAAGGAATATTATATAACCTTCATTATCATTGTTATTATTATTAACAGTACTGACATATAATTGGCCAATGATGCTCCACATTTTTTTTGATCCTTTCTGTTTCTTCATTTAATTACAAACTAAATCTAATTCATTTGCTGCAACTTTGACAAGTAATTTCTGAATTTCTTTTACTGAAACGATTTAAAAGATTTTTGAAATAGTCGGAGATTCATTTATTTTTCAAACTAATTATGTCTTTTTAAAACTGAAGGAAAAGAAGACGTGTGCAGTTACAGATTGAAGTTTTGTTGACCAAAATCAATCGTCGACCAACCACAATTAATTTAAAGATAACAACAAGACAAACAGTCTAAGCTAACAGGCTAACAGTGAGCAACAGGTGGTGCTAACCCTCGTTAGCATCGATCGCGCCGCGGCTTCCGCTCGCCTCATTTGCTAACGACGACAACAATGCCGTATCGATCTGTGACCAAACTACGGATTAATTCAACTCTTAACAATGAGGAGCTGCAGAGACGGATGTGGAGGGGGGGGCTTTTCTGCAGCGGCGGTGGGGCGAAAATGCTAATTCCATTCCTGAGCATCGCATGCTCCGAGGGGGGGGGGGGGGGGGGGGGGCTAGAATGGTGCAGTCCATATTAGCGCTAATAGATGGCCGGTGGAGAGCCTCTCTTCCGTCCTGCAGGTTCTTCAGACCTGAATAACCTTAATAAGGACATCCAGCAATCTGGATACGGTTATTAATGATGATGGTTGTAATGATGGGACTTTGACACGCAAACTCATTTGACACGCCGCCGCATCTTCCCCTGGCACAGTAGGAAAGGAGACGGTAGGAGAAGAAGAAGGAGAAGGGGGAGAAGGATTATTAATCTGATAGATGAGTGTATGGCTTCAGGCAGAGGAGGGAATTATCAACACTACAGTAATGGATGAATACTGAACAGCTGCAGAGCGACGAGGAGAAGAAGGGAAGAGATGGAGATGGAGACAGATGGAGGGAGAAACAATGATGAGGGATAAAGACCCAGGGAGAGGTAGAAATAGGAGATCAGTAGTAAAAGAAAGGGAAAAAAAAGAAAGAAGAAGAGACACCATTAATATTAATAGTCTCTCGGTGAGAGAAGAAGAAGAAGAAGAAGAAGAAGAGGAGGAAGGAGGAAGGAGGGGAGGCTTGATAGAGAGATGAATATAAAGCAGACAGAGATGGAGGGAGTGGGGGGGGGCGACACGGAGGTGCATATAAAACAGATAGAAGAAGAGACAATACAGGGGGGGTGACTATGAAACAGGTGGGGGTGGGGGTGGGGGCGGAGGATGGGCGGGGCCTCATCCGATCAATAAAGTGCAGGCAGGAGTTCAATGACATTAAAACACACGCAAGGACACTATGATAAGGCTTGCGGCGTGTCTGCTGTGGCTCCGCCCCCTCCCCTCCCTGTGGCTCCACCCCCCCCCCCAACCCCCCACCCCACCCCACCCCACAGGGTATTTTTGGAACCTTTTTTCTGTATTTTAAATTCCTTTACTTGTCTGGTTTTTTTTTTTTTGCAGTGCATGAGCTATTTCAGGTGGAGCTGATGGAGGGGGGAGCTAGCGCAGACATGGGTGGGGGGAGCCGCGGTGGCGGGGGGGGGGGGGGGGTGAGACTAGTTGGAGGTGACAGCTGGTTAGAGGGAGGTTGATTGTTTCTGCTGTCATTATCCACACGGTCTCCTCTTCCTCCATCTTCCTCCACCTCCTCAAAGGTAGAAACCTCCTTCTCCTCACCCCCCCATACCTCCCCCACCTCCTGGGCGGGGGTAAACGCCGCACCGTCCGACAGATTAACCCACCACTCCGATGCATATTAACCCCTCACCCCCTTCGCCTTCCGCCGCCGCGCCTTCCTTACCCCCCCCGCCCTGTTTTTTTTTTTTTTGCTCTTTCTGTGCATTCAAGTCTTTGCCAACAGGGTTACCATGGTTACCTATTCACCACAGTCTCCCACTCTGTCCAGCTGTATGCCACCAATTCTACACCCCCCCCCAACACACACACACACACACACACACCCTCATTAGCACCCCACACACACTCGTACACCAACGGCACGAACCGGACACACTCGTGACATCGCTGCTCTAGAAACACCCCTACATTTTTTTTTTTTTTTTAAGAATTTTATTTTATTTTTCTTCTACAGACGACGATTTTGCGATTCCGAGAATATTTCTTTTTCTTCTGGCCGCCACAAACGACAAGCAGCCACAAATCGTTGGTGCAAAGGTCGGGGTCGCGTTTCCTGTCGTGAGTCACGATTTATCGAGCAAAGGAAAGTCGGGAATAATCCGATGAAAGGACGACGCCGTGGACGACCTCCCGTTGTCATGACAACACTGAGAACAGGATCGATGGTCGTCTCTGATCCGTGATCTAAGGTGTCCCATGAAGTTGGGTAGAACCGGGTAGATAAACTACACCCCAATGGTCCCAGACAGGAAGTTTAATTCAGACTTATTTAAGACAACATCTTAAATATTCGGCGTTTCTTTTGGAGAAAGTACGACAAATCAATACAAATTTGTCAAAGATCCATCCGATGATTGATTCTAGACGTTCCATATATTGTTTTACACATTCCATACTTCCCTGTAATTCGGCCTGACTTATCGGATATCTTTAGCGTGGCTGTTCTGAGCTGGAACGACGTGCCCTTTAAATTCTATGTGATAAAGATTAATGTCATCTGCAAAGGTTGGATAACTTTACCTTCTGCTACGTCGTCACCTGACCGTCAGCGCTGTAACGAGGGATGGAGGGGTGGCGCAGGAAAAAGAAGGAGCTCTTTACCCTTTAGAGGTTAGCATCCACCTGTAACAGTACGCTAGGATGCTAAGATGTTAGCTTAGCTTAGCTTAACTGGCCAGAAAGGTGGTCAGAAACGTCTCCCTGCCTCTAAGTTTGAATCTGAGACGGGATGCGATCAAATGGACGGACATCAACAACTGCGCTTCAGAAGGTGGCTGCTGATTGGGTTATTTCCTGATTAGGCATAAATACTCATTTAATTTATTATTTAAAACTTCGTTTATGGTCATCCATGTCTGATTTGATGGATACATGGCGGTTGGCGTCTTGTATTCCTCTGAAAACGTTTTGGATCTACTTCGGCGCAGGATTTTGGCGCTCCATCGACATGATGAAAATAAAATTGGCTTCTTCGATCCAAACGGCATCAATACGAGTCGTAACGAGTCGTAACGAGTCGTCACGAGTCGTAACGGGCCGCGTAACAGTCGCCAATAAAATGATCCAGAGACCGTCTTTTGTAGTGCACGAGATGTCTGTAAACGGGACGGCGCTCCTCGTTTGAACGGCTCCTGGCCGCCAGCGAGCTCGTATAACTGGGTGAGGGGAAGGGCTGGAAGGGGGAGCCCAGATACCACCCCTAACCCCCCCACCAACCCTTCTGTCTCCCACTACAGTATGAACGCCAATGGCGACCAGGGGATATCTGTTCTCAAATGGATGCTGGCTCAGCACCTCCAGGCAAGGGGCGGAGACATCATATGGAAAGTTTTAGTTTTAAAGTTAAAAAAATCTCATTTTTCTGGCTAAAATACTGGTGAATAAAAACAACAAACCAACAAGCTGTGTCACAGATAGTAAACGTCCTGTCCTGGTCTCAGTTGCGAGGCTTTGATGTCGCAGCATCCAGACAATCGTCACATGACGGATCTGTTCAATCACGGTTTTCCAGACGTGGTTCAGATTTCCAGCGAGGCCGTCGCCCCCGGTGGACTGGATCTGAACACACGAAGCGCCAAACCAAATCAGTCTCATTCCAACGCTTCTTATTAGAGGCGACGACGACGGCCCACAATACAATCAAGCCACGGGCCACAGCGAGACTGAGACTCGCACAGACGTTAATTTCTCCGGGCCGAGGCGGCGTTGCTTTATCGCAAGTGTGATCTACGTTCTGCACAGAGGACAGGATGTGGGATGAAAGCCAACACAATGCCGCCTTTGACACGACGACCTCACACTCTCACACTGGTTTTTGCTTTCTCTTTCTGTAGGTCCTTTTTTTTTTTTTTCAAGTTGTGACGATGGAGTCAGTTTGACGGACTGCCAGTAAACGCACCAGCACCCATGGGAAAATTGAACTCTCAAAGAGTGAAGGAAACTCGTATCTACAGATGCCTGTAAACACAACACGGCGGTGGGTCCGAAGTTCCTACTCCAGTACATTCTAGTACCTCTACTCCAGTACATTCTAGTACCTCTACTCCAGTACATTCTAGTACCTCTACTCCAGTATATTCTAGTACCTCTAGTCCAGTACAGTCTAGTACCTCTACTCCAGTATATTCTCGTACCTCTAGTCCAGTATATTATGGTGCCTCTACTCCAGTACATTGTAGTACCTCTAGTCCAGTATATTCTGGTACCTCTACTCCGTAGTCCCTCTACACCAGTACATGCTGGTACCTCTACTCCAGTACATTCTGGTACACCTACTCCAGTACATTCTAGTACCTAGTAGAGGTACTCTACTAGGTACTGAACCCGTCATCAGAAGGGGTACTCTAGTACATTCTAGTATCTCTACTGGAGTAGACGTACCTCTACTCCAGTACATTCTGATACCTCTATTCCAGTACAATTTGGTACCTCTACTCCAGTACATTCTGATACCTCTATTCCAGTACAATCTGGTACCTCTACTCCAGTACATTCTGATACCTCTACTCTAGTACATTCTAGTACTTCTACTCTAGTACAATCTGGTACCTCTACTCCAGTACGTCCTGGTACCTCTACTCCAGTCCGTTCTGGTACCTCTACTCCAGTCCATTCTGATACTTTTACTCCAGTACATTCTGGTACTTCTACTCTAGTACATTCTGGTACCTCTACTGTAGTACATTCTGGTACTTCTACTCTAATACATTCTGGTACCTCTACTCCAGTACATTCTGGTACTTCTACTCTAGTACATTCTGGTACCTCTTCTCTAGTACATTCCGGTACTTCTACTCTAATACATTCTGGTACCTCTACTCCAGTACATTCTGGTACTTCTACTCTAGTACATTCTGGTACCTCTACTCCAGTACATTCTGGTACTTCTACTCTAATACATTCTGGTACCTCTACTCCAGTACATTCTGGTACTTCTACTCTAGTACATTCTGGTACCTCTACTCTAGTACATTCCGGTACTTCTACTCTAATACATTCTGGTACCTCTACTCCAGTACATTCTGGTACTTCTACTCTAGTACATTCTAGTACCTCTACTCTAGTACATTCCGGTACTTCTACTCTAATGCATTCTGGTACCTCTACTCCAGTACATTCCCCTCCTCTGCTTCTGTTTCGACTCACTAATGTCAATCAGAAGGAAAGAATCTCTCACTGAGCTGAAGTCAAAGTTGGCAGCTCCTCCTCGGCGTCTGCTGGTTAACATAAAACAACCTCTGAATTCTCTCTTGGCAGCCTTCCTCTCTCAGCCTACAATATTTTGTTTGTCCCAACCACGGAGGAAAAGCAGCTCATGCAGAATAAAACGGAATACGCAGAGGCCCGACTAAATATAACGACGCCACCTCAGCTAAGGAGACATTCCTAAATTAAAGCACATTTCTTTTGTTTCAGGTCCCCTCTGCAGCGATGCCACACCGCCGTCCCGTCACAGAGCTGGCACAGGAGTGTCTCCATCATCGGCCCATTAGAATTCCATGCAGACCTGAAGTGGCTTTCCGAGCCCCGTCAGCTCCCGGATCCTCATTTGTCCTCCCGGTCGTGGTCCTGGTAGTCCAAGTCTCCACAGGTCCTTATAAACATTTCAAGCACGTGACTAACCGGCGGGCAAACTTGACTTTGGGATGACAAGCTGGGAGGCTGTTATAATATGAAAAGTGGGGGTGGGAGGGGGGTTACGGAGTGGGGGTTGGGGGGTTCGGCTACGGAAGCCCGGATTTAATGGAAAACAAGCAAATTTTTTTTTTCTTCTGCAGGAGCAGCCGAGTCACGCTGAGGGTTTCTCTTTTTAATGATCGTCGGGGGGTTGGGAACGCAGAGAAGGTGCTTGTGAGTGGTTTTTAAATTGGGAGTGTTTGGGAGAGGGAGGGGGAAGGAAGCACCGCACTCCCCCACACTTCCTTCCTCTTTTCTCCTCCTCCGCTGTGTCTGCCCTTCCACCCCCCCAGCACTGAAAGAAAACCGGACAAACACCGGCCTCGATTCTGAATGAAGTCCTGACGTCACCGGCCCACACACACACACACACACACACACACACACACACACACAAACACACACACTGTGTGACTAATGCTGTACTAATGTCCTTTGTGTTCAGTCAGTTACACCTGATTCATGTCTGGCTCCCAAGGGGGGGCGGGGCCCCACCAGGTGATGGAACCAGTCAAAAATGTTTGATATCGGCGCAGGTGAATCAATGATGCCAGTCAATAACCCCCCCCCCCCCCCACACACACACACACACACACACACCTCCTCCCCCAGCAGGGATTAAAAGACAGGAGTGTGCAACACTAGAGCACAACTATTGTTCTGCAGACAGCCCCCCACCCCTGACCCCCCCCCCCCCCCCCCCACACACACACACACACACAGGTGCAGCTTCATGTCGGAACGATCTGATTGGCTCATTGGTTTGGGGGCTGCTATTGGCTCCGATCACATTTCACCTAAAAGCTGTTTCACTTTCAGTTTTATGTAAATATGTTGATCTAAATTTTAAGGGAAAAGTTTGTTTCTGTTACACAAAAAAAAAAAAAAATTCCAGCGGAAAAATCAAAATCAACATTTTTGAATGTGACGTTTATTATGACTAACTCTCTAAGTTGATTATCTTATTGAAAAAATACGAAAAGTTACTAAAAACGTTGCTAATCAGTACCTGTGATGTCATAAATACACCTGTGATGTCATTCTGAGCTTGTCTAATCTTAACATCATGGCTTTCCCCACGTGCCCCCCCCCCCCCCCTCCAAATCAAATCCTGCTATTCTGGTTCGTTCTGAGGCAGCGGTGCCGATTTGGGGAACAATTAACCCATATTGGGGGTCGTTGAGCGTGGTGATGCGCTCCATTCCCGCTCGCCGTAGCTAGCAGCTAATCAAAACGCCCCTCAGCCGTTTAGGAGAAGCAAAGCGCGCCGGAACGCTTTCCACGCCGAGCGTTTGAGGCTCCCAGCTGTTTGTTAGGGCCAGACTCGCTTCAGTGTTCCTGCTCCTCCCCCCCAACCCCCCCAATCCCCCCCCCCCCCCCTCCTGCAGGAGTCAAACTGCAGCGTCACCTCTGGCGGCGGGCGATGTGGGCTCGGTGACATTTCCGTGATGAGGTCAGTTTGCGAGCGGTTCCCGGAGCGTCGACGGAGACGAGTTCAAGCTGCGGGAATTTAGGATTGGAAATTTTTAAAGAGGTGTCGACAGGAAACGAACAAAACAAACAAACAAACAAACAAACAAACAAAAAAACGCAGGAAACAAACGGAAAAACGAGTCGGTGAACGATGAACCACGTGTGTGATGTCATCACTGTAGCATTGGAGCTAAAAGCTAAGCGCTCTGTTGGAGCTAACATTGCTCTTCGGAATTTAAAGATGGCGGATTGATGTGTTTGCACACCAACAGACGGTGTGTGTGTGTGTGTGTGTGTGTGTGTGTGTGTGTACAGAGAATAATTCTAAAATGTTACCATATAGCATTAGCATTAATCCTACACTATGAATCAAGGCTGTTATTTCTAATGAATCCTACTATGGTGACACCAGTGGCCGGAGCATGGCGTCACCATAGTAAAAGAGGTGATTTTTTTATTATTATTATTATTATTATTTAACTAACAGAATAATCTTCTTGTCGGGGCGCTGGTTTACTTTTAATCTTTTAAATCTAACCTGTAAACTTTTAACTTCCAGATGGAATTTAAACGTTAGATTTTGTGACTTCATTAAAAGTTTTAATTGAATACAATTAAAACTTTTAATGAAGAAAAGGAAAATAAAACTTACTGTAGTGGATTATTTATCTACTATTATCTTTATAATGTCCTTTACTGTAATCCAATTATCACGCGTGAGTTTATTACATACATGAGGAACACAAACGACACGAGTTTTGAGGTTGACCCCCCCTCCCAAAAAAACAAAAAACTTGACAGGAAACATTTCTTATTGTACGCGTATTTAATATTTACTCCCCTCTGAGTCGCCTCATTCTCTACAAGCTTCATTTGCTTATGATGCATTTTTACATCAGCGCTACGGGGGGGGGGGGGTTCATTTTCCAACCATCCTTTTATGGAAATCGCTTCACCGACATTTAGTAAAGCTCCAGGTTCAGACGCCGCCTGAACGCCTCTGCAGACGCCGATAACTAACGGCGGCGAGGCTACGGGTCAAGGTCGAGGTGAAGGTCATCGGCGTACGAGCGGCGAGACGCTTCGCCCCGACGAGCCGAAGTTTAGAAAGAATCGTCAAGCAGGAAAGAGTTAAAATCATGAAGAGACGCGTTTGGAGCGGGATGTAAGTGAACGCATCACGGATGTGATGAGGTCATCACTGTCTCCAGCAGCCAATCACGTGTCTGGATTTTTTTACGCCGAAACTGTCGACCTTTGGCCTTTAGCCGGGACGTCAGCGTCTAATTAACACCGCCTTACCGTCACCGTGGAAACAAGCAAACACAACTCGACCAGATTTGATGAACTTCTTCTTCGGTGGTGTTGCATCAACTACCGGCGCGGCGAGCATGACGCCACGTTAGCCGTCGCGCTAGCAGATCCGTGTGGGCGGGGATCGCCAGTAAGAAAGCGTTAACGCGCAAGCACGACGCGAAAACGTCAGCGAGAGTCACGCTCTGTCACCATGGTAACCAAGAAGATGGCAAGAAGGCCCATCAGCTCGCAACAGAACACTAGCGCCAATAGCATTAGCATCTGACCGTAGATGTTGCTAGCTCACTGCTACACTTAAACGTAGCGCCGTGTTAGCGACCTAGCTCCTGAACGGCTACGCAACAACTGCTGAGTCATGGTTGTGCTCGTTAAACATGATGCGAATGACGCGGCGCTGAAGTGGGCGGAGCTACTCGTCTGTCTGTCCGTGCATCTCCTCCACGCTGACACACAAACAAACAAACAAACAAACGACACACGTGTGGGTGCGCGCCTGATAAGAAACAGTCTGGGCCTCCATCCATTCACGCCCCCCCCCCCCCCCCCCCACACACACACACACACACCCCCCATGAGTGACACGCTGACTAACACACACACCGATAAACACTCACACTGACAAACACGATAAGGCTCTGCCCACTGACGCCGACTGACTGATGGACGTCTCCATGGCGACGGTCACCGAGACTGACACGGCGTCTCTCGCAGCTGAGCGCCGCGGCGACGGCGGCGGCTACATTAGAGAGGTGTTGGGGGGGGGGGACACACTGTGTGCAGCGCCGGGATGATTACAGCAGTGCGGACCTGGTCTGACGGGACACGTGACCCCCGCCCCACGCCGCCACCACTGCCCTTCAATCAGCACCCCCCCCCACCCCTCACATCACCCCCTCACCCCACCCCCATCGCATCACCTGCTCTACGTCCCCTCTTTGCCCCCTTTCCCTCCCTCACGTCTCACCTTTCTCCTCTCTACAGGTCCTTCTCCCCCCCCCACCCCCCTCACCCCCCCATTCCATCAACACCACCATCACCCCCCCCCCCCCATCGTTCTCCCACGCTGTGCGAAATGGAAGCTCTCACAGAGACCTGAGGTTGCCATAGAAACCTGCCATAGTAACCACTCACCGTCTCGCATGTCTCAGTCATGTTGGCAGCGATGGCGGCGGCGGGGGGGGGGGGGTGATGATGGGATGGGAGTGTCCCCTGATCGAACCCGCCCCCACCATGACAAAACTTCACAATGTTTCTGAAGACAACAACAACAGCCTTCCCATGATGCTTTGCAGCTTAAACCTGCCTGTAAATAAGGACGTTCTCTCGGCGACTTTTCGATTTTCCACGCGGGGAAACGTGAGCCTGAAGGCCTCGCCGCGCCGCCGTCCAATCAGAATCCAGCACAGGAGAAAAGTGCAAGAGGGGCAAAGAGTATAAATAAACCGGTTGGACTGAGTCGACGCTCCTTTCAGGCTCCGCCTCCTCCGAGACGGCGTGAACCGATGCCACCGATTGGTCGTTTGGGACGAGGCGCCGTGCAAGGAATCACCTCAGTGGTTTCTTTTTTTTCCCACCCCCCCGACCCCCCCACCACCTTGGGTCATGATGAGAAAATCTTCCTCGGGGGAAATCTGCCCGTTTCTAATTACGCCGATTCGATGGATTATGGTCTTCATTTTTGCGTCGTTAGCGCCGCCGTTCCTCCAACTATTATTCAATAATTAATACCCAGACGGTCGTCACGGCGACCCAGAGGGCTGACGCCCGCCCCCCCCGACGGCACACTCCATACAACCAATCACGGCTAATTATATCAGCCCCGCCATCACGGGCCGCTTAGCATCGCTTCTGTGAATGGGTCAGCGCTCTTGTCCCCCCCCAACCAGAATGTTGTTCTCTGTTGAACGCAGGAAGCAGGATGTCCGCTCTATGGGGGGGGGGGCAGCTGTTTCCAGGGGCGACTCTCATCAGTCGGCGACTCCCTCGCCCCGCCCTGATTGGGTTTTTGTAATATGGGAGTTTGTCCATCCATCATCCATCCATCATCCATCCATCATCCATCCATCATCCATCCATCATTCATCCATCATCCATCCATCATTCATCCATCATCCATCCATCATTCATCCATCATCCATCCATCATCCATCCATCATCCATCCATCATTCATCCATCATCCATCCATCATTCATCCATCATACATCCATCATCCATCCATCATCCATCATCCATCCATCATTCATCCATCATACATCCATCATCCATCCATCATCCATCCATCATCCATCCATCATCCATCCATCATCCAAACATCATACATCCATCATTCATCCATCATACATCCATCATCCATCCATCATACATCCATCATCCAAACATCATACATCCATCATCCATCATCCATCCATCATACATCCATCATCCATCCATCATCCATCATCCATCCATCATACATCCATCATACATCCATCATCCATCCATCGTACATCCATCATCCATCCATCATACATCATCCATCCATCATCCATCCATCATCCATCCATC
Organism: Antennarius maculatus; assembly: GCA_013358685.1. Classification (NCBI taxonomy): domain Eukaryota; kingdom Metazoa; phylum Chordata; class Actinopteri; order Lophiiformes; family Antennariidae; genus Antennarius; species Antennarius maculatus. Next base: position 1,811,700 of record CM023620.1, read on the forward strand.
ATCCATCCATCATTCATCCATCATACATCCATCATCCATCCATCATCCAAACATCATACATCCATCATTCATCCATCATACATCCATCATCCATCCATCATACATCCATCATCCATACATCCATCATCCATCATCCATCCATCATACATCCATCATCCATCCATCATCCATCATCCATCCATCATACATCCATCATACATCCATCATCCATCCATCATACATCCATCATCCATCCATCATACATCATCCATCCATCATCCATCCATCATCCATCCATCATACATCCATCATCCATCCATCATCCATCCATCATCCATCCATCATTCATCCATCATACATCCATCATCCATCCATCATCCAAACATCATACATCCATCATCCATCCATCATACATCCATCATCCATCCATCATACATCCATCATCCAAACATCATACATCCATCATCCATCATCCATCCATCATACATCCATCATCCATCCATCATCCATCATCCATCCATCATACATCCATCATACATCCATCATCCATCCATCGTACATCCATCATCCATCCATCATACATCATCCATCCATCATCCATCCATCATCCATCCATCATACATCCATCATCCATCCATCATACATCCATCATACATCCATCATCCATCCATCATCCATCCATCATCCATCCATCATACATCCATCATCCATCCATCATCCATCCATCATACATCCATCATACATCCATCATACATCCATCATCCATCCATCATCCATCCATCATACATCCATCATACATCCATCATCCATCCATCATACATCATCCATCCATCATCCATCCATCATCCATCCATCATCCATCCATCATACATCCATCATCCATCCATCATCCATCCATCATTCATCCATCATCCATCCATCATCCATCCATCATCCATCCATCATACATCCATCATCCATCCATCATCCATCATCCATCCATCATCCATCCATCATCCATCCATCATACATCCATCATACATCCATCATCCATCCATCATACATCCATCATACATCCATCATACATCCATCATACATCCATCATCCATCCATCATCCATCCATCATACATCCATCATCCATCCATCATACATCCATCATACATCATCCATCCATCATCCATCCATCATCCATCCATCATCCATCCATCATACATCCATCATCCATCCATCATCCATCCATCATTCATCCATCATCCATCCATCATCCATCCATCATCCATCTATCATACATCCATCATCCATCCATCATCCATCCATCATACATCCATCATCCATCCATCATCCATCCATCATACATCATCCATCCATCATCCATCCATCATCCATCCATCATCCATCATCCATCCATCATCCAAACATCATCCATCCATCATACATCCATCATACATCCATCATCCATCCATCATCCATCCATCATACATCCATCATCCATCCATCATACATCCATCATACATCCATCATACATCATCCATCCATCATCCATCCATCATCCATCCATCATCCATCCATCATCCATCCATCATCCATCATCCATCCATCATCCATCCATCATACATCCATCATACATCATCCATCCATCATCCATCCATCATCCATCCATCATACATCCATCATACATCATCCATCCATCATCCATCCATCATCCATCCATCATACATCCATCATCCATCCATCATCCATCATCCATCCATCATCCATCCATCATCCATCCTGATTCTCTTCTGGATATTTTAGTCTGAACTCCAGGACTTGGCCTCTAACCCTGATCTCATCTGACAACCCCCCCCCCCCCCACTGAAGACAGACCCCCCCATCCTGCTGGAGGTCACGTGAGGCTCCATTTTAACCGGATGAGTCCAGGAAACATTCCTGAACTCTTCAGATTCCTTCCTCGGATGCAAATCTACAAAAAACTCTTTCACACCCCCCCCCCCCCGACTCCCAACTCACCCCCAACCTCACCCCCCTCCCATTCCTCTTCATTAGAGCGCACACACAGCTCAACCCCCCCCCCCCCCCCAACCCTCTCCAGTCTAATCCTGCCCCAGTGCCCCACTTCACCTTCCAACACCCCATTAATAACTTATAAAACTCGGGAGATCATCCAGCTGGTGCCCCCCCCCACCCCCACATATACTTCCTCACCCCCCACCCCACTTCTCTCCGAACATTTGCGTTTAACCCCCACCCCCACCCCCAGAAGCGAATCGTCGCGCTGCAGATCTTCATTCATCAGTCCTAATCTATCTGCTCCTTGTTCTCAGCCTGGGGGGGTTGGAGGATGGGGGGAGGCAGCGTCCCCCCCCCCCCCCCGCGCTGACTCACAGCTTAACCCACCGCGCAGCAGCCGCAAGGTGTTTGCGCATTTCTTCCGTCCAAATCTGGGGTCATCATCTGGGGGGGGGGGGAGCCGAACCCCGACGCGCAAATTAACACCATCAACCCGATCGGATTTTATGGATGGGAGGGGGGGCAGGATGAGGATGAGAGAGAGAGAGAGGGGGGGGGGGGGGGTTAACGGATCAGATATGAAGCCGTGTCAACAGCTCGCGCGCGTCAAGGTTACGTGGATTTATTTAGGTAAACAAAAACAAACAAATAAAAAAAAAAAACCCACGAAGAAGAAGCTGAGAAAAGTTTACATTACAATCAGATCACACACACACACACACACACACACACACACACACACACACACACACACACACACACACGTCTCGTCATACATGTCATTCCGCACCGCAGGAAGGAAGTCAAACGCGTCTCAGACGCGGCGGCGCGTCAGGAGTTCGCGGCGCGCGGAGCGGAAAAAAAAACGCGCAACACGCATCAGACAAACAGACCGGATGGAGGATCCGCATCGGGACCGCGTGCCATCCGGTGCGGTGCGGTGCGGTGCGGTGCGTGACTGCGTGAGGCTCACCTTCATTTGTCGGATGCTTCTGCGTGGATCGCTTCCTGGAAACGCGTCCCGCCGCGGAGCCACCGCGCGTGGATCGGTGTCCCGGTAGTCCGAAAAAAAAAGCGCGGCTGGAATCAGCGCGTTATTCCACTGCAGAGCCGCCGACGCTGAGCTGCTCTTCATCCCTCCTCCTCCTCCTCCTCCTCTCTCTCTCTCTCTCTCTAGTGAGGATCGTCTCTGAGATCTTCAGGTGGATTGACCCACGCGGGTGACTAGAACACGCAACTTTTATTTTATTTTTTTTTATTTCAAATATATGCGCTTTTTTTTTTTTCTTTTTTTTTTTCTTTTTTTTTTTTTTTTTTTGGTTTTGCGCAAAAAAAAAAAAATCTTCACGATTTGCGGAAACCGCGTAGTTTACGCACAGGTTTGAATATTAATATTAATGTTCCCGCCCCCTCCCGCCTTAAAGAAAAAAAAAAAATTTAAAAAAAAAGAAAAAAATCAGAGATGAAATAAGGAAACAAACGGACACATCGTTATGACGCTGACGCTCATAACGCGCGCGTTATAAAGCGTCTCATCCGCGGTGCGCACTTTTCCGTCTGGTCGCGTGCGCGCGCGCGCGTGCGCGAGCCACGCGGTCATAACGTCTCGGTGTGATGCTGCCGGTGTTTACAGCTGGTCACGGTTCCCTTGGCAACGCTCAAGCTCCCCCCCCCCACACACACACACACACACCACCTGAACGGAACCGCCTTGGATGGATCGGGCAGACATTGCGGCTCCCGCGTTCAGCTTTCAAGTGGGGGGGGGGGAGCTCCCAGTGGGGGTGGGGTGGGGGTTAAGATCAGGTTAAGGTTGGGGTGTCAATCACCGCGGAAGGATATTGACGTGACGCGGCGGGGGGGGGGGGGCGTCAGATAGCAGCGTGGATGAGGGAGGAGGGGGGTGGAGATGAGTCTGTGAGGGGGGGGGTCGGACGGGTGATTAGCACTGGACTGATAAGGTTCTATATCCAGACTCTTCCCGTCATCCTCTCACCTCCATCACGGACACGTGACCCGGGCGCGCGCTCCGCGCGCTCGTGGATCAGGTGAGGATGGAGATTGGATGCAGCAACAGGGTGGCCAACCTGTTCCTCCCTTATTAAACATGCCCCCCCCTTCCCCTCCCCCCCCATTTTATCCACTATGTGCCCCCCCCCCACCATCTCACCCCCCCGCTCCGCAGCTCCCAGTCTGTCCCACTCCTCTGTAATTCCAACAACAACAGCTTTCGCTCAGCGCTTCAGCATCACGCCGCTCCTTCCTCCCCCCTCCCTCCCCTGCTGCCTTCCTGCCTCCCCCCCCCTCCCTCCTTGCCTCCCCCCCTCCCCCTCGCTTGCTATTAAATTTCCAGTCACACAACAGTGCAGTGGATATCCCTCCCTCTCTCTAACTCGCACACACCCTCCGCCGCCACGTCCCTCCCCTCTCCTGCCCCCCCCTTCCTTTCCCTTCCCCCCTCCCTCACATACCTCGGGAGTCCGTGGAGGTGTTGTCATCCTCCTGAATCTCTCGCTTCTCTCCCCCCTTCACTTTGAACCTCTCAATCTCGTTCACTCCTGACACAAAGCTGCTCTCTCTTCACCCCCGTTGCCCCCCTCCCTCCCCCAACACCCCCCCCTCATCCCGCCTCATTATTTAAAAGAGTCCCCTCTCAATTCCTCCCCAACCCACTCTTGTTTGTATCTCTGTGCTGCAGTGTCTGTTGAGGCTCCATGGAGGACCCCCCCCCCCCACACCCTCACCCTCTCCTCCCCCACTGTGCGGGTGAGCATCAGGCCAACCTTTAACGGACTGACTGAGTGGATGAAGATGGGGGGGGGTATTAATGCTCCTCATATCAAGACAGGAAACTCGTCACCTCCTCTTCCTCCCTCCCCCCCCTCCCTCCCTCACCCTCTCCATGGGAGGGTCTGTCATCCAAATTTTTTTGTTTTTCCACTGGGGAGTCGGTCTCAAAAAATGGTTTTTAGTCGGTCAATCTAAAATTTTGGGGGGGTTGGTATAAAAAACGTTTGTTGGTCGGCTGCCTGAAAGATTTTTTTATTCGACCAGTCAGTCGGTCTAAAAGAGTTTTTGATTTTGGTCTTTCGGTCAGTCTCAAAAAAGGTTTTTGGTTGGTCGGTCTGAAATTTTTTCGACCGGTCAATTGGTCTAAAACAAAATTTATTTTGGTGTGCCAGTCTAAAAAAAATTTTTGAGTCAGTGGATCCCAAAAATCTTTTCTTGATCAGTTTAAAAAATTTTTTTTTACAATTAAAATTTGTTTTTTCCGTTGATCTAAAAAAATGTTTTTCAACCGATCAGATGGTCTAATAAAATATTTTTCTCAGGCCAAAAAAAATTTTTTTTTTTTTGGTCATTTGGTCAAAAAAAAAGTATTTTTTCAGACATGTTGTCTGTCTAAAAAAATTTTTTTTTCGGTCATTAAATTTTTTTATTGTTTTGGCAGTTATGTCTGTCTAAAAAACTTTTCTTAACTAGTCGGTCTGATAAAATTTTGGTCAAAAATATTTTTTTTTTCATGCTTCAGTTGGTCCCAAAAAAATCACAAAAAATTTTTTGTGGTAAAAAAAAATTCATTTATTAGATTGACTGACCGATAAGAAAAAAAAAATACTGGGGGGGCGGGCATCCGGTTGGTCTAAAAACAATTTTTTTGACTGGTCAGTCGATCAAAAAAATTTATTTTTGAGTGTTGGTCCACAAAATTCTTGCTCAATTAAAAAAACGTTTTTTTTTTGACCTGTCGTCGGTTTAAAAAGTTTTTTTTTTTGGTCAAGAAAAACAAATTTTCTGACCCGCCAGTCTACAAAAAATTTTCTTTGACCCACCAGTATGAGAAAATTTTTTTTGACCCGCCGGTCTACGAAAAATTATGTTTTTCATTGGCTGTTCTAAAAAAATATTTTTTGACCTGCCAGTCTACAAAAAAAAAATTTTTGACCTGCTGGTCTACAAAAGAATTTTTTTTTGACCGACAGCTTTATAAAAATGTTTTTTAATTTTTCATGCCACAGTTTGAAGAAAAGGTTTTTATTTTCTTTAAAAAAATGTTTTTGACCCGCCGGTTAGGGTTAGGGTTAAGGTTAGGGTCAAAAATTGTTTTTGACCGGCCGGACTACAAAAAAACTTTTTGACTGGCTGGTCAAAAAAAAATTTGACCCACCAGTCTATTAAAAACATTTTTGACCCACTGGTCTACAAAAGATTTTTTTTTTGACTGACAGCTTTATAAAAATATTTCTTTAATTTTTCATGCCAAAGTTTGAAAAAAACATTTTTATTTTCTTAAAAAAAAAAAAAAGTATTTGACCCGCCGGTTAGGGTTAGGGTTGGGGTAGAGTTAGGGTTACGGTTAGGTTTAGGTTAGGGTTAGGGTTAAGGTTAGGTTTAGGTTAGGGTTAGGGTTAAGGTTAGGTTTAGGTTCGGGTTACGGTATGTTTAGAGTTAGGGTTCGGGTCAATTTTTTTTTTTGACCCGCCGGTCTATAAAAAAAAATTTTTGCGCACCGGTCTACAAAATAAATTTTTTGACCCGCTGGTCTACAAAAGAAATTTTTTTTGAACGACAGCGTTATAAGAATGTTTCTTTAATCTTTCATGCTACAGTTTGAAGAAAACATTTTTATTTTCTTTAAAAAAAGAAAATGTATTTGACCCGCCGGTTAGGGTTAGGGTAGGGTTAGGGTAGGGTTCGGGTTCGGGTTCGGGTTAGAGTTAGGTTTAGGTTAGGGTTAGGGTTCGGGTTAGGGTTAAGTTTAGGTTAGGGTTTGGGTTAGGGTCAATTTTTTTTTTGACCCGCCGGTCTATAAAAAAAATTTTTTTGCGCATCGGTCTACAAAATACATTTTTTGACCCACTGGTCTACAAAAAAAATTTTTTTGACCGACAGCTTTATACAAATGCTTTTTTAATTTTGTCATGCCACAGTTTGAAGAAAACATTTTTATATTCTTAAAAAAAAGAAAATGTTTTTGCCCTGCCGGTTAGGATAGGGTTAGGGTTAGGGTCAAAAAATTTTTTTGACCCGCTGGTCTACAAAAAAATTTTTTGACTGGCAGGTCAAAAAAATTTTTTGACCCACCGGTCTATGAAAAAAAAAAAATTTGCCCACCAGTCTGCAAAATAAATTTTTTGACCCGCTGGTCTACAAAAGAATTTTTTTTTGACCGACAGCGTTATACAAATGCTTTTTTAATTTTGTCATGCCACAGTTTGAAGAAAACATTTTTATTTTCTTAAAAAAAAAATGTTTTTGACCCGCCATTTCGGGTAGGGTTAGGGTTAGGGTTAGTATCAATTTTTTTTTCTGACCCGCCGGTCTACAAAAAAATTTTTATTTTCTGAAAAAACAATGTTTTTGACTGGCCAGTTAGGGTTAGGGTTAGAGTTTGGGTTAGGGTTAGGGTAGGATTCAGGTTAGGGTTAGGTTTAGGTTAGGGTTAGGGTCAATTTTTTTTTTGACCCGCTGGTCTACAAAAAAAATTTTTTTGAACGACAGCTTTATAAAAATGTTTATTTAATTTTTCATGCCACAGTTTGAAGAAAACATTTTTATTTTCTTAAAAAAAAGAAAATGTATTTGACCCGCCGGTTAGGGTTAGGGTAGGGTTAGGGTTAGGGTTAGGGTAGGGTTCGGGTTCGGGTTCGGGTTAGGGTTAGGTTTAGGTTAGGGTTAGGGTTCGGGTCAATTTTTTTTTGACCCGCCGATCTATAAAAAAATTTTTTTTGCGCATCGGTCTACAAAATATATTTTTTGACCCACTGGTCTACAAAAAATTTTTTTTTTGACCGACAGCTTTATACAAATGTTTTTTTTAATTTTGTCATGCCACAGTTTGAAGAAAACATTTTTATATTCTTAAAAAAAAGAAAATGTTTTTGCCCTGCCGGTTAGGATAGGGTTAGGGTTAGGGTCAAAAAATTTTTTTGACCCGCTGGTCTACAAAAAAATTTTTTGACTGGCAGGTCAAAAAAATTTTTTGACCCACCGGTCTATGAAAAAAAAAAAATTTGCCCACCAGTCTGCAAAATAAATTTTTTGACCCGCTGGTCTACAAAAGAATTTTTTTTTGACCGACAGCGTTATACAAATGCTTTTTTAATTTTGTCATGCCACAGTTTGAAGAAAACATTTTTATTTTCTTAAAAAAAAAATGTTTTTGACCCGCCATTTCGGGTAGGGTTAGGGTTAGGGTTAGTATCAATTTTTTTTTCTGACCCGCCGGTCTACAAAAAAATTTTTATTTTCTGAAAAAACAATGTTTTTGACTGGCCAGTTAGGGTTAGGGTTAGAGTTTGGGTTAGGGTTAGGGTAGGATTCAGGTTAGGGTTAGGTTTAGGTTAGGGTTAGGGTCAATTTTTTTTTTGACCCGCTGGTCTACAAAAAAAATTTTTTTGAACGACAGCTTTATAAAAATGTTTCTTTAATTTTTCATGCCACAGTTTGAAGAAAACATTTTTATTTTCTTAAAAAAAAGAAAATGTATTTGACCCGCCGGTTAGGGTTAGGGTAGGGTTAGGGTTAGGGTTAGGGTAGGGTTCGGGTTCGGGTTCGGGTTAGGGTTAGGTTTAGGTTAGGGTTAGGGTTCGGGTCAATTTTTTTTTGACCCGCCGATCTATAAAAAAATTTTTTTTGCGCATCGGTCTACAAAATATATTTTTTGACCCACTGGTCTACAAAAAATTTTTTTTTTGACCGACAGCTTTATACAAATGTTTTTTTTAATTTTGTCATGCCAAAGTTTGAAGAAAACATTTTTATTTTCTTAAAAAAAAGAAAATGTTTTTGCCCTTTCGGTTAGGATAGGGTTAGGGTTAGGGTCAAAAAATTTTTTTGACCCGCTGGTCTACAAAAAAATTTTTTGACTGGCAGGTCAAAAAAATTTTTTGACCCTCCGGTCTACGAAAAAAAAAAAATTTGCCCACCAGTCTGCAAAATAATTTTTTTGACCCGCTGGTCTACAAAAGAATTTCTTTTTGACCGACAGCGTTATAAGAATGTTTCTTTAATCTTTCATGCTACAGTTTGAAGACAACATTTTTATTTTCTTAAAAAAAACATGTTTTTGACCCGCCGGTTAGGGTTAGGGTTAGGGTTAGGGTAAAGTTAGGGTTAGCGTTAGGGTTAGGTTTAGGTTAGGGTTAGGGTTAGGATCAATTTTTTTTTCTGACCCGCCGATCTACAAAAAAAATTTTATTTTCTTAAAAAACAATGTTTTTGACCCGCCGGTTAGGGTTAGGGTAGGGTTAGGGTTAGGGTTAGGGTAGGGTTAGGGTTACGGTTAGGGTTGGGGTAGATTTAGGGTTAGGGTTAGGGTAGAGTTAGGGTTACGGTTAGGTTTAGGTTAGGGTTAGGGTTAGGGTTAGGGTTAGGTTAGGGTTACGGTAGGTTTAGAGTTAGGGTTAGGGTCAATTTTTTTTTTTGACCCGCCGGTCTATAAAAAAAATTTTTTGCGCACCGGTCTACAAAATAAATTTTTTGACCCGCTGGTCTACAAAAGAAATTTTTTTTGAACGACAGCATTATAAGAATGTTTCTTTAATCTTTCATGCTACAGTTTGAAGAAAACATTTTTATTTCTTAAAAAAAAAAAAAGTTTTTGACCCGCCATTTCGGGTAGGGTTAGGGTTAGGGTTAGGGTTAGTATCAATTTTTTTTTCTGACCCGCCGGTCTACAAAAGATTTTTTATTTTCTTAAAAAACAATGTTTTTGACCGGCCAGTTAGGGTTAGGGTTAGAGTTTGGGTTAGGGTTAGGGTAGGGTTCAGGTTAGGGTTAGGTTTAGGTTAGGGTTAGGGTAGGGTTCAGGTTAAGGTTAGGTTTAGGTTAGGGTTAGGGTTAGGGTCAATTTTTTTTTTGACCCGCTGGTCTACAAAAAAAATTTTTTTGAACGACAGCTTTATAAAAATGTTTCTTTAATTTTTCATGCCACAGTTTGAAGAAAACATTTTTATTTTCTTAAAAAAAAGAAAATGTATTTGACCCGCCGGTTAGGGTTAGGGTAGGGTTAGGGTTAGGGTTCGGGTTCGGGTTCGGGTTCGAGTTAGGTTCAGGTTAGGTTTAGGGTTCGGGTTAGGGTTAGGTTTAGGTTAGGGTTAGGGTCAATTTTTTTTTGACCCGCCGGTCTATAAAAAAAATTTTTTTGCGCATCGGTCTACAAAATACATTTTTTGACCCACTGGTCTACAAAAAAATTTTTTTTTGATCGACAGCTTTATACAAATGTTTTTTTAATTTTGTCATGCCACAGTTTGAAGAAAACATTTTTATTTTCTTAAAAAAAAAATGTTTTTGACCCGCCATTTCGGGTAGGGTTAGGGTTAGGGTTAGGGTTAGGATCAATTTTTTTTTCTGACCCGCCGGTCTACAAAAAATTTTTATTTTCTGAAAAAACAATGTTTTTGACTGGCCAGTTAGGGTTAGGGTTAGAGTTTGGGTTAGGGTTAGGGTAGGGTTCAGGTTAGGGTTAGGTTTAGGTTAGGGTTAGGGTTAGGGTTAAGGTTAGGGTCAAATTTTTTTTTTGACCCGCTAGTCTACAAAAAATTTTTTTGACCCGCCGGTCTATAAAAGATTTTTTATTGCGCATCGGTCTACGAAATACATTTTTTGACCCGCTGGTCTACAAAAGAATTTCTTTTTGACCAACAGTTTTATAAAAATTTTCTTTAATTTTTCATGCCACAGTTTGAAGAAAACATTTTTATTTTCTTAAAAAAAACATGTTTTTGACCCGCCGGTTAGGGTTAGGGTTAGGGTAAAGTTAGGGTTAGGGTTAAGGTTTAGGTTAGGGTTAGGGTTAGGATCAATTTTTTTTTCTGACCCGCCGATCTACAAAAAAATTTTTTTTTTCTTAAAAAACAATGTTTTTGACCCGCCAGTTAGGGTTAGGGTTAGAGTTTGGGTTAGGGTCAAAAAAAACTTTTTACCCACTGGTCTACAAAATAAATTTTTTGACCTGCTGGTCTACAAAAAAAAAATGTTTTTGACCAACAGTTTTTTAAAAATTTTCTTTAATTTTTCATGCCACAGTTTGAAGAAAACATTTTTATTTTCTTAAAAAACATGTTTTTGACCCACCGGTTAGGGTTAGGGTTAGGGTTAGGGTTAGGGTTAGGGTTAGGTTTAGGTTAGGGTTAGGGTTAGGGTTAGGGTTAGGTTTAGGTTAGGGTTAGGGTTAGGGTCAAAAAATTTTTTTGACCCGCTGGTCTACAAAAAAATTTTTTGACTGGCAGGTCAAAAAAATTTTTTGACCCTCCGGTCTACGAAAAAAAAAAAATTTGCCCACCAGTCTGCAAAATAATTTTTTTGACCCGCTGGTCTACAAAAGAATTTCTTTTTGACCGACAGCGTTATAAGAATGTTTCTTTAATCTTTCATGCTACAGTTTGAAGACAACATTTTTATTTTCTTAAAAAAAACATGTTTTTGACCCGCCGGTTAGGGTTAGGGTTAGGGTTAGGGTTAGGGTAAAGTTAGGGTTAGCGTTAGGGTTAGGTTTAGGTTAGGGTTAGGGTTAGGATCAATTTTTTTTTCTGACCCGCCGATCTACAAAAAAAATTTTATTTTCTTAAAAAACAATGTTTTTGACCCGCCAGTTAGGGTTAGGGTTAGAGTTTGGGTTAGGGTCAAAAAAAATTTTTTACCCACTGGTCTACAAAATAAATTTTTTGACCTGCTGGTCTACAAAAAAAAAATTTTTTTGACCAACAGTTTTTTGAAAATTTTCTTTAATTTTTCATGCCACAGTTTGAAGAAAACATTTTTATTTTCTTAAAAAAAACATGTTTTTGACCCGCCGGTTAGGGTTAGGGTTAAGGTTAGGGTCAAAAATTGTTTTTGACCGGCCGGACTACAAAAAAATTTTTTGACAGGCTGGTCAAAAAAAAATTTGACCCACCAGTCTATTAAAAACATTTTTGACCCACTGGTCTACAAAAGATTCTTTTTTTTGACTGACAGCTTTATAAAAATGTTTTTTTAATTTTTCATGCCAAAGTTTGAAGAAAACATTTTTATTTTCTTAAAAAAAAAAAAATGTATTTGACCCGCCGGTTAGGGTTAGGGTAGGGTTAGGGTTAGGGTTAGGGTAGGGTTAGGGTTACGGTTAGGTTTGGGGTATATTTAGGGTTAGGGTTAGGGTAGAGTTAGGGTTACGGTTAGGTTTAGGTTAGGGTTAGGGTTAGGGTTAGGGTTAGGTTAGGGTTACGGTAGGTTTAGAGTTAGGGTTAGGGTCAATTTTTTTTTTTGACCCGCCGGTCTATAAAAAAAATTTTTTGCGCACCGGTCTACAAAATAAATTTTTTGACCCGCTGGTCTACAAAAGAAATTTTTTTTGAACGACAGCATTATAAGAATGTTTCTTTAATCTTTCATGCTACAGTTTGAAGAAAACATTTTTATTTCTTAAAAAAAAAAAAAGTTTTTGACCCGCCATTTCGGGTAGGGTTAGGGTTAGGGTTAGGGTTAGTATCAATTTTTTTTTCTGACCCGCCGGTCTACAAAAGATTTTTTATTTTCTTAAAAAACAATGTTTTTGACCGGCCAGTTAGGGTTAGGGTTAGAGTTTGGGTTAGGGTTAGGGTAGGGTTCAGGTTAGGGTTAGGTTTAGGTTAGGGTTAGGGTAGGGTTCAGGTTAAGGTTAGGTTTAGGTTAGGGTTAGGGTTAGGGTCAATTTTCTTTTTGACCCGCTGGTCTACAAAAAAAATTTTTTTGAACGACAGCTTTATAAAAATGTTTCTTTAATTTTTCATGCCACAGTTTGAAGAAAACATTTTTATTTTCTTAAAAAAAAGAAAATGTTTTTGACCCGCCGGTTAGGGTTAGGGTAGGGTTAGGGTTAGGGTTCGGGTTCGGGTTCGGGTTCGGGTTCGAGTTAGGTTCAGGTTAGGGTTAGGGTTCGGGTTAGGGTTAGGTTTAGGTTAGGGTTAGGGTCAATTTTTTTTTGACCCGCCGGTCTATAAAAAAAATTTTTTTGCGCATCGGTCTACAAAATACATTTTTTGACCCACTGGTCTACAAAAAAAATTTTTTTTGATCGACAGCTTTATACAAATGTTTTTTTAATTTTGTCATGCCACAGTTTGAAGAAAACATTTTTATTTTCTTAAAAAAAAATGTTTTTGACCCGCCATTTCGGGTAGGGTTAGGGTTAGGGTTAGGGTTAGGATCAATTTTTTTTTCTGACCCGCCGGTCTACAAAAAATTTTTATTTTCTGAAAAAACAATGTTTTTGACTGGCCAGTTAGGGTTAGGGTTAGAGTTTGGGTTAGGGTTAGGGTAGGGTTCAGGTTAGGGTTAGGTTTAGGTTAGGGTTAGGGTTAGGGTTAAGGTTAGGGTCAAATTTTTTTTTTGACCCGCTAGTCTACAAAAAATTTTTTTGACCCGCCGGTCTATAAAAGATTTTTTATTGCGCATCGGTCTACGAAATACATTTTTTGACCCGCTGGTCTACAAAAGAATTTCTTTTTGACCAACAGTTTTATAAAAATTTTCTTTAATTTTTCATGCCACAGTTTGAAGAAAACATTTTTATTTTCTTAAAAAAAACATGTTTTTGACCCGCCGGTTAGGGTTAGGGTTAGGGTAAAGTTAGGGTTAGGGTTAAGGTTTAGGTTAGGGTTAGGGTTAGGATCAATTTTTTTTTCTGACCCGCCGATCTACAAAAAAATTTTTTTTTTCTTAAAAAACAATGTTTTTGACCCGCCAGTTAGGGTTAGGGTTAGAGTTTGGGTTAGGGTCAAAAAAAACTTTTTACCCACTGGTCTACAAAATAAATTTTTTGACCTGCTGGTCTACAAAAAAAAAATGTTTTTGACCAACAGTTTTTTAAAAATTTTCTTTAATTTTTCATGCCACAGTTTGAAGAAAACATTTTTATTTTCTTAAAAAACATGTTTTTGACCCACCGGTTAGGGTTAGGGTTAGGGTAAAGTTAGGGTTAGGGTTAGGGTTAGGTTTAGGTTAGGGTTAGGGTTAGGGTTAGGGTTAGGTTTAGGTTAGGGTTAGGGTTAGGGTCAACTTTTTTTTTTGACCCGCCGGTCTATAAAAAAAAATTTTTGCGCACCGGTCTACAAAATAATTTCTTTGACCCACTGGTCTACAAAAATTTTTTTTTTTTGACCGACAGCTTTATACAAATGTTTTTTTAAATTTTCATGCCACAGTTTGAAGAAAACATGTTTTTTGTTTTCATAAATAATATTGTTTTTGACCCGCCAGTTAGGGTTAGGGTTAGGGTTCGGGTTAGGGTCAAAAAAAAATTTTTACCCACCGGTCTACAAAATAAATTTTTTGACCCGTTGGTCTACAAAGAAACATTTTTTTTAACCAACAGTTTTATAAAAATTTTCTTTAATTGTTCATGCTACAGTTTGAAGAAAACATTTTTATTTTCTAAAAAAAACCATGTTTTTGACCCGCCGGTTAGGTTTAGGGTTAGTGTTAGGTTAGGGTTAGGGTTAGGGTAAGGGTTAGGGTAGGTTTAGGGTTAGGGTTACGGTCAATTTCTTTTTTTTGACCCGCCGGGGTTTTTTTTTGACAGACAGCTTTATACAAATGTTTTTTTAATTTTTAATGCCACAGTTGGAAGAAAACATTTTTATTTTCTTTGAAAAAAAAAAAACTTTTACCCGCCGGTCAAAACAATCATTTTTGTTGACCCGTCGGTCAAAAAAAACATTTTTTTGACTCGGCAGTTAAAAAAGTTTTCACTCCACAATCTGAAGAAAAAAACTTTTTTTTTGACTGGCTGGTCTAAAAAAATGTTTTGTGACCCACCGGTTTGAACGGTTTGAAAAAAAACAAATTTTTTCTTGACACACCAAATTTTTTTGACCCAAAGCTCTAAAAAAATGTTTTTTTAATATTATATTTCTAATTTTTTTTATATTTTAACAGTGTTAAAAAAATTTTTTGTGCAACAGTCCGCCGGTTAAAAAATAATTTTTTTGGTCCGTCTAAATTTTTTCATTTCGGTTGGTCTGTTGGTCTAAAAAATTTTTATTTTGGTTGGTCGGTTGAAAAAAAAAATTTTTGTTTTGGTGGTACCAAAATTTTTTTGGTATGACAAAAATTTTGTCGGTGGTTAAGCCTTAAAAAGTTTTTTACACCAGTTGATTGGTCTAAAACAAATTTTTTTTTGGTCAGTCTGTTGGTCTAAAAATGTTTTTGCTCCTGGTCAATCTAACAACTTTTTTTTTTTGGACCCATTGTTCGGTTTAAAATTTATTATTTTTTTTTGTCAGTTGGTTAGTCTAAAAAAAATTTTTTTCAGTTAGTCAAAAAAAAAAATTTTGGTCGGTGGGTCAGTCCAAAAAAAATTATTTTTAGACCTGTTGGTTAGTCGGTCTAAAAATTTTTTTTTTTTTTTTCGGTCGGTCGGTTGGTCCAAAAAATTTCATTTTTTTTGCTGGGTTGGTCAATTGGTCAGTATAAAAAAAACTTTTCCCTCGTGGTTGGTCAGTCTAAAAAAATTTTTTTTCAGGCGTCCGGTCGGTGAAGATCCTGGAAAGGGTGATTTGGTTATTACCTATTTCATAAAGAGGATTCTTTATTTCATTATTATTTATTTCATGATTTTTTTCTGTAAAGGTCCCAGAAAAGGTTGTTAATACTTGGTAATGTGTGGCTTTCTGGAAGACAATAAATGTGTACATTTACATGACGGGACTGTTTATTTTTATGCAAATGCAAACAAAAATCTTTTCCACATCCTGCAAACCGCTGCCGATCCTGGATTCGCTTCCAGCCCTTCAAAATTCCGGTGACGCTTTCCTTCCAGTTCAGATTCCCGGACATGAAGGTCGGATATTTGTGAGAGAATCTTGACAGTAAATTTCAACCCATAGAGAACACGCTGTCGACGTCTCTCCGGGTTTACGAGTTGCTTTGTAGGCTCCCGACACCCCCGGGGAACAAGATCTCCAACTCCATAGAGCGAATGATGACAGCTTCCTCCCCAGCGAAGACTTTGAATGTCTTCGACTCAGTGTCAACTTCTCCAGCCTCGCCGAGAGCCAACTAAAATCCTCATGGAGGAGAAGGGATGTGCCGTTCCTGCCAGACTTGATCCGAGTCACCGCCCGCAGCGTCAAGGACACGTGGATGTAGATCGGAAGCGACTCGCTCGCCGGCCCATCGGTACCGGATGCACGCCACAGGTCTGGAAGGATCAGGTTCACCTCCTCAAAGATGAGATGCCACGTTACACATTTACATGTTAAGATGCTACACCTTGTGCGGAAATGGCACAGACAGCAGAAATTAACACGCGCAAACCCAACACGGTCTTCGACTCACCTGGTTTCAGTGACGTACACGTGTCCACAGCGCTAAAGCTATCACCTAGCAGCCTAGCCCAGTGTTGCTAGGATATGTAATAAAATAATTGGATAATTTGCAGCTCATTATTTCTAATCTTTAGCCAAAACTGTAAGAAATACCCATGAAATAGTTTTGTGTGTTGCCGGGTCAAATATTCAGAGCCTCCTGAATGTGTGGATTCTTTTTTTTTAGGAAACTATGAGCTGCTAATAGCTGGATGTGGAGACGGAGACAGACGGATGGAGATGTGGAGCGAAGGAGGGAGCGAGAGGAAGATAAAGCGACGCTCGGAGGCCCGGCCGGTGATTAAAGGACGGATGAACGGCGGCCACTGAGGGACTAGTGTCTGTCAGTGTGAGTCCACGTGAAAGCAGGGCTGAAGGAAAGCGCTCCGAAACAAGAACCCACTGTCACGGTATCTTAGCAACCGTCTCTGTCTCCCAGGTGACAGGGACTGACATCACTTCCTGTTGGTGAGTGTGTATGCGAGTGTACACAGTGTCCAAGTGTAAAAAAAAAAAAAAAAAAACTAAAAAAAAAAAAAAAAACTGCACAAGTGATAAGCGAATGTGTCATGAGTGCGTTGAGGGAAGTTTGTTTTCCTTCACCTCGGCGGCGTTGGCGTCTCCATCAGGCGATGGGAGCGCTTGTTACCGCCGGGGTTTAACATGTATGAAGCGTGTGTGTGTGTGTGTGTGTGTGTGAGACGCCGTGGGCATGTATGTATGAAGCCGCCGCCGCCATGTGCGCATGCGGTCAGCCTGATTGTACGTTCTGCCAAGGGAATCGCGGCCAACCGACGCCATCTGGTAGGACTACTTGGCAACGAAATGGGGGGGAAGGGGATGGTGGTGGTGGTGGTGGTGGTGGTGGTGGGCTCTCTATGGTTCCGTGACATATTGAAGTAGTTAAAATGAACACAGTGACACTATTTGGCAGACAAAAAAAAAAGACAATGAAGCGTTTATTTGTCAGGTCTGTTTAGCCTGCTTCCCAGAACAAGGAATCAATTGTCAATAATCATCAATAATCGTGATCAGATCTGACAGAAAAAAAAAAATCTCGACAAGAAAAGGAGGAAATAACACAAAATTCATGGTATCGGTGATAAAAATGTACAAATGAGGGAGATAATTGTGTTTCTGGTGGTTGTAATGTTGCAGGAAGCTGCTCCTCTCCCTCTGCAAGCCCCGCCCACCCACTCCGAGGCCCCGCCCCTCCGTCACATGAGGTCCATGAGGATTTCGTCCTCCATGACGCTGGAGACCTGGGGCATCCCGGACGGCGGCACCGCGCCTCTCTGGCCTCCTGACATCAGGATGGGACCTTTGGGGGTGGGGGTGGGGGAGTCATTTGCATCACCATGGAAACCAACGACAACATCAAAAGGAATGCGATGAAGGAAATGTGAACCTTGCGAGGCGTTCGGCCTATCAGGGGTGAAATATGTTAACATCCTGACCTCCCAAAGGCTGCCTCCATTGGCCCTGCATTTGGGCCCCGCCTCCCGGCGCCGGGTGGACCATGGGCTGACCCAAACCCTGGTGTGACATCATGCCGGTCATGTGAGAGACTCCGCCCTGCTGTGGAGACGTAGGGGGCGTGTCAGAGCAGGAAACGTCCAATCAGAGAACAGATTTAACTCACGCGTTTCTTACTGGCTGCTGCTGGCTGAGGAGGAGGCTGCGCAGCTGCGGATTGGCTCCCGGGTTGGAGAGGCGGAGTATGGGACCCTGAGGCGGAGCTTGTCCGCTCTGTGCGACTTGATTGGGCGGAGCCCCGCTGACTGGCGGCTGCTGATTGGCTGGTCCGGCTGCTCTCATGGTCATCTGGGGGAGAGTTTGAGACGTTTGACAACAGATTCACGCCATAGGAAGAAAAAAAACTTTATTTAAAATAAGACCAGGAAGGGCGGGTCATGTGACTCGTACTCTATTGGACCAGATTATTAGTGACGTTATTTATCCAAAACAAACAGCTGGACGGGCTCAGACGCTAACAGGATGCTAACATGTTCATGCGTGTTAGCATGTTCCTATTGGCATGCTACCAGCGACATGCTAACGCGACACAGGGCTGTATCTTTTGGGAGGGGGGGCTCACCATGGTGTTCTGCCTCTGCTGCTCCTCCATCATGGAGACCTGACTAACGGGGGGCATGCCCACCACCACAGACTGCACACAGGACAGATCAGAGAGAAGGAGGAATGGAGAAAGGGGATGGGGGGGGGGTGTGGGAAGTGGGAGTGTGGGGGGGCAGGGAGGGGCACCGGAGGAAATAAGGCATGCAGAGATCAGCAGGCGACGGGGCAGCAGAGGTGTCAACAGGCAGAAAGGGGAGGGACCAGTGTCATTTACCTGCTGCTGGACGTTGCCGTGGGCAACAGGAATGGGGCCCGGGGGCCTGTTGAGGAAGTTCTGGTTGGGAGCGACCTGCCCCGGCTGCATCGGACCCCCTCCACCACCCAGCTGCTGCACACAGAAAGGAAACAGAACATTTTGTCAGCTTTATTTCTGGAGGCGCCGCCTCACCTCCACCTTCATTAGCGCCTTCGGTCGCCGCCGCTAACGCTTCACGTGTTTCTACAGGTTTTAGAAAGTCAACAGAAAGTCCTTTATTTGAAAAATAACAAACCAAAAAACCCAACGAACATTTTCTTTTTTGGTCAATAAATTTTGTTTTTTTCTGGCCATTCGGTCATTCTCAAAAAATTATTTTTTCGACCTGTCAGCCATTATAAAAAAAAAATTTTTCAGTCCAAAAACAATTGTTTTTATCATTTGGTCAGTCAAAAAAATTTTTGAAATTTTTGAAAGTTTTTTTTTTACCTGTTGTTGGTCTAAAAAAATCTTTTTTTTTTGGTAAAAAAAATATTTTTTTTTTTGGTTGTTCAGTCAGTCCCAAAAAATCTAAAAAAAAAATTTTTTTGGGGTTCATCAGTCTAAAAAAATTTTTTTGGCTGGTCAGTATAAAAAATGGTTACGTTTTCGACTGGTCAGCCGGTCTAAAGAAATTTTTTTTTCAGTCCAAAAAAATTTTCTTTCTATCAAAATGTTTTTTAGGGCCCGAAAAAAAAAATTTTCAGTCCACAATAAATTTTTTTTTGGGTCATTCATTTGGTCATAAAATTTTTTTTTACTGGTCGGTCCAAAAAACTTCATTTGGTCAGGTGGCTTAAAAATTTTTTGTTGGTTAGTCCAAAAAAAGTTTTTTTTTCATCCCATTGGTCAGTCTGAAAAAAATATCTTTTGGTCTGTCTGTCAGTCGGTCAGTCTAAAAAATGTGTTTTTCCCGACGGTTGTTATTACCTATTTTGGCCAGCGTGTTGCATTCAAGGACAAATTCAGACCGTTTTTGAAACTGTTTTGTTGATATTTGTATGTTTTCTGTGGTCTACGTGAAACTTTCTTCTGGATTTTTTCATCTTCCGACATTTTTTTTAACTTCCGATGAACCAACAATGTGAAAAAGAGCCGAACTGTAAAGACGGCGTCACGTAAAAACCAGGACCAACGCCATTTTTTTTATGCTTTCAGCTATTTTTTTTTTTTTTACACACTTTAGCGGCCGAGTGAGTGACTGATGCATTTCTGTTTCCACTTTTTCACTTCCCCCCCTTTAAAAAGGGTAATCCAATGGCAGTAAGTGCTGGAAATGTGCTGCGTCGCCAAAGGGAGGAGTTGGGGGGGGGGGGGTGGGGGGGGGGGGGGTAAATGTGTTTCCTTCCTCTTATAAACACAAATTATTAAAACCACAAGCTGGTAAAAAAATAAAAACCCAACGCTCTCACTCCGTCCTGCAGAACCTGAACGCATCACACCGGCGCCGCCGTCGTGGGATTAGTGAGTTCTGACTAACAATAACTGCACAACACGCAGCTTTGGGTCTGGGGGGGGGCACTACAGCTGCCTCCTGCTTTCTGCTGTGATTTATCTCCCGTCTTTAACCCACTAACCTGTAAAATCACGGATTTAAAGTCAGCATCGCTTCTTTTATTTTTCAGGGGGGAAACAACCGGGTTCCTGCCCCCTGAGCCCCCAGAGCCCCCGGCACAAAGAACCAGAACCAGCGGTCCAAACTGAAATTTTAATTACATTAAGGCTGCTGTAGCGCTTCCCTGTTAGCGATGCAGCGCTGAATATGTGATGATACACGAGAGGCAGGCGAGGAGGGGGGAGCCGACGGGGGGGTCTTCATTACAATTTCATGTCTCCTGCTTTCCTCTAAACGCCCCGACGCTCCGACAAACACGGCTTCGCCTCGCACACGGGTCGGACACGCTTCGATGGACACGTTAAAACCAGAAGGGGGAGTGGACAACGCGGCGCGGTCCGGCCCGTGTAGCTCCGCCCCTGGACGGGGACGCACCGGCGCTCTGAAACGGGATGCGGCCCGAGTCCCGTGGTGGAGACGACGGCCGATGCGACAGGAAGCCGGTTTAAATCAGCCCGTCTCCGGGGGCGACGGGAAGGAAGGGGAGGAGTTTGTGTGGCGCGGACGAGGCGACGGTTTGTAACCTGTGATGAACTCAGAGGCAGAAGCTTTTTTTACACACACACACACACACACACACACACACACACACACACACACACACACACACACACACACACACACACAAACCGCCGGGTGGAATATCGATCACACGCATCGACAAACGGCGGCGGTATCGGACAGGTGTGAACCGGTCCTGACACCGTTGTGTGTGAGCGCGTGTGTGTTCCTCTAGTGACGCCGTGGCGGGGACTTAGCCCGATGCTAACTCCGTTAGCCGCTAGCGGAGCGAGAGCCGTTAGCGGCTAAACGAAATGCCAATAACGATGCACCTGAACGCCGTGAACGATAAACCTCAATCCCCCCGGCGCTCCTCGGTGATACCTCCTCATTATCACCTCCTTCTGTTCTGGAACCCCCCCCCCCCCCACACACACACACACACACACACACACACACACACACACACTCACCACTCGGTGCTGCTGGACCTGCTTGTGGTTGGTGATGACCTGCCGGATGCCGTTGACGAAGCCGCTCTGGTCGTTGGGGATGAGGCCCATGAAGATCCTCTTCTTGGACGAGTAGAGCAGCATCAGCACCCGCACCTCGCAGGGCGACGTGGTGTGGGGGAAGTGGACGCAGCCGGCCTGGGGGGGGGGGGGTAGAGTAAAGGGTTAGGATGCGATACATCTCATCACATCACATCAGTTTTCCAAACCGCATGATTCTCCGGCCTGTACTATTTAGGTGCAGGAGTAGAACTCAGCTGAACGTTAGCCCCGCCCCCCGCCCCTCAAGCCCCGCCCCCCGCCCCTCAAGCCCCGCCCACTAGCATCCCAGAAAAAACTCTTCATGGTGACGGAGTCAAAGGCCCTCAACAGAAGTTGTGTCAGAACTGATTTCCTGGTTTGGAGACCTGGAGCTCCCCCTACAGGCCGTTCACAGGCACTGCAGCCCAGTAAAGGCAGGGGGCGGCGCCAGAACGCCTGTCACTAAGAGTTAACCAATCACGGATGAGATGTGGGGCGTGGGGGGCGGGGACACTTACGAAGCCGTTGGCCATGATGCGGTAGAGACCCTTCAGGGACTCCATGTCTTTGTGGGTGAAGAGGAACTGGACCATCCTGGAGTTCCTGAAGAGGTGACCCAAGGTCGTCTGATGGGGGGGGGGGGGGAAGAAGAAGAAGAAGAGGAGGAGGAGGAGGAGGAGGAGGAGGAGGAGGAGGAGGAGGAGGAGGAGGAGGAGGAGGACTCATAATGTATCGTTCATAAATGAAGGCGGATCCGTACCAAACAGAACCGGTCCGGGTCTCACCAGGAGCTGCTGTGGGATCAGCTGCATGATGAGCTTCTGGGGCCACTGGTCGGTGTTCCTGTTCAGAGAGGGGAGGTCAGACCCAAACAATCATATCCCCCCGCCCTCCCCCCCAACCACCACAGGTGGCCACGGCAACGCCTGATTGGCTACTCACAGGTTTTCGCCCTGGTTGACGTGAACCTGACACGGCAGCGATCGGGTCAGCTTGGTGGTGGAATCGATCGACGAGGCTTTGGGTTTCTGCAGGAGAAAGGAAGGGTTAACGGGAGGTGTGGCTCCGCCTTCTTTATTTCATTGGCTGTTGTGACCCCAATCAGAAGAAGCCATTAATAAAACCCGTCCAGGACCGTCTGAGAACGTCGATACTCCAGACGCTCTGATCCGTCCACTCAGGTCGCTCCGTTTTAACCCAATCAGCTGATTCTGGCTTACAGAGGGGGGAGGGGCGGGGCCAGCAGTCGATGGCGGCGATTGATCCCGCTCCGCCCACCCAACACTAACACTTGAAGGTCTCACGAGCGCCTCATGAAAGCCACGTACGTCCGTTTCCTGTCCGCGGCGCCGCCGTCGTGAACCCGATCGATTTGACCTGGAGCTGAACGAACGGCGGCGGGACGGAGAGACGATCGATCAGACCGGAGGATAATCAATGACAGGCGGTGATTAAGACTCACCGCGGTGACGGACGGCGCTGAGGATCACACGATCCGTCACGCGGTCGGCCTGCGGTCTCGATGCGCGGCTGGGACGACACGCCGGCCGGCGTTAGCTAACAACGACCGGCTGGGAGATCTCTGGAGCTAACAGCGTTTAGCTTAGCTTAGCTTAGCTTAGCCTACCAGCCACTGGGGTTTACCTCCTGCCACTCCAGAACGCCGGTCCACGCCACGACCTTATTGGCCACCACCTGCGGCTGTCCGATGGGGTTGGCGTTGCCTGAAGCTCCGGGGACGCCGGGCTGAGGAGGAAGCAGACGTCAGATGATGTCAGACGCTTTGACTTTGGAACAACAAATAAAATACTTACAAATTTTATGAAAACACAATTTTTTAGAATAAAATCAGTTAAAAAAAAAAGTTTAATTTTACAAAAAAGTGACGCAACAAATCCCCTGCTGTGCCACAGCGCCCCCTGGAGGCGGCTACCAGAACGACCCACCATGTTCGGCTGCGCCGACGCCCCTGTCGGCTGATTGGCCGTGGGTTGCGGCTGAGGCGGGACCTGCGGCTGCTGATTGGGCACCGGCTGTCCTGGAGGCGGAACCGGCTGCTGCTGATTGGGCGGGACTTGTTGCTGTTGTAGCAAGGGCTGCGTCGCCATGGTGACCGTGGAGATGTTGGGCTGGTTGAGCTTCACTCCGGGGACCGATGGGATGGTCGGCTGACCGGCGAAGGGAGGGCCCTGACTGACCAATCCTGTGACTGGAGGAGGGCGAAGGGGGCGGGGCACAGGTGAGGATCAGGTTTGAACCACAAAACAACTTTCAGGATTATTTTTTGTTTTAACGAACTCACAGCGATTCTTCTGGTTGCTGGCGGCTTCAACCGCCAGCTGCGCCGCCACCTGAGCGGCCGTCATGGAGGCTGCAGGATTCTGTCAGCGGGGGGGGGGGGGGGGGGGGGGGGGGGGGGGGGGGGCAAGGCTGAGGTGAAAACATTCCGGTGAAGGAACGGAGCAGGAATTAGCCCGACTCCTCCTGGAGGCGTGTCCGTTACCTGATAAGGGTGGCCGGCGCTGATGGGCGGAGCCTGCTGGGGAACGCCACCGCCAGGTTGACTGACGGGCAGCGGCTGTGGGGGGAGAACGGGTTTGAGCGGCCCTGGACCCCCACCTGGGGAGACTAGACAAAGAACAAGTTTTAAAAAGGATCTAAACTTATAGGATGTAAAGAAAAAGAATTCCACAAACGCTCACGGGGCAGCGAGATGCCTCTGACCAGCACCATGTGGAAGGGGTCCTGACTGTAGTCTGGGTGGGACTCGACGGCGCCCCCCACAGGCGATGCCCTCTCAAACAGAGCCCTCAGCGCCGGCAGCTTCCGGGGAGCCACCACAGAGAAGTGGATCCCTCTCTGGGGAAGAAGATAATAAAATGAATTCAGATGATTTTCGCAGATGATTTTTTTTTTTTTTTTTAAATGAAAGCAAATAAATAAAGTAAAACCTGATTCTAAACGTCCGCGTCAGCGTTAACTCACATCTCTGATGATCTTCACCAGGTTGTCGGCCGTGCAGCCGGTGTAGCTGACGCTCTCCACGGCAGGAAGCAGGTAGGGGGGAGAGTTACACAGCAGCACACACACTTTGTGGGTCTGACCTCTGGTGAGCAAAGAAAGGGAGCGGCGAGTTCAGAGCGACGCCACCTACAGACGACGTGACAGAAAAGAACACTCACATCTGCTCCCGCATCTTCTTGAAGTCGTCGAAGAGCTGCAACGCCACGGAGAGACCTTCTGCGATCAGGCTGCAGCTCTCGGCGCCGCCTCCCATGAACCTGAGCGGGAAGGAAACACATTTATTCGTCTTCATCGGAGTTAAATGAAACGAATCGTACGGATGAAAACCGACTGGATGCTGTCGATCCACGACACGAACTCGAAGGCCGAGCTGGTCGGAGCGTGACATTGGACGTAGGACTCGGGAGCGCAGTCCACCGTGTTGAAGACGACCAGACCGTATTGCGTCCCCCCGTACTGGAAGGACAACAGAAAGAGCAGAACATTCGTGTTAACAAATCCTTCTCACCTGACAGCACTAACATAGAATATGAACCAAAAAAAACCACTCACATCTCCACCGAAATCTGTTTCTGCCGGCGGCCCTCCATTGAAATATCTACAGTAGATCAGGATAAACAGATTCATTAAAAAAAGGAATATCTCTATCAACTGGGTGGGGGGTTGGGTGGGGGGTGTTTACTTACTCAATAGCTGGCAGTATGTAGTTTTTCCTCAGAGATTCAAAGTAGGGGCCGAGATTCGCCGTCCCTTCGATGACAAACACCACATCCGCCACCTGGTTGGTCCCAGACTTTGTGGACGGTTCCATGAGAGCTGAACCTGCAACCATGAGTCTAAGGAAGAAGACAGAACATTTAATTCAGGTCACATCAATACAGAATCAGCACAGGAGAAAAATCCATTCATTAAACTAATCGATCGATCCTATAACCTTCCCAGGATGTGGAAGCTGCTGGGAGAAATAACCAGGAAAGCATCATTTAATAACTCAGGTGTAAACAAAACAACAGATAATGAATTAAATTAGTATTTTAATTCAAAAATAATATTTGTATTTTTAAATTGACTATTTTTTTTAGGTGCTGTAAGGCCACAGAAATAAACGCTGTGTTGCTTTAAGTTCTGCTCGAGCTAACGCCGCAGCTATGAAGCTAACCTAGCTAACAGGGTAAAGCTAACCAGGCTAACTCACAGCTAGCTTGAACCGGTCGTTCGTGATTAGTTCTGCTAATAAACTTCATTTCCCAGATGAGACGGAACACATTCAGCCGAAGAAGAAGAAGCTTTATCGGTCAAAACATCCGAACTGCGCTTAGCATTTCATCCGTGTTAGCTTAGCACGTAGCTTTATCGTCTGCGAGCCATTTAAACCGGCTGATAAACATTTAACCGGAAGCTGGCGCTACTGACCTGATGTTACGAGGCCGCCAGTAGAACCGTGAGATCGTTTAAATCCAAATGTTGCATCAAATCAGCTTCAACGAAAGCCGATTTCTACAAAGAACTGCTAACATAACAGGTTTGTTATCGTTCTGACGGAAGTGAGTGAGAGGCCCGCCCTCAAGCTGTGACGTCACGCTCTTCTTCTTCCTTTCGTCTGACGCTCGGGAGGAGGTGCTGCCCCCTACAGGCCTGGACTACTAGGATTTTTGTATGACTAGCGATTCGTGGCGCACACATACTAAATAACATTAAAAATAAGATAATAAATATACGAAATAACAACAAAAACAAGATTTAAAAAAAATAAAAATGGAGAAAAATAATAATTTAGTCATAAGAAATGTATCAATTAGATGTCAAACCTCCTTCGTGGAAGTTGACTTTCTCACAATTTGTTGCTTACATGATACAAACTCATTTTCTCAACAATGTTGTAATGGAGCTCTTCCCTAGGGGGGGGTCCAGTGTGCTCTCCACAATTTTCACACAACTCATTTTGGTTTGAAATGTGTGTTGTTCCCTACCTCCAACAAATAATACTAATAAAATAATATCTAAATCCTTTTGTAATGTTTTAGTCAGGCAAAAGAAGGGCATAAATCATAACCTCTTGTTGGAGGCAATAATCTGTTTCATGCTAATTTGGATCTCTGGAGTCTTGAATTGTGTCCAGCAAACTGAATAAAACCTTTTCCTGCTCACCAGTCCTTTCATTGGATTGAGAGTAGCATTAATGAATTCATAAATTGTGGATGAAGTCATCCTTTAAGAAATGCTAACACAGCTCGGATGCCTGATGTCATCACTTTAATAAAATTATATAGGTTTAAATCCTCTCTTCACTCACCTTCCAAGCGCCCCATCAGTGGACAGAAAGATTATCGTATCTGCATCAAATCCATCTAATGAGTGTCCTGAGGGAGACACAGAGGGTGTCCAACATTCGCCTTACTTCAAAGATAAAAGTAAGACCCTGAGAGGAGCGAGCGTCACACCATCAGGTCCAGATCCTTCAGATTTGCCCTTGATTTTAGAAATAGAAGTAAATCCAGGATGAGTCATGAAGGCCTTTTACTGTTCTCTGCTCACTGATCCAACCAAAAGGGACAAAAGAATCGGATGGTGGTGTGAGTCATCCTACATGACGAGAATGTATATTTTATTCTCTAAAGACACAGATATATCTATGCAAAAGACTCAGAATGGCTCCAACAGAGTCGTCAGAGCCGAAGCCTTTTAATTTGATAGCTGTGAATATATTTCCTGTTCATACTAAAATCACCTTGAAAAACAAACCAAGTGAGACGGGAGGCAGAAGTCACACCTGTCAGTTTTATTCATACGAGCTGAATGGACCTTAAAAATCAATCTAGCTCGCCCAGCGGTCTCTCTCTCTCTCTCTCTGTTCCTGTAAATCAACTTAAACAAATTTAATCCGCTCTGGTCGTCCAAACAAGATGGTGTTCCCCTTCAATAGAATTACAAAGCACTCATGGAGCTCATACTTCGGTTGACCCCGTCGGTCAAGTGAAAAACTGATTCCTGGATCTTCATTAAAATGTAATCGACTCTTGTTCTAAACAAGAAAATCATTAGAGAAGACAAGACATGTGAATATTATAAACAGACGATGACGAGTCAGAGCAAAAACAAAACAATCAGCACCGATGAAACCATTAATTTTACAAAACGGCTTCTGGAACTAAAATATCCCCCAATCCTGAACTCCTGGCTCCACATCTGGATCGGTTTATTTGAACTGGAACGTAGAACCTCTGCAGAAACACTGGAGTCTTCTGCCTGCTGTTGTAACAGATCTCCAGGAGATGGCGGCAAACATCTACAGTAAGTACAGTAGAGGCCTCATCTGGCAGGAAGCATCTGAAGGGCCCTTGTCTCAGAGCGACAAGAGTCTACTTAAGCCTGAACATGAAGGAAAGGCTTCAGAGACGTCGGCCATGACGCTCTGGAAGCCGTGCTCTCACGCATTTTTACCAAACTGAATCTGCTTTTCAGGTTTAACTGGTTTCCAGACCTCAGAGCTGAAAGCAGGACCGTAATTACAGCAGCTATCATCAGGCTAACCTGCTGTCAGATCCGCACAACGCACCAGAGGCTAGCCAGCAGTGGTAACACATCAGTGCGTTTTGTGTGTTTGTGTTTGTGTGTGTGTGTGTGTGTGTGTGCGCGGTTCCAACAATAGCATCCAGTCCCCTGTGGCGCCGCCAGCCAGTCAGCTCAGCGCTGGTTGGGTGAAGGGCTTCAGAGCTCATCAAACTCCAAACCTCCCACAGAAACGACGCTCCGTGTCAATTTAACCCACATTCCAGGGGGGCCAACAAGCAGGGTTTTTGCATTGGAGGCGTAACAAAGCAATCCTGCACCTGGCGACCCAAGAAAAGTTCACGTATCCCCGAATCTACCCTCCAAATGCAAACCTGCAAACCCCTTTGGCCTTGCTTTTATTTTGATGGAGCAAAATTAAACAGACGGCACGGCTTGTGTGTTTGTGTGGATGCGCGAGCGTAGGTTTTTCTTTGCAACCCCGATGTTGCTCAGAGAGATAGACCGCGAGCCGCGCCGCTTTCAACTTCAACACAAACAGAGCTAACAGTTGCCAAGCAATTACAGGAAGCCTCTCCCGGCCAGACGTCTCCCTATTCTCCTGACTTTTTTTGTGTGCAGTCAGAGAGTGACACAATAAAATATGAATGAGTAACACGGATGACCCCACGTCTGCCAGATCCAGGTGGGGGTGGTAAAGCCAATCTGTTTCCCGGTCGGGAGACCCCAGCTGGGATGCTAAGGGGCCAGATGCTCTGGTCACGACAGGTAATCAGAGCCAGCATGTTGATGCATCAACGTCCACCCAGTGGGTTAGCTAGCAGAGATACCCGGAGGCGCTGAAATACCCTACTGGGTTAGGCTGGAGGCATCTAGGCAAGGAGTTACGATCGGGGTTTTAACTCCCGTCCCTCAAAGCAAAAGTTTTCCAATCCGGTCATTATCTGCTCGCCTGCGTTCCAATAGAAAGTTTCTTGATTGACGGCTTCCAGAAGGTTCAAATCGAGTGAACGCCAAAGCAGATCAACAAGAACCCGATCCCTGAGTACCTCAATCCCCTTAATACCTGGAAGCTGCCTCCACAAACATCTCTTTAAATAGATTTTCTTGATAGTCTTTGCTAGCACTGAACGTGTGCACCATGCTCGGATAGGATGCATGCTAACAACTTTAGCTTTCATCCAGACTTTCACCATTGTATCCTGGTTGCTGAGGTGTGCAGAGATCATGACATACAAGTAGTCGAGCTTGTTCCCATGCTTCAGACGAGATCTGCTCCATCGATTCTAGCTAAGAGGGTAGAGCAAAGGTTGGACGGGGTACAGATAGCGTCTTTACAAATCAATTTGGCATGTGGAAACTTGGCGTTGTCTTTCTTTATTTATAAGTCTTCATTGTCTTCCGATGTTCAGATGAAGGCTGCTACACCATGTCGGCCCAGAGGCAAGAGAAGGAAGTAAAGATCTTTGCTAACTGACCTGCGGTTCATTCATCACCAAAGGAAAGAAGCCCGAGTTGAGACGAGTCCCCCTGCTGTATGAAGCACCGAAGGGTGGCGGCGGCGGCTGATGACTCTGCTGAGTTTTGGAGTTTTATTTGTTGCGTTGGGGTATCGTGTTGAAACCTCCCACAGCTAAACCAAAGGAATTCACATTTTCGGCATGAGGAAACGCCAATCCGCCCAGGGTGGTACGGTTTCCTGGTGGAGGTGAAGCACTTCCTGTCGGGGCCGTGAAAGTAAAATTCGAGGTATAACATTAAGCGCAGCTGGAGGCGTCGAGGGAACCCGAGACACTAAACTATCACCGGAAGCCACTCCGTCCATCTTTAATGAAGCGTGAGACTTCATTATGGTGCTGTATAATAATCAGATGCATTAGCAACGCGAGCTAACACCCTGCTGTCAGCTTACTTTAGATAAATCCTCCAACAGCTCTATATCGCACACCTCCTCCCGTCTCCCCTCCCGCTTCGCCTCTCTCAGCTCACTGAACTGAGTGAAATGTCTTTCCGACTAAATGATTTCTTTTTATTTTTTTTTTGTGCACGGTGGGAACGTTGCCATGGAGACAGCAGCCCTCCCTCCCTCCTCCTTCCTCCTTTTTTTTTTTTTGGCCCCTCCTTCCCCTTTTCTAGCTCTCGGCAGCGTTAACGCTAACCGGTGCGCCGTCACATGTGAACGCACACGTGTAACGGCGGCGTTAGCGTGTCCGCGTTCGGCTGCAGGTGTCTCATAATCCACACCCTCTCTTCTCCTTCCTCCTCTTCCTCATCCTCACTGTAATCCTCGTCTTCTTCATCCTCCTTCATTTGTTTCCATCATTTTCGCGTCTCTTTGCTTTGAACATGGACGCTTCCTCAAAAACGAGGCCGGATGGCGACTCCGACACCGGAATTTGGCCGCTGGAGCCACTTTTTTTTCGGCAAAACGCGATAAAGAATTCATGACGAAAGCGGCTGAATAATTCCACGACTGGATGCTTCGGCCGGAGGAGGAAGTTCTCTGCAGGTAGAGTCTTTACCTTCCAGGCCGGAGTCAAATATAGACTCTGGAACAGCCGTGAGTCGTTTGGTTTAAATATAGAAACTGTCTGGGATGTGTGACAGCAGCTTCGCTGCTTCCTCTTCCTCCCCCCTTTACAACCCCCCCCCCACCTCCAGTCAGACACAACGGGCTGGATGATACATATCCTTTATTTCCTTTCTTTCAGCCACACGGTTTACTTACACATTCGGCTAACTCCTGCGACCCGGATCGGCTTCGTCACCGGAATATTCTCTTCCCCAATAAAAAAGTAAACATCTTGAATAAATTATATGTAAAAAAAACAACAACAACAACAACAAACAAACAAAAAAACAAAAAACAAAACACAAGTGTTAATTTAAAAAAAAAAAAAAAAAAAAAAAAAAAAAAAAAAAAAAAAAAAACACCAATTTGAGAAAAAGATTAATACAGCATCATCAATGTTATTTCATCACGGTTGTTTTGGACCAATGGCAGGCCTCCGTTTAGTCATCATTAGTAGTATTAGTATCAAGTTGTCAGATTTTGCTTAAAGCATCACTTATATAATTTTCATTGCATCAGGTTGACATCATTCATGTTAATATAAGCATGCAAACATGTCCCCCCCCCCCCGCCACCGTTTCGGAACTGCACTAACACGAGAAGACAGCGAGAGAGACGGGGGTGAGATTGGGGGGGAGGAAAGGAGGGCAAGATGGAGGGATGGGGTGGGTGGGGGGCAAACGAGCAATCGGACGGTAATCGAGGGGACGGGGGGGCAGGGGGAGAGGGGAGGGGGGGGACGTGGCGGTTGGTGAGTTTGGTAATCCATCACTGGGGGTGGGGTGGGGGGGGCAACACCACGACTAACTGGGGTTGACCCCAGCAGGGTCGGCACCGATTGGATCGATTCCTGAATCCGCTTCTACAGGAGCGCCGTTAACCCTCAGCTGATTGTCACCAGTAGCCACACCCACTTACCACCCCCCCCACCCCCCAGCTGAAGGTCCACAGTCCCAAGCTTAGTTAGTTAAACATGTGTTTGTATGTGTGTGTGCGTGTGTTTATGACGAACAGGAAGTACTGCAGTGCATTATGGGTAACGTTGTTTTTTTTGGGGGGGGGGTAGCGGCGGCAAGGGGCGTGGCTTCACAAACCGAC
Source organism: Antennarius maculatus (assembly GCA_013358685.1). Taxonomy (NCBI): domain Eukaryota; kingdom Metazoa; phylum Chordata; class Actinopteri; order Lophiiformes; family Antennariidae; genus Antennarius; species Antennarius maculatus. The sequence goes on from CM023620.1 coordinate 1,843,226, forward strand.
AGGAAGTGCAGGAACTCCAGGCGTAACACTTCCTCCCTGATTTAAATTCGCCGTGATCTGAGAATAAGTTGTTTGTTTATTTGTTTGTTTGTTTATTTGTTTGTTTGTTTATTTGTGTGTTTGTTTATTTGTGTGTTTGTTTTTTCTCACAAATTGAATCAAGTCGTTAAAATCATCCAACGTTTTAGTTTTCAATCCGAACCCACCGGTAATTTTTTTTATTTATTTTTTTTCCCCGCGTCGGACAAACAGTTCACAAAGTTACTGGAAGAAGTTCACGATCAACACGGTTACTGACATCAGGCAAAGGGGCGGGGCCAGAGAGGAGGGGGCGGGGCCATCGGAGACGACACGGACGACACGAACGAACGTTTTCCCCACCGACTCACACACACACACACACACACACACACACACACACAGGCAGGCACACGGACGCCACAGGGGTCCTCGTGGGGGGGACACGGGACGGACGACACGTTTTTCAGTCCTTGGATGGCGTAAAGATGGAAAAAAAGGGGGCGGGGCGAGGGATGGAGGCGGCGAGGGAGGGGTCACAGTGACACACAGGCATACACACACAGGGACGTGCACAAATACAAAACAAACACGCCCGAAAACACAGAAACACACACTGAGAAAAGCAACGCACACGCGTGTGTCCTTGGAAAGTCTTGGAAAGGGAGGGGGGAAGGGGGTGGCTTGATTTTGTTGAGGGGGGTGGGGTAAAGAATAAATTCCTGGAGAGGTAGAAAAATTAAGTCAAGGGGGCGGGGCTTCCTTCCCTGGTGGGGTCGGTGGGGGGGGGGGGGGGGGGGGCGTCTCGCCTCGGGGTTAGTCCACGTCTCCCGGACGCCCCCACCCATCCCGGACGAACCAATCAAAAGACGACGACGATGATGAAGATGAGGAAGTGGGCGGAGTCCAGAGTGGCGTCACATGCTCGTCTTCCCTCTGACATCATTAAAGACGCGTCGTTGTCTTTCCTCTGGGGGAGGAAAGAAACGTTTGAGACCGGCGTCCACAGGGGGGGTCAGGGGGGTCAGGAGGGCTCCGGGGTGGGGGGTTGGGGGGGGTCCACCTGGGGGGTTCTGATAGAACGACTGTCCACGAAGAAAAATATCCACATGATGCTCCTCTGCTAGACTGTCTGCAACCTTTGGTCCTTTGGTCCTCTTCTCTGTTTTTATTTATTTATTGTTTATTGTTTTGTTTTGTTTTGAGGAGAGAGAGAGAGAAGGTAACCCCCCCCCCCAAAAAAAAACCCCTAACACCCCCCCCCCATGAAACACGACACTAACCTGAAGCACACGTGAACTACACACATACTACAAACTGGATGTATTCCTCTGTGTGTGTGTGTGTGTGTGTGTGTGTGTGTGTGTGTGTGTGTGTGTGTGTGTGTGTGTGTGTGTGTGTGTGTGTGTGTGTGTGTGTGTTGGATCTACACCTGATTTGTTTCATCTTTTTTTTTTTTTTTTTTTTGCGTTTGTAAATGAATCGTCTTGATGTTCGTGACGGATGTGTGTGTGTGTGTGTGTGTGTGTGTGTCCCACCCGACCCCCCCACAACTGATCCCCCTCCCACCCCCACCCCAGCTTGAAAACGGCAGCACAGGACTGTGAGGATTCGTTAGCAGGAGCAACGTTAGCGTCTGTCTCACGTCTGATGGGGAGAATTATTCACAGATGAGAGGAAGGAGAGGAGACGTCTGGGGGGGCGATGGAGACCTGAGGAGAGAAGGAAAGGAGGGATGAAGGAGGAGAGGAAGCAGAGTGGGGGGGGGGGGGCTAAAGCAAGGGGGAGGGGGCTCACAGCTTTAGTCGGAGTGGGGGCTGTCCACCACGATGTGAGGCTTGGGGGAGGACGCCGTAGTCGTCTTGGATACGAACGTTCCGATCGCCTTTTCCTGCAGGGGAAACAGGGACGAGGAGTTCTTCATCATCATCATCATCATCATCATCATCATCATCATCATCATCATCATCATCATCCAGGACGGTTGCTACGGAAACCAGATTCTAATCCGGGGCCGACGGCGACGGGATCAGTCAGTCAGGAAGAACCACGCCGACACAGTTCTGATGGTTTGTTTGATCTGGTGTTCAACTGGTTGCTATTGGCAACCGACGTTTTCCAGATGCAATAAACAGGAAGTTTAACTTCTAGGTTCTCTTTGTTTGTTTGTTTGTTTGTTTGTTTGTTTGATTTACGATCTCCCAAAAATCAATCAAAGTCATTTCCTGGGGACTCTGTGAAGGGGCGGAGCCTGACAGAGAAGGATGACCTCATTTCCTGTCCGTCCTGAAGCGCATTCCCAATAAATAAATAAATCCAGACACAAACAATTAAAACACATTATCCAATTCATCAATAACTTTGATATAGATTATCTAAATCAACAGCAGCTTCTAGAAACATCATCATTTGTTAACCTGTTGCTGTTAGAAACTGATTTTTCTTAAGATCTGGAGCGTAAAACAAACAAAATCAAATAGAAAAAAAAAAACAAAACAAACATAAGCAGTTGTTAAAACTTGAAATTTTTTTGATTAAATACAAAATAAATTTATTTTATTCTGCATTTTGAACCATTCAAATATTTTATTTCGAATTTTATTTATTCAAATTTTTTTTAATTTAATTTTATTATTTAATTTTGAATTAATTAATTAATTTAAAAAAAAAAAAAACTAATTTCTAATTTAATTTGAAAGTTAGTCATTTAAAACCTACTAAACTCATTTTCAATGGCCGGTGGCGCCACTGCCTGCTGCTGCTAGTGACGGATGACATCATCGAGCCAGTAGCAGACACACACACACACACACACACACACACACACACACACACACACACACACACACACACACTCACCTCCACCAGCTGATGCCAGTGCTCTATTGGTTTGCGTGGATTGGCCAGCATGGCCGCCCAGTGCTCCCTCCCCGGTCCTTCAGCATCGCTGCCGACGCGACACATCCCGATGACCTCGTTGTGACCGATGCTGACATACGACATGGGGGGAGGGGGAGGGGGGCGGGGGAGGGGAGGGGGGGGGGGATGGGTGAGAAAGCAGGGAAGGAGGGGGACAGAGACGGAGAGTCTCATTTATCAACCTTGACGACTGGGAAAGGAGTCCAGGAAGGATATTCAATAGCAGCCCGCAAACACCCCCCCCCCGAGTGAAAGCCTGGTGTCAGTGAGACACAGGCGCAGACACACAGAGGACACGCCCACCAGCCCACAGCGGCGCACACACACACACACACACACACACACACACACAGAGTAAATCCTGTCCACCTAACGGGGGGGGGGTGTACTGGCAGTGCTGCACTTCTTCCACCTCCATTAGCATTAGCACAGGCTAATGCTTATTCATGAGGCGACTGTCGATGCCAATCAGGGCGTGTCCACCAGGATGGGGGGGGGGGGTGCTCCAACGGGAGGCCCTCGTCGTGTTCGACGCCATTAAAACACCCGGACCCAGAAGTGACAGGAAGTAGTTCATTACAGGTGAGAAGAAATGCGTTCATTAGCCACTCATGCTAATGAGGGCGCTAGCAGGGACGCTAGAAGTGTTAGCACACGCTCCTGAGGGGAGGGGGGGGGGGTTCCAATAGGATGTAAACGCAAAAAAAGGAAGTCGTTCCCGCCTGGTTATTTTTGGGTAGGCTGTTCCTTTAAAGCTCCACCCTCTATGCCCCACCCACCTGGCGCTGCACCTGTACTTGCGTCTACAGCTGCACCTGTGCCTGCTGCTGCACCTGTATGTACACCTGTGCCTGGGCCTGTGCCAGCACCTGCAGCTGCACCTGTGTCTGCACCTACACCTTCCCTGCGCCTGCGCCTGCGCCTGCGCCTGCGCCGGCAGCCACTCACCAGTCGTAGTCCATGACGGCGATGATGATGGAGACGCTCTCGATGTTCTCGTTGGGGATGTCGAACACCAGCGCCTCGTTGTAGGTGGGGTTCAGCGTGTTCTTCTTGATGGAGGTCTTCCTCTTTTTTAGTCTCCGCCCATCGCAGATCAGAGAGGCCTTCACGTACGGGTCTGTGGATCGGAACAAAATTTCAGCGTCGGCTTGACGAAGAAACTCCGCCTCCGACTCCAGGATTCCCCCGCCCATCACAAATTAGCGGTCATGTGACGTGGAGGCGTCGGTCTCTACCTGAGAAGCCGGTCAGGTCCATGGCTTTGAGGTTGGTGGCCTTGATGACGGTGGCGGTGAGCCTGCCGGCGGTGGGCAGGTAACACAGCGAGAAATTAAGCTCCCCGAGATCAGCCTTCTCCTGTGGGTCACCACACACACACACACACACACACGCACACACACACACACACACACACACGGATCAGAAACACACACCCCTCCCTCAGAGGACAGGAGCTACTGATGCGGACAGGCAGGGCATCTGGGCGGAGGCGAAGCGCCGTCGCTCTTAATAAATCATTCGCCAATCCATCGATGTCCACCGGTGGGGGAGAGTGTTAAGTAGAGGCGACCCCCCTCCCCCCGGCCCCCACCCATCCCATCCCTCACTCCCCTCCCACCCCCCCTGCCCCTGGTGGTCTCGGCGGTAATGACACTCGGGATATTCAGGTCACGCTGAGGCTTGACGACTCCTCGGCGACTCCAGGCCCCCACCAATCGATGCTACTCTGAGTGGGATAAGGGGGGGGGGGGGGCAAGTGGGAGTGGGAGGGAGGATGTGTGGGGGGCCCCGACGCTTTACGCTTAATTAATAAACCAAACGCCCACGCCAAAAAAACAGCCTGGGAGCGATTGGCTGTCGGCGTTCTCTCTATGCAGACGACACGTCGCTCTCCAGTCGCCAAAGCAAAGAAAGACTTTAATCGTTTTAATCCCTAAAGAAACTGAAAACTTTAGTCACCACAAGTCATTTAATCTCCGAACCGACGGCGTTTGGAACGTTTCATTCTCTTAATTCTGTCGTTTAAGGATCTGCTCGTCGATGGTGCGCTTGATTCCAGTCGGTCACGTCCGATTGGCGCCAAAATCTCTGCATCAAGTTCCTGATCTTAAAACGACCGACCGTCCTTTAGACAAGTGAACGCAACGTTCTTTTTTTTCCCCACGTGTAAATATTTTAAATGATTTTTCGATCGTGAAACGACCTTTAAAATCCCCACAGACGGATTTAATTTAAAGTGTCTGACGCGGTTTTTTTCTTGCGAGAAGGAAGTCGAATGTCTGTATCGGCATTTAATCTTTCTAGCTCTAGAGTTAGAGTTAGACCAACCCTAATCCTAAACCTCATCCCAATCCGCCCCCTTACCGCGGTGCCCTCCACGATGTCCCTCCACACCGGCTTGTCTCCGCTGCCCTCGCTGAAGTCCAGCAGGTTGTCCACGACCACCTGACCAATCAGGTCGTGTCTGGAGAAGCGGTCGAAGTCGTAGACGGAGAAATGCAGCTTCCTGGAATGTAGCTCATTCAGCGGCACGCCGAACTGGAACGTCTCGTTGAACACGGGATTCAGGGTCTTCCTGTGGACCTGGGGGGGACACGGAAAGACACGCCAGCCGGAGAAATTAGCGTGTAATTATTTGGTGCGTACGCTTTTTTTCCAATTAAATCCGTACTGATGAGGAGGGAATTGGCACGAGGAATACGGGTGAACAAACATCGGCGTTTTTTTACAGGCTGCAATTACAGGGAGAAGGAGTTCTCGCTCCAGCACACGTTCCACACACACTTCCTGTCACACTTCCTGTTCGCTCCGACGCGCTCGCCGGCGTCTTATTATAATCACTATGAATGTATTATAATCACTATGAATGCATTATAATCACTATGAATGTATTATAATCACTATGAATGCATTATAATCACTATGAATGCATTATAATCACTATGAATGTATTATAATCACTATGAATGCATTATAATCACTATGAATGCATTATAATCACTATGAATGTATTATAATCACTATGAATGCATTATAATCACTATGAATGCATTATAATCACTATGAATGTATTATAATCACTATGAATGTATTATAATCACTATGAATGCATTAGAATCACTATGAATGCATTAGAATCACTATGAATGTATTATAATCACTATGAATGTATTATAATCACTATGGTTGCATTATAATCACTGTGAATGCATTATTATCACTATGAATGTATTATAATCACTATGGTTGCATTATAATCACTATGAATGCATTAGAATCACTATGAATGCATTATAATCACTATGGTTGCATTATAATCACTGTGAATGCATTATTATCACTATGAATGTATTATAATCACTATGGTTGCATTATAATCACTGTGAATGCATTATTATCACTATGAATGCATTATAATCACTATGAATGCATTATAATCACTATGAATGCATTAGAATCACTATGAATGCATTATAATCACTATGGTTGCATTATAATCACTGTGAATGCATTATTATCACTATGAATGCATTATAATTACTATGGTTGCATTATAATCACTATGAATGCATTATAATCACTATGAATGTAGTATAATCACTGTGAATTATAGTCACTATGGGTGCATTATAATCACTATGGTTGCATTATAATCACTGTGAATGCATTATTATCACTATGGATGTATTATAATCACTATGGTTGCATTATAATCACTGTGAATGCATTATTATCACTATGGATGTATTACAGTCACTATTTATACATTATGATTTTTAGGAATATATTATAATGACTATGAATGTATTATAACCACAATGAATGTATTATAATCACTTTGAGTACATTATGATCACTATAAGTGTATTATAATCATTATGAATGTATCATAATCAGATTGAATACATTATAATCACTGTGAATGTCTCCACAGCTGTAGCGGCGGAGGGATAACCTTCTTAGCCTCATGTTTCGTTGCCTGGCAACAGAAATCATGAAGTGTATTTAAAAATGAGAGTCAGAACTCTTTTTCTTTGTCCTAGGTATAATTTCTCAGAATTTATTCCAGAATGTGTTTTAATTAGAGAGGAAATGAAACCAGACGCAGGTATTTTATAGATTCCCTGTTGATGCTGATTTATTAGTTCATTTCCTCGCTGTAATGTACTTTTTTTTCCCTCCAGTCGGTGTTTTTTAAAATAATTTTCACATGTTCGACTTCTGCACCGATGATTTCATTCCAGTCACAAACAGGAGTTGAAGGTTTGTCAAAGATAAGTGCAACCGGATTTATGAGAAAAAGCCCAAGAAGCCGGCAGCCTGTTTGACAACACGTCGGCTGGTTTGAAGAGGCTTCCAGATTCTTCAAAGACTTGTGTTTTTGCTGGTGTGAATATAAAAAAATACCCCAGCAAAGTACATTTTCAATCACTTCTACAAGCTGTTTGACTCCTTCGTCTTCTTTCTTTTTTTTTAAAAAAAGGATATTTTTACAGAATTTGCAGCAACATTTCATGAAATAAAATTTCTTTCTGAACTTTTTCAAAAAATGTGATCGTCAGTGGAGTCTCTTGTTCACCTTCTTTCTGCATTTGGAACGTGGGAGGAAGCAGGAAGACCTTGATGGAACCCACGCAAAATAAAAGCCTCACACAAAAGGCCGAAACCACTTCCTGTTTTATCCAAAAAAGGTATTTCCTTCTCTGACTCGAGAGACTTTCAACTGGATCTTACTGTCAAACATGATGGCATCTAAATGCAGCGGTTCCTCTACTTACGAATGTCTCTACATATGAAATGTTCTACTTACAAACGCCTCAACAGGAAAATATTGCCTCTAGTTACAAAAGAAATTTTGAGTTACAAAAGGTAAAAATACAGTATGGGCTGATACTCGCAGCTCCCACAGGTTCCTGAACGCAACATTCTTATAGCTGCTCTGCCATTGGCTATTACCTAGTATCCTGGCATCCCATTGGCTAAGAGGGATCTCTGTGTGGAGCTGGATAGGTGCAGCGTCCTCGTCATTCGGCCCTCACCCATGAGGTGTTCTGATAGTTTTACGTAAATATATTAACTTTTAGAGTATTCACTATGGACCCCAAGAAAGTGACGGAGAAAAGAGGAAAAGAAAAGATGAAGAAAAGAGTTTTTTTGTCCGTACAAACAAAGCAAGAGATGATAGAAAAGCATGAAAAAGGGATGCGTTTGGTTGATCTCTCCAAAGAATATGGCCGTAATGCATCTACAATCACCACGTTATTAAAACTAAAGGAAGTTTAAGGAGTTTAAGGCATGGCGTGGGTGGTTGGAGAAGTTCAGAAGGAGGACTGGAATTCACTCTGTTGTTCATGGTGAGGCAGGAGCGCATGAACCAAAGAGGGTAAAAAACAATGAGGACAGCAGTTAAAAGGTTAATGACCATCATTTGATTCTTTATTCTTTGGTTTTTTACGTTATGCACAACTCTCATTTATTGTGTAATAATCTAATTCTGACATGTATTTGTTACATGTTTTGATGCATTTTTATGCTTTATAAAACATTTATGTCGGAATTTGGGGGGGCTTGGAACAGATTAGAGCATTTGCATGGAAAACACGTCTCTACTTATGAAATTTTCTACTTACGTAATTTCTTCCAGAACCAATTAATTTCGTAAGTAGAGGTACCGCTGTACGGTCAATTTTCCAAACCCGACTTACGTCGCCGCATGAGCAGCTTTGTCGTGTCGGCGTTTTGGCGCCTGATGACGACATGTTAGCATCGGATCAAACGCACAGCTGATGGAGACGCCGTTAGAAACACGAGAAGCTCCGGCGTCGCCTTTTTTTTTTTTTTTTTTTTTTTTTTTTGAAATGATGGATAAAAATGTGGTAAAATGTGAGAGGTGGGAAAAAAAGAAAAGAAACCCACGTTAATAAGGACGTGATTGAATTGAGACAATTATCGCCACTCCAAACAAGCTCTATTATGTAAATGACAAGCGTTCACACTTTTCAAAAGAGGCTTTTGTGACACGCAGGAGGCAGTCGCACAAAGGGGACATTGTCGTTTCAATTTTTTGTTTTTTTTCCCGGATACGGAACAGTTCAGACCCGTTTCAGCTTTAGAAATTTCTCCCCCGTTTCAGGATGAAACGGGGATGAAATCCTCACACTGAGAATAAATTAGAGAGGATTTTATTGTAATGCTAAGGGAACATTTCCTGCAGCAGAACTTCCTCAAACGTGTTCAAATATTGACTGGATCGCCCTGAAACACCAGCAGAAACATGCTAGCTAAGCTAATGGTAGCATCCTGAATAAAAGATGCTATAGATTAGATTAGATTAGATTACAGTATTTTCCACACTATAAGGCGCACCTAAAAGCTTTTAATTTTCTCAAAAACCAACAAAGCACCTTATAATCCAGTGTGGTTTATAATCCAAGCAAAACTCCGACCACAATTCGTTCCGGAGGGCTGTTCGAATAGCGATTTCTTCGAATTCCAAATATTTACAAATAATATAAATGGTCACATCAAAGAAATGTAAAAGAAAGACGCAAACACGAGAAAGAAAGAAAAAAAAAAACATGGACGTAATCAGGTTAGCCTAAGGTACGACTTACCGTCGTCTTTTGGACAGAAGTTTACGATACGGTAACTCGTACCAGAGGCAATGGAACGCAAATTAAGTGAAAAATTATTGAATACAGTAAACTAAAATAAAAAACACATTACAGTTAAAGCATAAGAACAATAAATATAAGATATTACCTTTGCGATCGTTGGAGTTTGACTTCCAAATTTCGTTCGACTTCTTAGACAAAAAAATTCCAAAGTTTTTGGTCGAATTCTGATTTGTTCCATGTCTAAAGCGTTCGAAAACCAAGGTTTGCTTATATAGGGAAAAAGTTTTATTGGAGGTGCGCCTTGGAGTCCAGAAAACATAGTGTACGCTCGTAAAACTGATGAGTCCACATGAGGAGGTCGGGTAATCGGGAAGAAATGGGCCGGGTGGCAATGTTTTATTTATTTGTTGTCGTACCAGGAAGTGAATGCGCAGGTGAATCCGGAGAGGGCGGGGCCTCACCTTGGTTTGGAACTTCTTCTTCCTGTCTGGCAGTAGGTAGATCTTCACGTACGGGTCGGAGAAGCCGTTGGCGTCCTTGGCTGGCAGGTCCAGAGCTTTGAGGATCTTCACCACCAGCTGCTCCGTACTGAAACACACACACACAAACAGGTCATGTGTGTGTGTGTGTGTGTGTGTGTGTGTGTGTGTGTGTTGCACTGTCAGTGGTGTTCAATGCGAGCTCAGACGTACAGGCAGACTCATTAATAATCCTTAACGCCGTGGCCTTTATCCCGCTCTCCCTGAGGGACGCCTCCGCAGGGCTGTTAGCGCGCAGGAAAACAAAACGCTCACCAGAAGAGGAGGAAGAGGAGGCGACGCCGGCGGCGCGCCGACGCTGACCTTTCACTAAAACCGTTAACAATCACTATCATCAGTGCTTGAACTTATTTGGTTGATTGATCGTGTATTTGTTGTGCATTTTAATCACCATCGCATCGATCGACTAAAGCAAACTCCTCGTGGCGTTCCGAGATGAATCCAAGGAGCCGGCGGGGTAATTAGTGAGGTACGAAATAACGCAAAACCGCCACACAAAGACACAAGATAGTTAGATTTTTAAAAAATGTTTGTTTTTTTTATGTGTTTTAACGTTTAGAAGTTAAAATATTAAATGTATGGACGACAATTATTGGACCTCCAATCATCTGTTTAAATTGTTGTGTGTTGAATTGTGTGTTTATTGGTGAAATTACACAACAGTTAATTTCCTAAGCTGCTAGTCTGCTGATTATTTTCTCAAATAAACTTTAAAATGTTTTTTAAATTCTTCCGTTTCAGTCTCTCTGCATCCGAGAAGAAGTTTTGTTTTAATGGTTAATAAACTGTGTTTATTTTTTAACACAGGTGTTCATTTTTTTTTTGTGTGTTAACGGTTAATAAAAAAATGTAAAATTATTTAATTTAAAAGAGAGACTTTATTACATTTAAATCACATTACTTTTATTAAATGACATTAAATTTACATACATTAAATACGATTAGGTGTTTACGTAGGAGTGGGTGTGTCCTCTCGTAGCTGGCTCCGCCTCTTCTTATGATAGCAAATATGGTAATGGTGGGAGGGGCTTGTGATGATATGGTTTGCATTTAAATAGCGGGGAAAAAAAGTGGCGGGAATGCGAAGCAAACGGTGGAAATAATGATAGAAATTATTGATGGACAGATTCCTGTCCGTCAATCGGACGTTTAATCGATGGATGATTTCAGAAAAGGTTTTAGAAAAGGTTAAATCAAACTCGTCAGCATTAGAGGAAATACCAAAATTAGCAAAAATATACCAAAATATACCAAAATAATATAAAATAATAATAATATAAAATAAAATTATAAAATAAAAAATAAAATAATAAATAATAATATAAAATAATAATAATAATATAAAATAACAATAATAATATAAAATAATAATAATATAAAAATTTACCAAAATACCAAAATTATCAAAAATATTTCCTATTTTGTGGGAATTAAAGCCGCTTCCAGTTCGGTATTTGCAGTCAGACGCTCCATCCAGTCGTGTGGCGCGGCGTTTATTACGCGTTTCATCAGCGGATGAGGACGAGGACGGCTCGGAGGGTTTTAATCAGCCCTCGTTAGACTGTGTCTCCCCGCGTTAACCAGTGTGTCAGCACTTCATTAGCGCCGTTAGCGGAGAGCGCCGAGTGACCTTTGGGGTCAGGAAAGGGGTTGAAGGCGGTGAAACCGACGGTGACCCCGGCAGGTATAATGTCCTCCGTCCGCCGGTTACCAACGGTAACCACGACACGCTTGTTGACAAAAGGACCGCGGCCAATCCGGACATGTGTTTACCTCAGAATCACATCCAATTAAAGGCGATCGGATAACACGGCCACTCCGCGGTCACATCCAATCAAGGAGACGATACATGGGGGGGGGGGGGCAAACCGTAGGGGAGGAAATTACATCTCCAGCTCAGCCAGATAAATATTTAAAGAAGCAAACCTGGACTGGAGCAAATATGCATCTGATTATCTTTAAACCTGGACGATCTTGAGCGGCGGAGCCGGTCGTCGTTAGCCGGCGCGGTTCACAGCGGCGCTCAGATATACGATAATTGGCTACGACAGGAAGCTTGTGTACAAAATACCCCCAGACCCCACCCCCCCCACCCCCTCTGATCATCAGGAATTTGAATTTTCCTCTAAAGAAAACACTCTTGCATCTTATTACGAAACCCGACGCGGCTTTGGACCGACACCAAAGCTCTTTACACAATCCATCGCTGCGGAGAATATACCTATTAATGCTCAGGCAGGGGGGGGTGAAATCACCGCCTCATTCCTGCCAGATAATGCCCCAAAGCCAGCCGTTATTCCCACAGTGGAAATGTGTCAGCTTTTAACGGGATCGTCAATAGAAACGCTTTTCCCAGAGGATCTGAGGAAGACTGACATCGCTGTACTTCGGGGTCTCTCGCGTTAACATCCCCCCCTCCCTTCCTGAGCGAATCCGCAAACAAGCCCCCGCTCCTCCGTTCCCCCAGACGCATCATCTTCCCGCCTTTTACCTTTCCGTCGCCCCCTCTTTTAATTACAATAATCCCTCGTCTCTCGCGGTTAATCCGTTCCAGGAACCGCCCGAAAAAACTCACAAATTCCGCGATATAGCGACAAACTGTAGTCGCCATCGTACACGCGGTGACGCATGCATTCGCCTGATTCTAACGCGTCTCGCGATTCGTGCATTTTGTCACGAGATGCAAACGTGTACAGTGATTGGTGCATTTTGTCATGTGACGCAAAGATGCGTCACGATTCGCGCATTCGTCTTATTTTGAAAAACTCCTTTGAAGAGGGGCACAAGTGACACAAACTGTATATAATTATGTTACGTAACCTTTTCAGAGCTCAAAAACAATTCGATGTGCATGTTTTTGGTTTTTTATGTGCAATAAAATAGAATTTGTTCCATTTCCCAAATTTGACAGTGTGTGTCTATTTTGCTCCAATATGTCAATATAATAAGTCCTTCCTTCCTGTCTGACGGCGTGAAGCACTTCCTGTTTGGCCTTGTTGGACAAATCAACTCCCCGTTTTCTTGTCTATTTTGGATTGCTTAAACTATTTCCCCGCGGTGCAATGATGAGCAACTAAAATGTGACACAGGACACCAGAATAGTCTTCATCATTAGCCCCCCCCCCCATCCGACTCCCCGAGTAAAGCCTCCGTATGTCCAGCCGTAACAAAGTCCTCCGTTATTATGTGTTGACCGGCCGCTGTTTAAAGTGGCTCAGCATTTATAATTCATGACTCAAGCGGCCGCGCGCTCCTTTTCTTTTCTGACCATCAGCACTTTCGCCTCTAGTAATGTTTCTGCATGTCGGAGCAGGCGGCGATGGGGGACTGCCAACCCATCCACCCCCACCACCACCCTCACATCCACCTCATAGCAGATTCATAAACAAGTCCTCAGCATGACACCCACCAATTACACCCCAGCAAGCAGATATTATTCAATATCGCCAGAGGAGCGGAGCGAAAGTAAGACGTGGAGCGATGCGTGCGGCGGCATGAAGGGAGCAAAATGATTAGCATCAACCAAAATGACATCAAAGCGCTTTTCAAAATAAGAGCGTCAAAACTCTGGCGAAGGATTGACAGGATTGGCCGCCGCCGAAGCAAATATTGGCATGCTAATGCAGTGAGAATGAGCATTAATTAGCATTCTAGGACGAGCATGTTAGCATGTTGTGATCTTGCTGGATTTTAAATGTTCTATTTTTAATCCTAAAGATTCCGACAGGAAGTCGGGTGGCGCCGCCGCTTCAGATGATGCAGCATCGCTCGGCTAACATCGAAACGGGACAGGCCCATTGTGTTCGGTTGACGTTAACATCTTTGAATTGGACTAGCGTGGATTTAGGCGGGTTAGGATTGAACACCTTATATAAGGGGATTCTGTCGGAGCCGGTTTTGTGGATTTGTCGACTTACTTGAAGGCGTAGCGGAGGAGGAAGCTGATCTTGCCGCAGGTGTCGCCCGGTTTGCCCTCGCCCTGGTCGCCCTTGGGTCTGTAGAGCTCCGGTTTGATCTGGCCGATGCTGGTTACCTGCTCCTTCTCCTCAGCATGGAAATCAGGGCTGGAGAGCTGGTGAGTCATGGGCTTGGGCCTGAGCAGACACACGCCGGCTCAGAGGGTGAATATTAAGCAAAGAGCGGGGATAAAAATACATGATTCAGCAGCTCAATCAGGGAAGCAGCGACGGGTAAACAGTCTAAATGCAACCCCTCACCTGTATTTGTGTATGTGTGTGTGTGTGTGTGTGTGTGTGTGTGTGGGTTCACACACCTGTGTGACCATATGCACCATGTGCAATCAAATCTAGGCTAAATTGTGTGATGATGGCATTTTATTTCTATAGCACAATTTAAGTAAACACAAGGTGCTGCACAGTCAATGAATTACAAAACACACAACAGACGCACCATAAAACCTTGAACATAATGTGATTAAATAAAATATAAAAAAAAAAAAAAAAATCAATTAAATATAAATTAATGAAAATAAAATCAGATATAAAAAATTAAAACAATGTGAAATAATATAGAAAATCAACACTTTAGATCAGGGGTGTCCAACTCTTTTTTCACCGAGGGGCCACATCAGCATACTGGCTGTCCTCAAACGTTCAGATGTAACTAATAAATGTAACTAAATGTAACTCAATTTAATGTAAAATAAATTTCACTAATCTTTCGTGTTAAATAACTCTGAATTTATTACTTATTCAAGTTAGAAACATTAGAAAAACATGTTTGCTTGTTGCTCTGTTATAACATAAATCCTTTTAATTTGTCAGGTTATTAAACCCAAGGATCAAACTATCCAACAAATCAAGAAAAATAACATCAAAGACAAGTTAGGACATTAACTTTGTTCAAAATGTATTTGTCAAAGTTAAAATGGGCATTGTGGGAAATATATTTTTTTGGTCAAAGCACACTTTTGACCTATTTATTTTTATACACTCTGACCTTTTATGTTCTCGTGGGCCACATAAAATGATGTGGCGGGCCGCATTTGACCCCCGGGCCTTGAGTTTGACACATGTTCTCTTCTAGATGGTGTCAAACACCAGAGAACAGGCAAACGTGTCTGCATTTGTGCAGAATTTAAATCTCTAGCTGCATGTCGGAAACGAGGTGCGAGGTGAAGGTATAACAGACGAAAGACGTTCCAATTTCAACATTAATGCCCCCAAAAACGGCACAAGAAAAAACCCCCACATACACCCACGCCGTGTGGACTGACCGTGACGTGACCTGCTGCTGGGAATGAGCGTTGGGCAGGTCTTTCTGAGGATGGGCTCCGGCCTCCGAATTGGGAACGTCCGGAGACGTCTGACTCAGCTTCAGGGTTCCTGTCGGAAAAGGAAAAGCCAGAAAACAATTCCTGATGACTCACGAGTCTCTTTTATTAGCACCAATGTGGCCTCAGCTGCTACAGCCGCCGAGAACAATACGTTTTTGTTTTTTGTTTGTTCTCCTGTAATGCAGGGTCAGGCGTCATTGATTGCATTGGTTGTATTGCATTGATTTAAGGGAAGCGATCTTGCAGCAGAGAGGAGGGGAGGAATGAGCAGACATATTTACAATAGTGGAGCATGAGCCGGCATGAAAGGCATAAACAACAAAGACATGTGAAAGGGGGAACATCCAACTGCAATAAAAGCTGCCAGCAAATATTTGACTCTGAATAATGATAAACAAGCTGCGCCGCCGCCGACAGCTAACATAAATACAGCGCCGCAACGAAACGCTATTACCTGAGCTCCCAAATTCTCTCTGACAACACTTCAAAATCACTTCTGTGTTACTGCAAAAATTATTTGTGCGTCTAATTGCTTTTTATTTTTGGTTGATGGGCCGATTCTTGTCCGTCTCCACCCTCATAAATACATTTTTTTAACCACGTGAATCAATAGTTCTCTATATACTGATGTCAGGGCTTATCGTTTTAATATGCTTTAATGGAAAAAAACGAACGCTGCAAACGTCTATGAAGACAAAGCTTGTCTGGACTAAGCCCCGCCCCCTCCACGATGTCATGAACGAGTGATTTGAAACACACCCCTTCCTTTCTTGTAGCGTTTCCTGGATGCATGCTTTCATTTGCATCTGCAACAGCAGCTAATGATTGCTAACTTTTTAGTCTTTTGCTCGATCCCATTACACAGCGATGGAGCCTCCTGATTGGCTGCTCCAGGATCGTGGTTGGAGTTGCGATTGCGCTCGTGGTAGCTCATCCCATCGATCAATATGGCAAGGTTTTAAAAAAATGCCTTTCAGTGACTGCGGAATTATCAAATGTCTTCCTCTTTGCTCGGTCGCGGTTTAAAAATTCCCCCCAAAATATTCAATTTAACAGCCAAATGTCCCATTTGAGAGGCTGAAACCGTCAAATTTTAATTACAGATCTAATTTGTGTGTTTATTTTATTTTATTTTTTTTAAATTTCGAGATTAAATCAGATGAGTTTTGTGCGATGGGAGACGGTTCGCTCGCAGTCACAAACCCACACAGGATAATGAGCCAACTCGGCAGCTCAAGCTTTTCGGAGCTCTTTGTGTTTTTTTTTTTTGTTTGTTTGTTTCACGGCACATTTACTGTTTGGTTCGGTTCCGCCACTCGCACCAGCCTCGTGTTATTACCGGCACCAGGCAGCCGGCAGACGCCGACATGCTCACATCAAACTAGCTGGTGAGAAAGTCGAACATTTACCAGCAAAAAACAATGTTTTCCTGGTTATTTTGGCAGGAAATCCCGCCCCCAATTCAGCGAAAGCTCACTATGGACATTAAACTCAGACTGGCCTATCTGCCACTCTCTCTCTCTCCCTCCCTCTGTCTCTTTTACTTGACCTATGCCTTTCCCCAGTGTATTTCTCTTTCCCAACCAACAGGTCAAGGCGGATGACCATCCTCCAGAGCCTGGGTCCTGCCCGGGGTTTCTTCCTCAATGAGGGAGTTTTTCCCTGCCACCGTTGCTTATGCTTGCTCTGGAGGGCATTGTTGGCTTTCTATCTGTAAAGCGCTTTGAAATGTCTTCAGATGTGATTAAGCGCTATATAAATAAAAGTTGATTGATGATTGATTGATAAAAAAGAAGTCAAACTAGACTGAGTGAAGAATGGTCAGTATCCGTCCCTCCGTTGCTGCTCGGATGTGTCGCATGTGCTGAATCTCTCACTCGGACCTCTGGTAGTCCATAAAGTATATTACATTATTGACACTACAATGAAGAGCTTGGGAGCTGCTTCCTTGCTTACCGGCGTTGTTGGGGTAGGAGTCCATATCCAGGTAGGAGTGTTCCTGGGTCTCATGGGGACCTCCGACCACGCCTCCGACCTCCCCCCTCTCCAACCCCACCAGGTCGGAGAAATGAGGGTGGTGCTGGCCCTGATGACCCAGGGTTGGGTAGAGCGAGGAGGACGAGTGGCCCTCCTTCCTCTGCATCAACGCGGGCAACAACGATGACGGGCCTCCGAGGCTCCCGACGCCGGCACTCCCGGGAAGCAACCCCGACGTCAGGCTCAGGCCGCCGCCCTCCTTGTCCCGCCATGGCAACCAGCAGAGCTTCCAGGAGACGAAGAGCGAGACCGAGAGGAGGACGATGCCGCAGAACGTCACGATGACGGACAGCAGGCTGACTGAGATCTCTGCAAGGTGGGGGGGAGGGGCGCGAAGGAGGTAAAGGGGTGTAAAAACAGGAGATTCAGCGGTTAAAAAAAGCATCGCAGTGATGTCTCTGTGCAATGTCATCCAGCATTTTCTTACGGTTATTAACTTTTTAATCTGTGGAGCCTCAAGGACTGTGTCTCAGGGGTGGGTGGGCGTGTGTGTGGATATGGTGGGATAAAGATTATGGCTGTTGGGGAGGGCGGAGTATGACTCATCCTGATGAAAAAGTGTATGGAATAAAAGAAAAGCGCCATTTCAGCAACAGACTGCTGGACAGTTCCAATAAGAGCGTAGAAATGGACGCCATCAAACGCCATTGTTTAGCGCCGGCGTCCAGATGAGAGAGTAAACTCCTTCATATCCTGTAAAGAATAACTGGAATATTCATCCATAAATAGACTAAATATATCACAAGTATGATAATCATCCTGATGTCCCACTATAAAAAGCGGGGCTTTGATCTGGTCTGACAAACGGGACCAATCAGACCCCAGAACCAACTGCAGGCCCAGAGCCCGAAACATGAATATTCATGAGGTGTAAGTAGACCGAGAAGACTCGTTATGATAGTGTGCAGATTTCCCTCACCTCGCAGCATCTAATCCAACGTTTGTCATCCACCGTCTCCATCGCCATCAGACCAGAGGGCCACCAATTAACTGTCCTTCCCGTCTGGAGGCGGGGCAACAGCGCCGTTTCCCCGAACTCCCACCGGGCCTGCTCCTTTTTTTTTAACCCTTTTTTTTGTCTTCCCTTCATTTAACTTCAGTTCGGGGTCTTAATAGTCGTGACAAAGACATAAACGCTATTAAATCCTAAAAAGGAGAATGAAATTTTATCTCTAACAGGCTGACAACAGGACTAAGAGCGAATCGGTGAAAGGAAAACAGCACCGATCCCTCGGCCCTCGGGTTCGTCTTCTGGAATTGGTTCGCCTCCCGTCTCCCTCCCTCTCTTTCTTCTTCGCTTATAATCCCCTCAAACGTTCCTCGCTGTCATCTCTGCTGCTCCCATGCCGTCTTCCTCTACACTTTATTCCTCTCCACAGCGACTGTCTCTTTGTTTGTCACCCTTACTTTCTTCGCCTCTCCACCCCCCACCACCACCACCCTCTTCCTCGCTCGTTCGCTCGCTCGCTCGTCGGTGAATTATTCATCGCTCGGTGTGTGTCATTAATCAGCACTTGTTCAAAAAGATATGATTGGGGGTTGGGGGGTAGGGGGGGGTAAGGGGGGGGGGGGCACGGAGGTGGGGGATGGGCGAGGTGACATCGATCCGTCTGGGCGGAGAACAAGACGAGGTGGGAAACGAGGATAAAAGGGGAAGGAGGCAGGCAAGAGGATGACGACGGAAATCAGGAGAAGGGATGGAGAGAGAGGAGAGGGAGGTGAAGAAGAGGTAGAAACCATCACGAAAGAAGGGGAATTGAGCGAAGGGGTGGGGGGTGGGTGAGGGGAATGATCTAAACCAGAGAACGGCCGGCGGGAAGTCGGTGTGAAATGGATTGGCGCGTATGTTGAAACCGACATATGAGCAGACTCCGGTTTATTTCTTCCTTTTCGGGGAAGAGCAGGATGGAGAAGGTTGATGAAGTCGATGCAACAACCAGACCAGGTGTGAAAGAGGAAGAGGAAGAGAGGGATGAAGGGGAAAAACAGCTGACAATGATTTACAAAGAGAACCCCAAAGAAGGGAGGGGTTTAAGAACGGGAAAGGTTAATCTATTGATCTGGGGGGGAGGAAAACAAAGCGGGGGAGGCAGAGGAGTAGGTTGCGCGCTGATACGACACGGCTGTGATCAAAAGTGAGGAAGGACAGTCGGTGGAGTGTGGGGGGGTTGGTTGTAGAGAGGGTGGGCAAACCACTCTCGTCCATTTATCTCTCTTAAGGGCGGTCGCTTTACCTTTCCAAGGACCGATCTCGCCGAAGATCCATCACTAATCCGGGAGGCATAATAAAAAACCAGTCAGCTGGCGGGGGGGGGGAGGGAAGGTAGGAGGCCTCTGAAGTGCACCGCCAACACCGACCGAGACGCCTTGTCAATCAGTTGACTGATGCAAACCCGCTGGGACTCCTGCATCGCCCCACATCAAACGCATCTCCGCTGCTTACACAAGACTTTCGCCGACAGCTTTCGGCGGTCACCGTCCTCAGGGAGGGAGGGGGGAGAGCTGGGTAGGCTTCCATTGGCAGATGCCGAAAAATCGCAGCTGGTAAGCGAAAGGGGGACGACGCCTAAAACCACGGCGTGACATTTCTTCACAGAGCCATCCAAATCTCCGGAGGAAACACGCGGCCAATCCAGGCTAATCTACGCTGAGCCAAAGATATCCACGCTAATCTGCATAACGGCGCTTCGTGCTTCGATGACAACCCGGAGCGGGGTGATGCATCCTCACAGTAAACAACGTATAGCCCTACCTCTGGGACCTACAACAGGACGGGGAGGTCGTAGCAGGGGAACGAGACGAACCCGTACCGCAGCCATCTGGCGGGGTCTTTTGTGTTTGGATGTACTTTCTATTTGTGCGCTCCTCTTAACATTTGCCTCCTCATACCTTCAGGTGTAGCATATGTCACACCGCTGCACATGTTAGCAGATGCTGAAAGTATTCCGCCGAAGCGTAAGATGATGTTTCGAGTCTGACTTTTAAGCGTCTGTTAGCTCCATCTAAAGTTGTAGTTTTTTTTTAGGATTGGGCGATTGGTTCCTTACCCCAAATCTTTTCCCTATTAAAGCCTCGATTCCTCCTCGCTTACGTGCTCCCAGGTTGCAGGAACGAAGTACCTGGGTTCACTTCATTGAATACCGCCTCCTTGCTAAATGCATGAATTGTGAAAGCAGGGGGGTACCTGTGTCCAGCTGTCTGTTGCGTCCCCTCAGCAGGTAGCTGAACTCCTGGCAACGCTCGCTCTGGCTGTAGCCCCTCGGGGAGTTGAAGCACAGCTCCTCCACCAGCACCAGCGCCTTCTTACACAGGTCTTCATCCCAGTCTCCCGACATACTCCAATCCGCATCGCACTCTCACAAGCAGTTAGCCAATGACAGCACGGCCCTCGCCGCCCTCGCCTATCGGACGGCGTACGGGTAAGTACAGCGTCGGCCCGTCCACCTTTTACAAGGCGTGAACTTGGAGAGAAGAGGTGGAGGAAGCGTCGCAAAGGGAGGAACAGGGTGGTCCAATCTGGATCACATAGACCAGCCCGACTGATCGACACTTGCCCCTCTCACTTCCCCTGGAAGAGATAGAGAGAGAGAGAGGAAGTGGCAACGTGACGGCAAGGACACGGAACAAGTTCTCAGATTGGTCACCTTGACCATTAAGAGAGATGCTACCGATGCCAAAACCATTAGCGTGTCCCTGATAAATCACTGGCTCCTGAGCTACATGGTACGCCTTTAGCATACCTGATGAAGATAATGGAATCCTGCAAGGGTGAGGAACGTTACATCTTGTTGCAAGCAGCTAAACGTCAAAGCGAGGCTAACTATAGCTTTAAAATTAGCTCAAACTTCCAAAAAAAATTTTGATTTGCATATATTAGCAATTGATCAGCCACGCTGGTGAGTCCTCGAGCCCAAATAAATGACATGTTTCTCATGTTTGATGGAAAACATGTCCAGCAAAAACCGTGCAAAGCGAGCTATTCACATTCAAATGGTGCACCTGGACGTAATTTCAGACTTGGCACTTTGCTGTTGCATTTTTTAAACGCTCCATTTTCACTGCTTTTAGGAGCGCAAATGAATTTCCATCCACCTCCATTTTTAAAAAGCTGGCAGCAGAAGACTCCCGGGAAAATCACATCACCATATGGTCTCTGTGTGGCCAGAGGACCAATAGCAATTAGGTAATGAGTCTTAACTTATCCCCCGAGACAAAAATTAAGTATTTTAAATTGGATTGTTTTTATTGGATGACAAGCAGACCTTTCATGTGACATTTTATTTTATTCTTTGCTGGTATCAACAAATCACTGGATACAAGTTTAAACATACGATAAAATCTACCACAATTTGAATTAGTTGTTGTCTGGAAGGCACTTTGAAAACTTGCTTCCTAATTTTGGATGTAAAGGAGGCAAACTATCCATAAACCTGGATCGATTCTATGATGAAGGATCCACTACAGTCGATGCCAACATCGTTCCATATCTTCATCTTTCACACACAGCTTGAATTTGGAATTCCTGTGGCGTGTTCGTCACCTCGCTTAGAAAACATCAGTAACATCACAGGAAAAAATTCCGATATCATCCAAACAAAAATAAAGATACTTCCTCCCCTATCTGGAATAAATAAGAATATTCTGGACATATTTTGGGCCAGCAGACAAAAAACAAGCCAAACAACGTTATCAGGAAATGAAGAACAGGAAGTGTGACAAACCCGGCCAGGCGTCAAACCGAGTCAGCTAGCGGCTCTGTTCCAATAATGCGAAGCGGAATCTGCATGATGCGGCGACTTAAACTAGTGGTGATTTTAAGAAATATTAATAATGCATGCAATTTGTTAAACTGTGAAACATCTGCAAGCCGCTAGGCTAATCTTAGCTGTGTAAAACGCCATATGCCTAAGCTAATGGTGTCTATCGGAGAAACTGATTCTCTCCTGATGAATTTCATACTTAAAATAAGTGTTCATTTTAAAGCTGTATTCTATTTAACTGGTTGTGGCTAGGTAGCATTGAATGCTAACTGATAGATGCTTTTGGGTAGAGCTGAACAAACTTCACTAGCTGGGTACAAGCTCTCTTGTTTTGAGTAACCAAAAGATCAAGCAGCTAAACGGAGAGCTTGGTCTTCTTTCATTTGTAAATGTAGGTTATATTTTAAAAAACACATTCAATCCATTCTCAAGGGGAACCTCCAACTAGGCTCGCATTTAGCTCCACATGTAGATCCATTATGCAACTGCGCAAGATCCAAATTAAAGCCATTTGTTAGGTTTAATGCTGTCATAAAATGAGGGCTAGTTTTACCTTTATTGAGCTTGACTCTCGATGGGCCATGTTGAAACTGCGATCCGGAGCGTAAATGAATGTAGAGTTCTCTGAACGGACAGGTTCGGCTTAGGGGTGCGGCGCTACGCCTGCAGTGCCTGCATAAACTTGAGTTTGTTATGTTCCTAATGTTTCCAAGTCCAGAAATGGGAGCCTGCAGCGAAGTGGCTTTTAGTCTTCACTCGGAGTCGAGTCGAGCTTTTAGCATCTAGCTCCGCCGGTAAACGACGTGATGCTTCTGTTTCCGTGGCCTCTCCAACATCCGCATGGATTAGGAGTCTTATTCGAGGCTCCCCAACATCACCTGAAAAATCATAATCGATCGATCAGTATAGAGGGAAAGACACAACAAGGAAGACATCAATAAAGTGAATAACCACACCAGAAATCTCTCGTCTAATGGGGTTATAATTAAATCTGGCTGCCTCCAGTGTGTGATCCTTGTGCTTTCATCCGGGAGAGACTAGACTTCTTTATTTTTGAACTCATTCTGTCTAAAAATAAAAGCAGGCCGATGCAGAAACTGCCGTTTCTCACAGTCTTGGAGTCTCCAGCGATGCAGTTGGAGGAGAATGTATGTAAAGCTGTGTCCAATAACACAGATCCTCTGCAAACATCCCCGGTATTGAACAAGTTCAGCCGTGGTGCGGTTGGAGAATTAATCACCAATGAACCGACGTTCACAGCGAGAGGTCAGACCACTTTTCCACCGGGCTGTTTTGTCCTTGTAAAGCAGTGGGACTATTTCTCAAGCAAGGTGCCTGTTCGGACAGAGGAAGGACTATTGATCATTTGATGTATGTTGCTCTGTAAAACGTGAGCGTCAGTCTTTGAGTATTGAGTGGCGCCTCCCTAGTAAAGTGCTCCTTATGTGTCCATCTGTCTCGCACCCATCAATCAATCACCGCATTAGGCAAAGACATATTTCACTCTGGACCAAAGTCCGAAACGAGAAACACTTCCACTGTCGTTCCTAGTCGTGTCCGCCCGCCATCGGAGACAGAAACACTCTCGTTCGCCCTCCAATCTTGTCTCCTTGGAGAAGCCCGATTGTCACATTAAGATCGTCTGTCAGTCCGACGGCCGACTCCGATAAGGGAGAGTCTATTTATCCATCCATCTCCGCTCGGGCTAATGTGGAATGGAATCCAAAAATTAGTAGATCAAAACTCCATCCGGACCAAAGAATCCCTACATCATCCATCCTCTTACCCAACCCCAACCCCAACTCTCTCCCATTAAGATAGTAAATCTGTCTGAATGACTTTAAAACCCAGGATATCTCAATCTAAAGAAAGGCTGTCTGGCACAAAAACCCAGCGCCTCAAATGCCAGCAAGAGCATCAGGAAGGAGGGGGAGGCAGAGATGAGATGGAAGAGACAGACAGACGGAATGATAGTGTAGGAAGAGATAGAGAGAGAGAGAGAGAGCGAGAGAGAGAGAGAGTGAAGGGGGGTAGAAGAGATGCTGACATTAAATTGGTGGCGAGACAGATAAAGAGGGAGGGGAGAACAGGAGCAGGGAAGGGTAGAAAACGAGTGCCGGCGCTGAGGGTGACACAGCAACAAATGGAATCCAGGGTTTAAATATGTACGAGGGCTGGTAAATGTGCGTTCATTGACGTGTTGATGAGTTGTTCCCCTCTAATAGTCCAGAAACGCAGTCCTACTGTAGCTCATAGAGCAACAGTAACTGCCCCCCCCTCCATCACAGAGACTCCATTGACTGGCCGGGATCGATGCTCTCAGGAACGACCACACCACAACATTGGCCAACCCGGCAAGGTCACGGTCTGACAGGGTGGGGTAGACGGAACAGCACTCAAGGTCAAAGTCCTAATCTCTGGATAGAGAGACGGGGAGGTCTCATCCAATCCCGGAGCAGAGACGAGATGGGAGATGGAGGAGGTGGAGGTGAGCCAATCAGATTGCAAGTTTAATCAGGCGAAAACAGGCCGGTCGCACCGGACAGACAAAAGACGTGGATCCAGTCAGGAGGAGTTGACACCGCCACAGCTGTCCCTGACTAAGACATCGAGCACCCCCGCCACCTGGCTAGCCCCTCATGCTAATCGCTAAGCACAAGCGCATCAAACATCTCGTGGTTGCATCCAAGCTTATAGGCAAACGAGGCAAACAAGGCAGACGAGGCATTTATGTTTGTATCCCCTTATAATGAAGGGATCATTCTTGTATTTGCAAAGAGGAGAGATTTGAAGCTGCCTTCAGGTGCAGCGAGAGCCGAGAGGAAAAAAATCCAACTTATCCGGTACAAATTAGAGCCAAAAAGTCAGGGGGGAAAACTTCACGATTCCCTCCGACGCACTCGCACGCGTACACATCCATGTATTAATCCGATATCGAATGTGCTCCATCACGTCTTCTCCAGTATTGTATTTCTTATTTTTTGGCTCAGCGGGTTCTCATGCAGGAGTTTTCTCTCGGAAATTCCGACACCAGGAACAAACAGAAATCCTCCAGAAGGGCAAATGTGAGTTTGATTTGTTTTTTTAAAAAAAAAAAAAGAAGAAGAAAAAGCTAAACCGAGGTTTTTTGTTTTTTTTTTACGATGAAGATCACGTTCCAGAGAATTCCGAGTTTTGGAGTTCCAACGACGAGGCGCCGAACACGTTCAGCTGTTAACCTTTTATATCATTTGGAGACTCATTCTGCAGACAAATTGCATGTTTTGCCTTTGAATAAAACATGTGAGCTGCGAGTCGGTTACAATTCTTCCAGCTCAGCGGCGGCTATCGCTATTATTAGCAGCGACACAGGAAGGAGTCGTCCTCCTTATCCCCTAAAGGTTCTTCCTGAGTTCCCCCTTAAAATCAGACCAGTTTAAGATCACATCCCAATTCAATTTCCATAAAAATCTCTTTCGGCTCCCCCCTGATTCATCTCCTCTCTCTTTTCTATTCAACTCGGACGGATGGGAATTACCGTTTGTGGTGAAAATGTCCAACTATTTTCACGGTGGGGAAACTGAACACCTTCGTAATTACGGGAAAAAAACGAAGCGAGAACAGTCAGAGTCTTTTGTGTGCCGCTCGTCTGGAGACAAAAGAAGCCTAATCCATTGAATAAAGCTAATAGCATGTTTCAGTCACATCTCATTGAACCTGCCCCCCCACCCCACCCCACGACCCCCCCCCCCCATCTGCACCTGGAAGTCATCTTTAATTGAATGTCTTGTTCTTTGCCTGAACGCTTTCGGGTCGATCTTGAGTCTGCCCGCACCTTTACGGCAGGTGCAACATCTCCTTTAAGAAGCGTACCCCCCCCTCCATTCACAGAGGATTCACAGAGGTCGTAACCCCCCCCCACCACCACCACCACCACCACCACCACCACCAGAAACTGGCACGTCTCCCTTTCCGTCTTGCGTCGCTTCCTTTCGAGGCCACAGCGACGTGTTGCCCCAGACGATGCCATCATCTGCCCCATCCGGTGGTGATGGATTGATCCACGGTGGGGGGGGGGCAGATATGGTTACTACAAGGCATCCGTTTGGTTACTCCAGTGAGAGCGGGACTGTGTTTCATGGAGTGGGGGGGGGACGGCCCAGCATGAGGCCCGGATGGACCGGGGGGGGGGGGTATTAATATCTATTGACTGGAGGTAATAGCTTCGCTGAGCCTCAGCTTCGGGGCTTGTTCCAATTTAGCGTGTCCTATAATAGCTCCTGGACACAAATAAATATCATAAGGTGGGGGGGTTGTCGTGGTGGGGGGGGGGCTTAATGCCTGCTTAACACCGTATATCTCTAAACACACCCCAGGAAACACCGTCTCCTCTCATCTCTACCGATTCCTATAACCCACAATCACACGTATGAAGGACCCCCCCCCCCCCCCATGGAGCTGCTTGCGTCTAAATTATCTATAACATGGGGGGGTGGATGGGATGGGAAGGGGGGGGGGCAGGAACCCTGGGATACTGGTGCTGCTCTTCCTGTCTTCTTGCACAGCCACTGGAGCTGCAGACCTATTTACACACACACACACACACACACACACACACATAGAAAGGGGGGTGGGTGAGGGGGGGTTATGGGATGGGATGGGGGTGGGGGGGTCTGCCCTCACTTCATTTTTCACCTCCTTTATGTCAGAGGCAGTTTGTCTCCGTGTGTGTTTTTTTTAACCTCATTTGCATAAATATGGCTCTATGTGTAGGGGGGTTGTGTGTGTGTGTGGGGGGGGGTCGGCTGTGCTTCTGATGGTGATGGTGGACGGGGTGGTGGTGGTGAGGCGGGGGGGGGGGGTATTACGCACGTCTTACGCACGTCAACCTGTCTCGTGTGTGTGTTTCCGTGTGCTCGTGCGCGTCAAAAAAGGACCCCCCACCCCCCACCCCCCACCCCAACAAAAAAAAGAAAAAAAAAAGAAAAGTTCGATCATCAACGGACACGTCACGCGCGCAGCCGTGATTTTCCACGCGCAGGACTAATCACCACCCGCGCGGGGCTGCCTCCACACAACATCCATCCCACCGCACGCGGGGAACATGATGGAGGGAGAGCCGGGGTGTGTGTGTGTGTGTGGGGGGGGGATTCAGCTGGGGGTGGGGTACAGGCACGGGGACGCGCCGCGGAGCCCGGCGCGGGATGCGGGATGAGACGGAGACGCGACGCGCGGAAACGCACCGCACGCGGAAAACGACAGAAATGAACGCGAGCGACAAAAGACGGAGGGGTGTGTGTGCATGCATGTGTGTGTGTGTGTGTGTGTGTGTTGGTGGTGTTTGGAGTGAAGTGGGGGGGCGGGAGAGGAATCTTCCTACCTTAACGTTGCAAAAGCCGCCGTCCCCCCCCTCCCGGTCCGGTTCCGGATCTCCGCGCTTCTGGGCCGTTCCAGTCAGATGCGTCGCTGCTGAAGGGGCATCCTGCCCCGGCTGTCGCTCCGTCCGCCGCCCCCCCACCCCCTCCACCACCTTCCTCTTTCCAGGACGCACGAAGCAATAAAAAAAAAAAAAAAAAAAGCCCCGCAACCCGGGATAGGACCGGAGAGGAAGACGCGCACAACACCAGATCTCTGCCCTCCCCTCGTTTCCCTCCCGTTTCCTGTATTCTTCTCTTATATTTTGCCCCCTCCCGGTGCTTTTTTTTTTTTCCCTCCTCTCTATTTCTCTATCCCCTCCCTCCCTCTCTCTCTCTCTCCCTCCCTGTGCTCTGAATACTAATACCGTGTCTCTCCTCTCTCCGCCTGTACAGCCCGGCCGGTGCTAAAGACGCGCTGATGTGTGTGTGTGTGTGTGTGTGTGTGTGTGTGTGTGTGTGTGTGTGTGTGTGTGTGTGTGTTACCTTTAGAAGGTAACCCCTCTGGAGGTTACATGACTGGACAAAGAAGGGCCCAAGATCTTATTTGGTCTCATTAGAGCCGTGATTAGATAATAATACACCTGCTGAGGCCCCCTGAGGAGGAGGTGGCGGCGGCGGTGGTGGTGTTTTTTGTTGTGGGGGGGGGGGCTTGCATAGAATGTTGCTCGTTTTATGGTAGGGATGTGAGGAGGAGGAGGAGGAGGTGGTGCAGGTGGGCACGGGGGAGTGTGAGGAGGAAGTGTTGCTTGGATGTCAGGCGGTGGCGAACGGCGATGGAGGAGCAAATCTGGAGCCACAAAAAAAAAAAAAAAAAAAAAAAGAGGACACGTGCGCCGTGGAAACGTCAAGGAGGAGCGCCGCCCCACGGAGGCCGTGATCTAGTTAGAGCGAGACATGGGTTTATTGAAGTCCAGATTAGATTATGATATTCCTGCAGGCCTCAGGGAGAGTGGGGTGGGGGTGGTGGGGGTGGTGGGGATGGGGGAGGGACATAAAAATGTTTGTCTGTTTTTACGGCGGCGCCGGATAACGAGGGCCCTCGCTGTTCCGATGGGAATACGTTTACACGTTGCATCCATGTGATTGTTTTGTAAGCGGTGTTCCTCAGGGCGCCGTCGGGGCTCCCCCCAGGGAGTCCTTCAACGACAAGATGGAATGCAGTTACGTTTGGATTTCTACATCCAGCGATGAGACAATAAAACGAGGGGGGGGGGGAAGGGGCGTTCGTATCCAGACGAACGTTTGACTCCCGAATGGAACAGATGCCTCCGATGGAATTGTTTGCGGTCCGAGTTTCAGGGAAATTCCGAGATGTACAGTAATCTCTCTCGCATTCGCGCAATGCGCTACGTTCCGTAAGTCTTGGAAAGCAGCGGACTTCTGTGAGACACAAAAATGCTTTAAACGGTCTATAAGAGTGTGGGAAAAGGTAATACAGATAGAAGGTGGTTTAATATCAGTAAACGTTTCAATTACCGTAAATAATTGGATAAATAGTTCGTCGCTATATCGCGGAATTCGTCATTCGCGTGTGGTTCCTGGAATGCATTAACCGCAAGTAACATGACAGTCTGAGACTGAAACTTTTCCCCGCTGCTCGTCGGTGCCAACTATCGCTCTTACGTAAGACGAGTCGTCCCTCTGCCCCTCAAGATGTTGGCTGCACATGGGCCAGGTTCCATTATGAATTTATACGGCGAACATTCTGTTCTTTTGATGCTCTCACCAGTCGCTGGTGGCCTCCCCTCGTCAGTCGCCTCCAAACTACAGCTCCGTTTAGAGTCTTTCCACGATTGCCGGTTGGGTCGTTGAGGTAAAGACCTGATGGAAAAAGATTCTAGAGGCACGATTTTTAGAATCCGGTCCCATCAAACTAGATTTTTATTCTTTCAAAATGCTCATTTCAGACTTCGGTTGTTTTTGGCGATGAGGCGCTCGAGTCGGCCCAGCGTGAAACGGGGATGAAAGGTCTTCAATTCCCAGACCATCAGCGTGTTTCCCCTCCACCGCCTCCACCCGCTACACCAGGAGCTGCACCTCCAGGCACCAGTCTGTCAAGCTCCTGAAGTTTCCGATCGATTCTCATTAGTCTCATGTCTGATGAGGATGAACCCGCCTTCAGGAAGGAGGGGGTCGTCCATCTGGCATTCTGGGGTAGTCACTGCTACCACGGTGGGAATGGCGGTCTCTCTGCCTCAAGGGAACCATTGCTTACCGTGACCCCAAGTGGTAGCTGAACATCAGTACGACGGATCTACTTCCTTTAGCGGAGGGATTTCAACCTATCAAGGACAATGACCGTGCTCTTCCATACACACCTCCATCGCCTCCTCCATCACCATCTGGCATGCTGCTGCCCCTGCCAAGGACAAAGTCAGGCTGCATCGACCGTGATCGGATGCAATCTGCCACATTTCCAGGACCTGTTCACCTCCAGGACCTCGAAGCGAGCAGAAAAGACCGTTTTCGACTCGTCCCAACCATGGACGCTAACTTTTTGAGACTCGGCCTTCTGGCAGTGAGGCGGTTGCCTACTTCCTCTTGGTCTCAAGGCCCTGCTTGTGATGATGGGTCTGATACTGACGATGCAACGAATTTGATCTTGTGCTTATGATGCAATTCAAACCGGACAAACAATGTCCTGAGTCTTTTTATCACATAACCATGAATTTCCAGCCCAGTTAAGAAGTTGTCATGCTGGCGGGACTAATAACATTTCATTCATCACATTTGAGTAATTAAGCAGGGCAAAGAAAATCCTACATAATTTAATGAATGAACGCTGCTGTCGATCCCAAAACAACTGATGGTGAAAGAGGGATTGGGGTAGGGGGGGGGGCAGAATCGGCGTGTTTGGTCCCCTGTGGCGAGCGATGATTGACTGATAAATGAGAGTAAACAGTGACCTCTGTTAACTGTCACAGCGGAGCGCCCAGAGAGGCTGAGACACCAAACAGAAGAAGACAGCGACTCGTGGAGGGAGATCCGGGATGCTGATGGAGGAAGAGGAAGAGGAGGAGGAGAGGAGGATATTTAAACAAATGGACAGAGGATAGAAGTCAAAGCTCAAGCAGAAGCAGCAGCTTCCTGTCAGACAGGAAACCAGGTTTTCCTCTGAAACCAACGGCTGGCATGACAATAACCGGAATTATCCACTCTTGCAAATGCACACGAAACGCAGTCAGGCACTTTCACACGTGAACACAAAAGCATTTGGAAAACATGCGTCCAAACTTTACACATGGCCAGTCGTGTTAAGGAAAGTAGACCGAGAGACGCTGGAGGGGAGAGAGAGAGAGAGAGAGAGAGACGGAAGGAGATGGAGAGCGACTAAGACAATGAGTGTGGTAATGTGTCTCTGGTCCAGATGTAACGCTTTCAGGAATAACATTAAGGGTCATAAAATTTGTCAGAAGATTATTTTTCGAATGTGGAAGAAGACGGCAAACAACAGCCGGTGTCCTCATGTCCTTTTCCAAAGCGTTACCTCTTTGAATAAAATCTAAAAACGTGTCACATCATAATATTTTTTATGAGCCTCCGGTCATTTCTCACACCAGAAATTTTGTCAATAAAAGCCGGACAGTTTCTGGCAAGAAATGATATTTGTTTTAATTTCCACTGAGTAGAACCATGAGGTGGTTCAATCAGAGCTTAACCCTCAACGCAATCATCAGTATGATGTCATAAATCAATCTTATTGATCAGATTCTGAGAGGGCTTGACCTGAGCTTCATTTTTTAGAGTCACTTAAGGGTCTTGGACACGTGCAGCCTGCAAGGCGGAGACCATGTGACCACATGGTGATGGTGAATGAAAACGGATATCCACGTTGGTCAGTGAAATAAAAGGTCTTAGTTCATACTTTAGAATGAGCAGTAGGAACCTGTTGGTAGTCTGTGGCACTGAATTTGTTTTGTACTTTTATTTTACATATTAAACCCTAAATGAGTTTATCAAACCTGTCTAATAGGAATATCTCCCAGTTGAGACTACCAGGACCCCCAGGCGACTGCATCTAGAGGTACAAAGTGGTGTTGCAAGACAGGGCAAGCTGAGGGCTAAGTAGCCAGCATGCTAGCTTCAGTAAAAAAAAAAAGGTATAATTTCTAATTTGTTTGAAATCAAAATTTGTCAAATTTGAGGTATCCTCTGAGGAACCTTTTAATCTTTGGTTGTCAAAATAAAAGAAACTTGTCTTTCTTGGGCTGGGCTGAACCTTCCTTTCTTCTCCTTTAACAAAGGCTGAGATGTAGCAATGAGCTAACCCCCTGAGGCCAATCGCCCTTCACATACTTCATGTGTGTTGGATGATATCAGTCCAGGGACTCGTTAGAGTTTATTACCCATTACCTCACCTCAGCAGGACCACTGGGACAGAGTCTGCCCGACCGTACGCCTGTAGGTTCTGACAGAGTTTCTTTGTCTGGTTCCAGTCGAGCAACTGAAGAGCATTGATTGACATTTGATTAAACCAGAAGAGTATCCATGCTGCCAGTGTAAACGCAGGAGAAATTTATTATTCCAGCTCTGGGTGGTTTTTATGCCTCATCGGTTCTCTAAGCCCAATATTAAAACCATCAAGGAAAAATCGTTTGACCAGCCAAGGTGCTGACAAAGCTTCTCCAGATGTATTGTGTTACCCTCACATGATACGTCTACTAGTTGACTGTACCGGGATGAGGAGCCGATGGGAAAGATGGCCACCGAGCAACAACTGAAGCGTTCCTCGTCTAAAAACCAACCTGAAAGTCGTATTTGGACCGACAAAAGGTAGTCAACCTTTCAAGGAAGTCAGAACAATCGCAATGAACTGTGGTTACCGGATGGAACCATAGTTCTATGAGTATGTGCATAGTCATATTTTAACTTACAAAATTAATTCACTTGATAGCACTGTTTGGCGTTTTACTTCTCAAGACTATCTCTGGTTGCAGCCCTAGCGTCTTCTGAACATCCTGCGCTGGAGAATATTTCCATACTTTCCAGCAGTAAAGTTCTCACCTATAATTCAGACTCTTTTCCAAACTCAAGCCCGTCTCTCACCAGAAGAACAGATGGATTGTCCCTCCGGGCAAGGCAAGACAGAGGAGACAGACCTGGGTATGAATTTAGAAGCATAGTCTTTGTGATTCTGCTCTGTCTTGTCTTGCCAGAGGGGACAGAATCTCAAAGTTGCCCCACAGCTCAGTAAGTTTTACTTTCTCAGCTGTAACAACAAAACAGAACATGGGTAGAATTCAGCTTCGGCCAAACTAAGTCCGGTGGCAACACAACGGGAGACTGTGCTGCAAGGCAAATACAAAAGTTTATTACACTTGACACCAGAGTATGGGACCCAGATTTACTAGCGTATTCCGTTTCAGACGTAAAAAGTTGCCAAATTTACATCAAAACAATTCAATGAGTTGAAGACAAATATGCGCTGGTGGTCGGGGTGGATGGATCAGAAAGCCTGGGAAAATATCTCTTTACGTATTTTAATTTCATGTAAAATTTTATGACACACTTCATATAAACGGTCACAATTATCAAGTTTTCCTATAAAGGCTGTGTCAGCATATTTAATCCAAACTTAATTACCTTGATCTAATACTGTATTTTAATGAAACTGTATGTACCCATAAAGTTAGCTATACAATGTATGTGGCATTTAAAAAATGTATAAGTTTGTCTTAGTTATATAATACATACAACAAAAGCCACGCAAACATTTTCATTCTTTGAATATCACCTAATTGCATCTGCAGCCGTATGATTTTGTAATAAACAGCAGCACAAACAACAAACTTAATCTATGCTTCTTAACTGTATTAGATGTCTCCAGAGGGAAACACAACATAATGCTAATTAAATGTTTGTTTATTAAAATTAAAGTTTAAAATCTAGCTAAAAATAAACTTTTGAATTGTTTTCATGACAACTCTTAAGTTGTTCTCTACTGTTACATGTGGACATCTATCTTCCGTATGTATTTGCATAGTCTTTTCTGAAACTCATCATGATCACTTGTTACCATGACAACTCTCTTATTGGACCAATCGCCCACTTCCCTGTCTCTCTTTCTTTCTTCTGCCGCTCTTTCTTGTCGTGACTCCCCCTCACTTATCAGCTGCTGCCATCGTCCACGTCAGTGTCTCATTAGACGACTCCACTCCTCTTTAGCGTTCTCTCCTTCTTTGGTTCTTTCTGTCATTGGATGCATACCTCCAGAGGAGGTGGTCCAGATCCAGTGAACACTTCCTGCGAACACGCCGACATCAGTCCCCGCCTCTCAAAGTCTGTCCCCACCCCTTTCTCCCCTTAGATGGATTACTTTGGACAGGACTTGCTCAGGTCAGGAACCTCAATCTCTTCTGTTGAACTCCGGGACCAGGAACCACATTCGACCAGGTTTTAAAGTCTTTACCAAGATGTCCCTTCTACGGGCCAGGAGGTCGGCTTGGAGGAGGAAACACATCAATTTTTCCTGCACAGCTTTGCCACAAGTTGCGTCCTGTGATGTTAGGTGGACAGGCCTCCATTACTGTCATATGTCCAACATTGGGCTGCCATTGGACTCAATGAGTTCCCGTTCTCTTAAAACTTTTGGAGCAGCACAAAAGATCCTGAACGCGAACTTGCAATTCATCTTTTACCCTGAAATTTAAGCATTTCTCTTACAATCACTGTTTTATTTTTCAAGCATGACTGTTCTCTTTTTTTTTTCATTAATTTCAGTTTATTACCTCAAAGTTGCCAAAAACAGTTTTTTTTATGCCGCCATTGGCCGCTTGTATGTGAAAAGACTTGCTCACAGTGATTAAACGTATAGCAATTCATCACCCCACTCTTCAGTTCCCTCCATCTCTCTCGTTTAATATCAACTCTTATCTCACTGTCTGGGTTAAAATAGACTATTATAAACCCATCGTACGCTTCCTGCTGGCAACGAACAAAGTTAGCAACTGACTGATGAACACAGTAAATCATTAGGCAACTTCAGAACCAGATATTTCCCTGGGGAGTTGGTGGAGAGAAAAAAAAATTGATCTGCAGCTTTTCATTCAGCTATTTCCAAAATTTCAGTTTTTGAATTTCATTTTAAACTCCTTGTTTTGCCCATTTAAGTTGACATGTTCACCTTGTAAGTAAACGGTTTCTGATTTATCATAACTAACACCAGTAACCACAACTTGATGCTGTTAACAAAATAATACGTCATTCATATCCACATCCATCTGTCCAATAATCCCTCTCTTCACCCGCTCTGTTTGGTCTCGTCGAATTCCTGTGGGAAATATCTGGCTCTTGAGCAGCTAACTGCTCCTCGATGTTCACCATTGAGTCTCTAACTGCGTCTG
Organism: Antennarius maculatus; assembly: GCA_013358685.1. Classification (NCBI taxonomy): domain Eukaryota; kingdom Metazoa; phylum Chordata; class Actinopteri; order Lophiiformes; family Antennariidae; genus Antennarius; species Antennarius maculatus. The sequence goes on from CM023620.1 coordinate 1,878,154, forward strand.
GCTGATGCTTGGCGGAGAACGATGTACCGAACAACAGGCCAGAAATGTCACCGTGAGCAGGGAGAAAGTGAGTCAAATTGGTAAAGCTATGAGCAGGACAGCAACACAATAAGCTGAAATGTGATAAGAAAGTCAGCGAAACAGCGAGCAGCCGAGTCGAGTGACACTCTGACATCGTCACTGTTATTGTGAAAATACGTGCCCTTTAGTTTCCATGTGGTGGAAATTATCTCAGTTTTTCATACTACAGGACCATTGTGTCACGTAGTTAAGTAGACATGTCAGACTAATCAGGTGAGACTAGTGTCTGTGGAGAAATAGATGGTTTAGTGTTTCAAATAGTCAAATGGTATGTGACAACTAGCATGTAAAAAAAAGTCTTGGGAAAGTCTTTGGTGTTGGGAAGTCTTTAGTGTCAAAAAGTCTTTCTTGTCAGAAAGCCTGGGGTGTCAAAAAAAACTTTGGTGTCAAAAATTCTTTAGTTTTAGAACGTCTTCAGTGTCATAAAGATTTTTTCATCAAAAAGTTCTTGCCAGAAAGTCTGTGTTGTCAGAAAGTCTGTGGCATGAAAAAGTCTTTGGTGTCAGAAAATCTTTTGCATCTAATTGTCTTTGGTGTAAAAACAATTGTGTCAGAATGTCTGGCATCAAAATGTCTTTATTTTTTGACAGTCTGGTGTCAAAAAGTCCTGGTGTCAGAGAGTCTATGGTGCAAATAAGTCTTGTCAGAAAGTCTTTGTCATCAAAAAAGTCATCGCTGCCAAAAAAGTCTTTATTTTCAGACAGTCTGTGGTGTCAAAAAGTTTTTGGCATCAAAAATTCTTTAGTTTTTGAAAGTCTTTGGTGTTAGGAAGTCTTTGGTCAGCAAGTCTGTAGTGTCAAAATATCTTTGGCAAAATTCTTGAATTATAGAATGTCTTTAGTGTCAGAAAGATTTTTTCATCAAAAAGGTCTTGCCAGGAAGTCTGTGATGTCTAAAAGTCTTTCACATCAAAAAGAGTTTGGTGTCAAAAGTCCTTGACATTAAAAAGTCTCTGTCCTGTTTCTAAATACTGGAGGCTGGCATTATCAGTTTGAATGTTGGTAAAGGATCCGACTCGTGTTGGGGGGGTCGGAGAAGTTTACTTCAGGGTTATTCTGAGATGTCTTTTCTTTCATCTTTCTTTCTCTCCATCATATTTACCCTTCCGTCGTTCCTTTCCCTTTATCTCCGTCTCATCCCGGCCCGTCTCTTGGCGCTACGGGAGGCGTGGAGCCAGGAGACTAATCTAATCATATAGGGCCTGCTCTTGTGTAGTAAATAATTCTCTTGGCATATCCCAAGATTTGTGAGCGCATATGAGTGTGTGTGCATATACAGCCTGTGTGTGTGTGTGTGTGTGTGTGTTTACCAGTATTGTGTAATATTCCTCCCTCTTTCCAGCGTTTCTCCTTCAAACGCCCTGAGGATGGCGACACCCCCCCTCGCTCGTCGGTTCTCGTTCGGCGGGGGGTTCTGGTCCATATTTCACGTCGCTCTGCTGTTGAGTTGTCCACTTTAAGGCTTGATGCACTCTTTGTGTATGGATTTGGCCACCATGCCAGCAAAGCACTTTGCCTTAGGAGAGGAATTAAACCCCCTGAGGTTTTTCTGAGATGGATTAAATAGGTGGTGGGGGGGGGGGGTGGCGCTGCCCAAACACGCCAGGGAGGGCCTCCTGAACACCGGCGGACATTGGTGAGGAGACTGACCTCTCCGGTGTGTGTGTCTACACACATGTGGGTGGATGTTTGCATTCATGATGAGGGATTCTAGGATGTGACTAAAAATACACGTGTGCCCCCCCCCCCCTCGCGAGCGCCCGTCGGACTCGAGGGCGAACGCTTTTCGGGCGAAAATCAGCGTTTCTCTCTCTCTTTCGACAAAGTGGAAGACGAAGGCAGGTGATGTGTTGGGTGTGTGTGTGTGTGTGTGTGTGTGTGTGTGTGTGTGTGGGGAGGGGGGGGCAAGGACCTGCATAAACAGCGCGGGAGCCGAACCGGTTTTTTTGTTTTGCTACGCCTCACATGTTTGGTTACTCAAGTTAATGAGCAGCAATTAGACAGCAGCCAATTAACTCTGGCCATCAGACTGAGACCGAGGGAGATGAAAAGAGGAGGAGCGAGGAGCCGAGGAGTGGGGGCTGATGGGTAAATGACCTGGGAATCACAGGCCTTGTAATCGCTTGATGTGAGCCTTTGAATGCAAACGAGTAATGTGTGTGTGTGTGTGTGTGTGTGTGTGTGTGTGTGTTGTCACCAGGGGGCGCTGTGCAGGCCCGAGTGACTCCCAGCGCCCTACGTGACCATCTGGTTCCCAGCGTCGGGCCGGATGCCGAAATGACGCTTAACTCTTTCCCTGCTGTCAAAGCAAAACAAAAAACAAGCCGGATTTGACGCCGGTTGGCTCGACATAATCCGGGATTTCAAACAATCGCTGCGAGGGAATCGGACACGTGAATGATTGATGACAGAACGACGGGTCTGCCGCGCGATTCGGACTCTTCGGTCCAGATTGTGTGCGCGCCTCGGGCGCTGGGGGGGGAAGATGGCAAACGGTTAATTTCTCATTCTGACTGCTGATGCAGTGTTCCAGCTGAACCCCTTAGAGAGGCCCCCTCTCTCTCGCTCACACACACACACACACACACACACACACACACACACACACACAAACACACACACCTTCAAACACACACTGTGCTGTCTCGCTTGCCATCCTTCTGACTAGCCCGCTGCCCTCCCTTTAATTAGGCTAATTGAAATGCGAGAATAACCATTTTCTTGATTGCCTATTTTTTTTTTTTGGGGGGGGGGGGGGGGGGGCAGGCAAACACAAAAAAAAAATCTTGCTTTTCTATGCAGAAGTCAAGAGAGAATGTCTTACCTCTTTCCTCGGTTCAACCCAGGCCGCCTGGTGCGAATGAACCCGCCTGGAGGGGGTCGACCCCATCTTTCGCCGCCGCCTCGCCGTCACCGGCCTCCGTCGAGCGGGGGAGTCAAGTGGGATCTTCAAGACATCCTTGAGATAAATTGCGAGAGACGGCCTGTGCTTAAGTGCTCTCGGCAGGTCTACAAGTGGTTGCGCACCTCGTCCCGTGTTCTCGCCTGCCTGTAAACGCCCCCCAGCGGGCCCCAGTGTGGGCCCTTGGCTGTAACAGGGAGCCTCCCCGGGGCAACCTGGGCTTATCAAGAGCAAATGGAAAGGGAGAAGCACATCTGAAGTGAGGACCCGAGGTGTGTGTGTGTGTGTGTGTGTGTGTGTGTGTGTGTGTGTGTGTGTGTGTGTGTGTGTGTGTGTGTGTGTGTGAGTGTTTGACAGCCTGAGAAAATGCTCATATGTTTCGTGTCTCCGTGATGAGGCGGTGAGTCATTCCCCCAACATCCTCACACACACACACACACACAACACATCCAGCCGGGCATGCATACACACACACACACACACACACAGACACACACACACTGATTACTGACTAGACTGTGGTTGGATCACATGCTCATCATTAGCCCTGCAGGACCTAACATGCATCTCATGACATTGGTCATACGTGTCACGGTCACGAGACACACACATTTGCCTCCGGGGTGTGTCTGTGTGTGTGTGTGTGTGTGGGGGGCATTTCCTCGTTAACTTCTGGGAGCGTAATGAGTCGTTGAACCCAGTTCTGTGCTTCTGTTAATTATAACCCCGTTTCTGGAGCTCTCTCCATGGCAACCTGAACTTCTGCCTGTCGCCGCGTGAACGATGAGGGAATAAAGACGTTCTCCCATCACGCCGCCACCCCTGCCTGCTTATTTCTTAACATAGACAAGCCCACGGTGGGTCGGGCCGCTGAGCTGTGAGCGCCCTCTGCTGGAGGAGAGGGGAAACAGGAAATGGGCCACTGATGGACCCAAACAAGCAGGAAGCTGTTTGTGGTAAATCAGGAAGTGGGGTCAACAGTCCCTCGCTGGGAGTGGGCGTCGACATGTTGACCTCACAAGTTGGTAATTGACAGCTCTGTGGCGTCAAATTGAATATCATGGGCTTATTGGTATGTAAATGAGCCGTTACTACTCATTACTGCCCTGGCAAAACAAGCGTCTGTTAATGGGGATGTGTTTATATCCCAGCGACTGTATAAAAGGAGCTGGAGCTAATGAATGTAAATGAGGATGGGTTCTCAGTGGAGGCGACCCAGTTTGGCCTGAAAAGCAGGATTGGAAAAGCAAAATTAAAAAATGTAAAAAAAATAAAAAAATATAAAAAAAATTGTTAGCAGCAAAGTCATATACGGAATATAAAATATAAAAAGTTGCCGAGTCTCATCGTTTTTTACTATCCCCTGTAAAACAAGTGGAGCGCGACGACTCGCCAGCCTTCAACCGTATCGCCATGCCAACGGAAACTTCAAAAAGTGCCCTTTTACTTCACTCTTTTTTTTTAATCAAAATGATAAAGTGCCCTCCGGAGTGTCATTCCGCTGGATGAAATGTGACAAAGTGCCCTCGTGGGCGTCGTCCCGGTGGATAAAACATGATAATGTGGCCTCTAATGTGGCCCGATACGCGAGGCGGCGTGACTAAGTGCCCTCCGGAGCGCCCGGTTTAGTGTTCAGTACGGGGGCGAGGTGCCCTCAAGGGCGTCCTTAGAGCGTAGACCAAAACACATAGAGTACATGCTAGGAAATTAGCTGGCCCTCGTTTGCCTGTAGATGTTTAAATAATGAAAATACCCTGCATGGGTTTGCCGTAATTTTCTGGGTTGCCCTGGAGTTTTTGGGGCAAACTGGGTTTGCCCCAGGAAAACAAATCAAACCCAGGTTTTTGGTAATTTTTTAATTCAGGAAAAAAACAGGGTCGGTTTTGTCCTGAAATTTCTCCCTTATCTCCTTCCGGGCGAGAAATGAAATCCCTCGCGGGACGGGTGGAGTATTTATTGGTGTAAACCTCGTTCTTTAAGGTTCGGTGGTGGCCCGAAGCCAAGACGGAATAAAATCCAACGCCAGGATATCGCTTCACTGCAGGAAACAAGCGTCCGGGTCGTGGACTCCGTTTGTCTGCCCCCATAAATGTAATCTTCCACTTGTTGCGAACAGGATGAAGGATGACTCGTGACAAAGTGGCTTCTTCCTTCTCACCAATCCTCCTCCCACTTTTGGCCTTTCAGACATTTTTCTCACCGAAATGCATTTTTAGGTGTCCTGAGGTGTTCCCTCATTGTTGAACTTCTGTTTGACGGATTGCTTCTAACTAAACTTCCACTTCCTCTCTGCACGGTGAAAAATTCCCTCGCTGCTCTTTGTTCTTTAGTTTTTACTGTGACTGAATTCAAGGAAAGACTTGATTTTATGTCTGTTCATCCGACCGCTGTGATTCATTAGAGACGAAGATTTAAAAGCAGTTAGAACAAGTTTCTATCTGAGGTGAAGAAAGAGGACAAGTTTGTTGGTAGTTGTTTGTTTTTGGTTGACTAGTTGGTTGGATGGTTGGTTGGGTTGGATGATTGTTTGGTTGGTTGATTGGTTGGTTGGTTAATTGTTTCTTTGGTTGACTGGTTGGTTGGGTGGTTGACAGGCCAGTTGGTTGATTGAGTGGTTGCCTGGTTGCTTGATTGTTCGGTTGTTGGTTGGTTGGTTTGTTGGTTTACTGACAGGTTGGTTGGTATTTGGTTGACAGTGTTTGGTTGGTTGGTTTACTGACAGGTTGGTTGGTTGGTATTTGGTTGACAGTTTTAGATTAGTTGGTTGGTTGGCTGACAGGTTGGTTGCTTGGTCGGTTGATTGACAGGTTGGTTGGTGAGTTGACTGACAGGTTGTTTGGTTGTTTTTTGGTTGACTGAGTGTTTGGTCAGTTGGTTGGTTGACTGACAGGTTGGTTGTTTTTTGGTTGACTGAGTGTTTGGTGAGTTGGTTGGTTGACTGACAGGTTGGTTGGTTGGTATCTATAGATTGCCACAACATTTTGTGCAGAAATGTAAAGCCCATCGGCGACCATATGATCAAAAATTGGACCCGGTAACAATAACAACAGTTAAATCAGTTAAATCAGTTAAATATGTAACTCCGTCTCCAAACGCGTCGGTCGACCGCCGGCCGCCGCGGCTCAGAGACGTTGTCGTGTCAGACCAGGTTGAGTTCGGTAGAACAGCAAATTCCCTCCAGACCTACATCATTATCTCCATGAAATCAGCAGCAACAGAGAAACCTTCACACACCTGTCTGATCACATTCACACACACACACACACACAACCCACTCACTGTGGAGCCGCCGTGTGGATTCATCACGGCGCCGCTCGCCATTGGCTGGCAGCAACATCAACACCGGTGCTGGCTGACGGCCAATGAGGCGATGCTAGGCTACGTCTGATCAGGATGAAGAACGGCGTTTGACCTGGACACAGGTGTGTGTGTGTGTGTGTGTGTGTGTGTGTGTGTGTGTGTGTGTGTGTGTGTGTGTGTGTGTGTGTCTGTGACAGATCTCTTATAACGTCCACAGGCAGGACTTCAGGGCTCTAGATGACGATAGATTCTCTGTCTCTCTCTGTCTCACACACACACACACACACACACACACACACACACACACACACACACACACACACACACACACACACACACACACACACACACACACACACTTCCATTCTAAAATCCAGTTCTACTTATTTTACCATTTAACACGTTCAGGTTTTATTTTGAAATGAAGTTTTAAATGTTTTCAAAAATACAGGCAGTTTTCAGAAGAGGCAAAACAAAAAGAAGGTGAACAAGCGAACGAGTCTTTTCCTTTGGTAAAGATGCTCGCCACTAAAAGCGTTGTATATATAAAGTTCACTAACAGATAGGAGATATTACAGACAGGAAGTCTAACTGTTCCCCGTTCTCGTCTTAAAGGAACAGACACATTTTAGGAATTAAAATTTTTGAGGTGTTTGTCACCCGTTAGCATTGTGACTCGCTAACTCTAGCTTGCATTGGAGCTCCAAGAAGGTGTTGAGCTACCTTATAGCTCCAAATCGTATTTCCATAAAGATGTAACTGTTCCTTTAAACCATAAAATAAAAAAAACAGAAGAGAAATCAAGATAATAAAATCAACATCTATCAAAGCTGCTTTGGATTAATTCTAATCACAGTTTTAGCGGCGCTTTCTTCATGCGTCGAGGGGCTTTGTGAGCATTTTATTACCTCTGCCAAGGAGATTAAATTTCCACCTGTATCCAATCGTTTGTTTGCAGGATTACACCAAAAAAAAAAAAAAAACTCCTCTGCAGATTTCTCAGAGATTAGTTGGCTGGATGACGCTCGACCCCCTACGGAATCGTTTGCCTAATTACTCAAACATGAATTAATTTCGGTGAAACTTTATGGACATGTGTGCGAGCTAATCAGACGCGTGGGATTATTAAAGCTTGGCGGAGGTGTGCTCGTTCTGAGTTCTAGTAATGAAGATGAATCGAGGTGCAAACCGACACCCCTCCTACACATGAAAGAGTAGTCCTGCCCCGCCCTCTTTAGCACCAATTGGCTCGTTACGTCGGGTACCTGACGAGCGGAATTCACGATAATCTTTACGTTAAAGCGTCGTTTATCATATGGCTTCAATAAAAGTGGTTTATGAATAATGTATATATTAAAACATTTGTCCACATCCTTCGAGAGATTATTATATCTCCGTCTGCTACGTTACCCAGTTAGCACGATGATGTCCTCGCCGCTAACGCCTCAGGCTAACAGCTACTGGATGTTCATTACAGCGTGGCGTTTCCCCCTGGTGGCGTTTCGATGTGACACCAGGTTGTGACTTCCCGTCTCGACGCTAAACCACCACTTCGACGTAATTGGCCGGGTAAAGCCCCTCCCACCCGTCGTCCTTCACGCCCCGACACCAACCCTGATCGTCCTCGTCCTCGATCTTCAGAAACTCCTCACCTACGGAAAGACGGGGAGGATTTATTTTAGATTAAAAAGCCACAAATGGATAAAAATCGATCGTATCCACGCCGACCAGCTGTTTAGAACGCAGGTTTGCTATTATGGGATGTTCACCTGCTTTAAACGACATCTCGTCTGTCTCCTGGCCGGCGTAGTCGTACAGCGCTCTCACCCTCACTCCTCCGATCATCACACTGTGGAGGGGGGAGAAAGAAGCGACAGAAGGGGGGAGACAGATGGAGGCGTGATCGTCATGGCGCCAGCAGCGTCACATCGCCCCGGCGACCGTCTCTCAGCTTCCCCTCACTCACCTCTTCTCTATCGTTCCTGTCTTTTCTACGTCTTTCTTCCCTTTTTTGCTTTTCTTCGGGGGCATCCATTCCTTCAAAAAAAAAAAAAAAAAAAACGGTTCAACCAAACTGAACTTCCTGGATGTGAGGCGCCGGGGGTGTGATCCCAGGTGAACCGGGGGCGGGGGGGGGTACCTGGAAGTGAGGCCAGTCGGTGGGCATTCCGGGTCCGTGGGTGTTTTTCCACCAGCGGAGGTCTTCCTGCTCGTCGATGGCCGTCACCGTGTTGTGGAGCTCGTCGAAAACGGCCCTCGCACTAAAAGAGCGTCATTTAAAAAAAGAACCACTTACTAGCAAGCAAAACACTATTCTCCTCCCATCCCATAATATTATGTTATTAGACAAAATAAAACACAAAAATTAACTGAAAATTCTGCTTCACTTCACCTGCTTATTAATCGTTAGTTTAGCTACGTTTAACATTTATATAGATAAAATTTTAGTATTTATGAAGGAATGAACCTATTAGTCTCTACATAAAAACTAACATTTATGTGCCTGATCTAAAGGAGAAACTAGAGTGTGCTATTAATTTCACTTTGGGGATCAGACCAGTATACAAAATAAAAAATAAAAATAAAAACCACTTCACAGGTTAGCTGTATTCATTTTAATTTAACCGCTTGCATGTCATTATGGTCATTATGTATTGAAATTCATTTAAAATTCTCATTAGCACATAATCTGCTTCTATTGCCAACTAAAGCATTTAAAGCAACATGTTTCACAACAATTAAGCAGATTAATTGAGTTCTTATTTTTCCCCATCTATCCTAATATCCCCCCGTGGCACATGAAGGTTTTATAAAGTAATTACATTTCTGTCTTAACTGTTATTTCCTTTATTGGAGTAGAAGTGACTGACTGATGAACGGTCGTGTGTCAGGGAACAGCTTTTAATCAGGGCTTAAGTGAGTCACGTTATTGATTTTAACACACTTAGAGCTAAACAGACACCAGATGAACACAAATAAAATAATCCATTCCATCAACGCGCTAGCAGCGTTACACGCTATCTGTCACGGCGTTATCTTGTCGTCGTGTGTCTCACCTCTCGTTGTTGGTGATGTCGAGGTGTTTGTGGATGGAGAGGAAGGCCTGTTTGAGGAAGACGATCCTCTTGCGCTCCTCGTCCTGCGATTGGTCAAAAATGGACTCCATCTCCTCCATGTAGCGCGGGGCGTAGCGGTTCACCTCCTCCAGGACCTTCTCGTAGCGGCCGCGGTACTGAAAACATTAGCGTTGTTGCATTTAGATGTAAGAAGAGTTTGTCCTGACACCGCACCCCAAAGCGACAACAGGGCTAACGAGATATAAGAAAATTAATTTGAATTTCAACCCCCTCCTCAGAGATCTTCTTCCTGTTTGAACTTCACTTCTGCCTTTTCCCTGCCTTCCATTGGCATCGCTTGGCTTCTTGGCGTCACAAACTGTGAAGCTGTAGTATAGCTTGAAACAGGAGGCGTGTGCTCGCTAGTGAGTGTTCAGGACATCTTACCCCCTCATAAAAAAAAAAAAAAAAAAACGTTGTTGAAAAGCCCCGCTGGTGGTGAAAAGCTGCCTTTAATCACAGCAGGTGTTGTTTAAGTGTTCCAGTCTGAAATCATTTCAGCCTAGAGGTAACGAGCAAAAACCTTTTTAACCCTTTTAGGTAATTTCTTCATTTCGTGGAGGGGGAGACAGATTGAGGAAAACGGCGTTTCCACCTACATCATCAACCTTGTCAACATGGCAACCGCTGAGCTCCTTCATCAGGGTACGAGGTTAATGAACGAACGCGCAAAGGTCCTCCAACGTCATCCGTTTTTGACGAAATTGCTGACTTGCAATTGTCAAGTACCTCAAAGGTTGTTAAGATAATCAATCAAAGAGTTGCATGAACAAATTCTCCTACGTCAGGCTAACAAAAGACAAAATCACCAAGTCTTGGTATTCGTGTCTTCCTGAAAACCAAATAAAAGTGTTTATGTTGGCTTCAACAGCACAAACTGGTGACTTCTAGAATTTTATAGATCACTATAAGAATAGTAAGCTATTAGCTAGCAACACAATTTGTTTTGTTAGATTGAAACTTCCTTAAACTTCATTTATTTTGAGGAGAATATCTGTGTCCAAGACTATTCAAGACTACAAAAGGAAAGGTGTACAAAACTGTGGTGAGACCAGCGATGTTGTTTGGTCTAGAGACAGTGTCACTGAGGAAAAGACAGGAGGCAGAGCTGGAGGTAGCAGAGATGAAGATGCTGAGGTTCTCTCTGGGAGTGACCAGGAAGGATAGGATCAGGAATGAGTACATCAGAGGGACAGCACATGTTAGAGGTTTTGGAGATAAAGTCAGAGAGGCCAGACTGAGATGGTTTGGACATGTCCAGAGGAGAGATAGTGAATATATTGGTAGAAGGATGCTGAGTTTTGAACTGCCAGGTAGGAGGCCTAGAGGAAGACCAAAGAGGAGGTTTATGGATGTAGTGAAAGAGGACATGAAGGTAGTTGGTGTGAGAGAAGAGGATGCAGAAGACAGGGTTAGATGGAGGCAACTGATTCGCTGTGGCGGCCACTGATGGGAAAAGCAAAATGGAGAAAAAGATCTGTGTTCAAGACTATTGCACCAGATATTTTATAGTAATTGAATGCTCCCATTGGAAACTGTCCTGAAAAGTCCAATCAACTATGTTCCAGGAAAGTTCGCCCCAACTTACTTGCCTGAAGCTTCCGTCTCCGGGGGGGGGGGTTCTTGACTGTATTTCTATTGGACGAGCTAAACGGACAAACCTTCTCGGCCTCCATCTGAGCCAGCTGTCTGTCCTCGTGGATCTTCTTCTGCTTGTCGATGGCGACGTCCGGGTTTCCCTGAGCGTGGGTCTCCCTCTCGCGGGCAGCCTGCTCCTTACGGCTCACTTTGTGGTAGGCCCGCCTGGCCTTGTCCAGCTGAAGACCAGAGAACATGAGCTTTACCTTCATTTCATCAGTTCAGATGCAGCGAAAAGTGAAACCCAAGCCGACTGAAATGTGTCTGGCTGATTCACAGAATGTAAAGTGGTGCATTGGGTCCAAATATAGATCTTGAACTGGAGCCAGTGGCTTCATGAGGACCATTTGTAATGTAGCACTGGCTTTTATATTGACTATCTAAAGGGCCGTTGTTTGTTTTTGACTTTGTTTTCGAATTTGAATGTACGACCGAGCTCAGAGATTTAAAGGTCTCCTGTCCGGGTCACGGAATTGCTGGACTGGATGGGAAAATGTGGGTTGGGAATGTGACCAATAGATGTTCCCAAAGACAAAATCTAAAATAGTGTCAGTCCTGAGATGACCGAGGTAATATAGATCCGGGAAAGAATAGGAAGCAGATATTCCAGTAGTCCAGGATTTCTGGGTTCTGTCCAAGTTAGCAAACGCGGGTCCAAAATCTAACTGGCTGAATTTAACATGAGCGCCTCCTGGGGGGGAACTAAAGCAAATTGAAACTTGCTTTGCTTCTATTTTTAATTTTTCTGCAATTCTTTGGAGCAACTTAGAACCAGAATTTCCTTCAGGATTAATCAAGTTTTTGTTATCTTAAAATTGTGTCCAATGGAATGAATCGGACATGAAGACACAAAACGTCCTAATTTTGTGAAACATTTTAAAATTCATTTATTTCATGACATTTAAAGAGACTTGTAGGAATAATAAAGTTTTTCTTGGGAATATACTTTTTGTTTTCATCTCTGTGGATTTGAAATATTAAAGGTTCTATCGTTGAACTTATTGCTTGTTTACAGTCGTCTGACACAAAAATACATTAATGCAACTTAAATGTCAAACTGAAATCACAATCATTCATCTTTTTTGGTTTTTACACAGTTTTTAAATAGTAACAGGAAGAAAAACGGTCCATGAGGAAATGTAAGGAACGATGCTTTTAAATTCAAGTTAGCATTTAAATGCTAGTGCTGGCGCTAAACCGTATGGAACCAGATACGGATCCAACATTTTAGATAGATAGATATATACTTTAATGATCCCAAGGGAAATTCAGGGACGAGTGGCCTGTTGTCTGAATTTAAACATGATCATATCGAAATATTCGAGCATCGTTGGAGAATCGGGGCGCCCCAGGACCGCCCCTTTTTGACCCCTGGATAACACACTTGACTTTAGCCTGAAGCTAACGCAGGCTGCAGCAGGTAGCCACTTCCTAAAATCGCTGCTTTCTGAACGATTTCATTGGCTGTATTGAAATGAGGCACTCATAAAGACTTAGTCGTATAAAGTCAAGTTAATGCACACCTTTTATCTGGAACTTCCTGACGTACCCGTGATTTACGGGCAGCCGTTCGACCAAACTTCAGTTTAATTCCAGTTTGACTTTATAACTTTAAATGTGACTCTATCATTCACCAGAGGTCTGGACTCATCCATATTTTATCAGCGTTCAGGCTGGAGCTTTTAATCATACAGGACCTGGACGGGAATCCAAAGAAAATTCAGACCTTTTTAAGCCGTTTGGCCCACGGCTTCTGGGCACGTATGAAGCCCGTCTCCACGTCCTGGGACTCCTTAAAGCCGCCAAACAACTTCTTGTGGAAGGTGTCCTTCTGCCAGGTTCTGACCCGGTCTCCGTCCTCTGACACCAGGGAGCGACAGATGGAGGCGTGCAAGGAGGCCAGCCGGTCGGCGGAGGACAGGAAGCACTGCCAGGCCTTCAGGAGGGACCCGTAAAGAGGACCTGAGGATGAGGACAACTTTTAGAAACCAACACCTCCCTACAGGTAGACCTCGATGTCTTGGAGACTCACTGGAGTCCACCACCGGTTTCCACTTGTTGCTCCACTCGCCGAGCTGCTGGGCGTACTGCCGCTCCATTCGCGCTCGCTCCTGGAAACACGCCACGATGTCGTTACACGCCTGGAAGGAGTCTTCCGTTCGCCTCACGGTGCGCTGATAGTTCCCAGGCTGCAGACACACAAAGAGCCAGGAAGCTGTTGTCGCCAAATAAACAGGACGAGGAGGAGGAGGGCGGTCAGACCCCCCGCCCCCACCCCCCCGACGCTAATATCCCATAATTATTGGATTGTGCACAGAAGCGGTTGGTATTTGTACATGTGTTCAACGCCGTCTTTAGTTTCGGCTGCTTTGTTTGGGTTTCTCACCACATCGACGCAACGAAGACCCGCAATCACGACGACACGACGGAGTCAAAGCAAACAAACCTTTACGCGCCAACGCAATCCGAACAAACAAGCCCCGCCCACCGCAGCATCTGTAGCCTTCAATTAAAAGATGTGGGACGTAAACACGACCCCCTTCCTGTCAACCGACACCGAGTTTAAAGCGCTGACTCATCTAGTCGCGTCAGGCGGGCTAGCCAGGGTGCTAGCGAGGATGCTAGCAACTACTTGAAATTGAAGCAACAAACAAAAATAAAACAAACAAATATGTTGGATTGTTCCTTTAGTGATCGCACTTTTCCATTTTAGTGTTCAAGGGGGGGAAATGGAACTGAATGGAATGCGGCCGATTCAACACCTGTGACTCTTCTTCTTCTTCTTCCAATTGTCTTCCTCCCCTCCTGGGGAGGGACGAGGGTTACCTCCCCCTCTGCATTTTACTAGCATCAAGTTTCCTGTCGTCTCCTTTCGTGGCGACGAGGGCGGCGGAGACGAGGGGGCGTGGCCGTCTTAAAGCGCCTGACGGAGACGGGAAACGTCTGCAGCGACGCATCTGAAGCGAGCGTGTTGTTTGTAGATCTGGTTTTTGGAAATCGCTGCAATTTTCCTGGCTGCCGCTCAGCGCTCGCTCCGATTGGCTCTTCCTGTCAGGACTCAGGCACTGACATGTTTAGACAGCTGGCCGAAAGTTTACGGACGGGATGAATGATGTCGCAGCGGTGACGCGCTGGTTGTAAAACAGAAATAAGAGCACGGAGGTTATTGTATGGATTCTGATTGGTCAATCAGTTCGTGGTTTATTAAATGCAGGTGCATCAGAAAGGTCAAGAGGTCAAGGAAGTGACTCCAACTTCTTCCCTTCCTCTGTTCAGTTTTAAAACATTTAAGCTCTCTTTTATTGATGTATTCCATGTATTTTATAAATGATCGCGGTCCTCAATGTGCTTTTAATGACACCCCCCACCCCCAGTTCCTCGTCCTCATTACTTTCTTTCTCTCTGTCCCTGTTGTGGTTCGCACTGATTCTCCTCACTCGTCTCAGAATTAAGCAGAAACAGCTGAGGAATCCGGTCGGAGGCCGACGGCGGCGGCGGCGCTGCACAGACGCAGCCGGGCCAACGGAGAATAAGAAAAGTCCATCGCTAATTCAGTTTCACAGGCAGAATAAAAGACCTTTTCCAGACTCTTACCAAACAGAGGGAGAGCTGGGAAACGTCAGCTGAAGTAGCGTAGCATTAGTTCACATAGCAGAGGTGGCGCTTCAGGAACAACGGCTGCATTGTTAGCATCTGGATCAGAAGGTTTACACGTTTTAAAACCGAGCGCAGATAAAAAAAAAAAAAAAAAGCTACATCCACAAAGACAATCATGTTTTGATTTAAAAAACATGTTTAGAACACGCCGTACGGTCGCGACCACGGAAACCCCCAAGAAAACGATGATCTGCTAATGCTATTCATCTATTTACGGTGGATTTATGAGAATTACATCCCAAAGCAAGTAATTTTATTCTTTATTATTACCTTTTAACGTAGCGTTGTCACTTTAACTCGAAAAACGTGCGATGTAATTACGCAAGAATGACGCAATCCGATCATGAAAAGATGTAGAGCGCCACGCGTCGTAGGAAACGTGTAACTTTAAACAGAGATGCAGGAAAAGTTTTTGCATTTTGGGGGGGGGTTTCCTTTTAAATTTAGAGTTAAATGTTTGTGCTGTAGGACAGGCATCGTAGTTCTCCTTTATGTTCTCACACTCAGTTGTTGGAAAGCTAATTGAACCGGCTCGCGGCGTGATGACAGAAGAACTCAGAACCTGGCGGAGGCAATGACACAGACAGGAAGTAGCCTGGATATGCGTTTGAAAACGCCATGGGAGGCTCAGCAAAATTACGGGGAAAGGGCGATGAAAGTGGGACAGTATTCTGAGCTATGTCCCGTTAGCTTAGCGCTACATAAAACCAGTAAGAACCCGAGAACAAGAACCGCTAAACCTCCCGTATTCCTAACATTGAGTCTCTGTTAGCGTGAAATGTCGTCTTGTTTGTACAGAAGCTGCCATCACGGCTGTAAACGAGTAAACAAACGCCCAGCTGCTGTTGTAAGGCAGAACAACAATTTGGGGGCAGTGAAACGCTTCCCCGGAGACGTGACCCTCACGCTCGTCGGCCCGCTCCGTGGAGAAAACACAGATAATAAAACGCCTAATGAGCCGAGTCGTCACAAAAACAATCCCTCCCTGAGCGCCGCCGACCCCGCTGCGGAGGTTCAGCGCCCGGCGGTTTGTGTTCTCGTCTAATTGCGAAAGGATGGCCTTGTTCGCGCGCGATACGACGAAACTGTTGTGTCTGCCTGGGACGGCGAGGTCGCGTCAAGAGTCGCCGAGGGACACGCCGAGTTTGTGGAACAACAGCGATACGACCAGACGCGAGCGTCGCCTCACCATCCAGAAGCTGCGGTTGTTGGCGTCTTCGGGGGTGTTGTCTGAAGGGGGCGTCGACATCTTGTTCTCTGGAAGAGGAAGGAGGGGGTTATTATCTTAGCATCTCCGCGCCTTTTAGTCGACAACATTAAATATCAATTCAGCAGAAATCAGGAGCACATGATCATAAAGACGCTAACTGAATATCTCCAGAAAATAAAATAATGACTATTATGGGGTTTTTTTCTTGCATGATTTTACGTTTGTTGCTTAAAGCAGACGTGTTTTGATGTTTCAGCTGTGTATCAATCTTAGCGTCATCTGCTATTTAGCCTGTAGTTAGCACCGCTCCATTTCAGATGTCGTTAGCTAAGGTGCTAGAAACTGTTTATTTAGCACATTTTTAAATCACCATTTCAAACATTTATTACGTTAAGCTACTTTTACAATCACTTTCACCTATGTCTTTTCTGGCTAGGCTAACAGGACAGCTAGCGTAGTTTTAGCCAGAAATCTTCCAACATCTAAAAACTAGCTAATTAATTAGGTTTAAAGGGGGTAAACTTTGTTTTTATTGTTATGCTGATGATAGTCAGGTCTATATTTTATTTAACAGCTTCATCCATCCACTCCTAGCTAGATTTAGCTCTTTATTTTAAATATGTACGATTAGCTTTTAAAGCTAAATTAACATGATCTTCTCTTGCTTTAAATCGGACATTAAAATTGCATTTTTTGTGGATTCTGAAACAAAATTTTCCATCATCTCAAATCACTTCAGCTTCTCCACAGTCTTCCCAAGCATCCGCTCCACAACCACCCCCCACCCAACCCAACTCGACCCATCCCAACCCCCCCCCCAGGGTGCCTCTGGATGGGAATGGCTGCTCTGATGATTCCTATTTCGGGATCTGCGTTACTATTTGATACCCCGTCGGATAAATACCCGACGCGCCGGCCCGTTGCCGCGGCAGCTGGAGCTCATCGCTAACGCAGGATCGGAGGCTCTGCCCACCAATAAAATCTTGTATGGTAAACTTGAGGCTTGGGGGGGGGGGGTTGGGGGGGGGTTACATTAAATCTGGGCATCTGCCAAAAATGCCTGAACAACATCCTTGGGTACGGAGTATCTTGTCCCAGCGTTCCCAGCGTGGAGATATCCAAAAATAAACTGGGAGCAAAGGTCGACACTTCCTGCCATTTCAATTTCTTTTCTTCTCTTAGTCGCGGATCTGCCTTTAAGCTAACCCCGCCCCCCGCCAAAAAAAAAGTATGTTTGACGCGAAGTCGACTCATTTTCCTGACTTTTTTTTTTTTTTATGTTTCACTCCTGAAACTCCGGTTACTTCTTGAAACGCGCGGCGGTTTGCCTGTGGGCGTCTCCAACCCTCCGTTCACGCAAATCTAAGCCCCGCCCACACTCAGGCCCTCCGGCCCCGCCCGTCTCCTCGTGGTTTATAGACCAGATAATTATCTGCTATGATTCTGTGTGGCGTCCCGCCGTCACATGCTACACACACACACACATAACAACACGCCTCTGTCTTCCTCTGCTAGCCGCTAACGCTAACGCCACATGAGCCAGGAAGGAGAGGGGGCAGACAAATAATGAATCACCAGCCTTTTAACCTATGACCTCTACTTCCTATGCCCCCCCCCCCCATCACCACTGCAATGCTCACACTCATAGGGGGGTGACGTTGGCCTCTCAGAGGGGGGTGTATAGCCGGGGGGGGGGGGTCATGTTGCTGCCTCGTGTTTAATTATTTATTACATTCCCGCAAAATTTGAGCAAAAAATTTTTACAACTTTTACAAAATTAATGCAAAATAATGTAAATTCTTTGACACCCCCCCCCCCCCCCCAACTCCCACATGTCTTTCATGTTAAAGCACATGTGTGCTTCCATCCAGACCAGAACGCTGTGTGACTCACCCTCTGGAGGCTCAGCTGTGACCGCCCCCCCCCCCCAACATGAAGCCTGCAGAATCTTCCAGAACCTTCAGGCGGTTCGGGGGGGGGGAATAATAAAAATCTTCGTCTCGAAATCTAAAAATTCTAAATTTGCATCAAAAACTTTTATGGAAAATGAAGCGAAACCCAGAGAAGAGCAACTCTTTCACCCCCACATCCTGCACCCAGCCCCCCACCACCACCACCACCACCCAACCCCCCCACCGTCCTGGTTTCATCTGTCACACATAACTCATCACACACACACACACACACACACACACACAGGAATAGCTCTGTCACACCATCAAGCCTGTCTGCTTGTCTGCCCCCCCTCCACCCCACTTCCCCACCCCCCCTCACCTCTTGGTTCCTTTTGTCCGGCGGCTCAGAAACTTCTCCCAGACTCCTCGGCTCCTCGTCCTCCGTCTCGCCTCCTCCAACCTGGATTTTCCACTCGTCCGGTCGGCGCTGCTGCTCCTGCTCTTCCCCTCCGTTTGTGTCAGATGAGTTGGCTTCTCCCTTTTTTTTTTTTTTTTTTTTTTTTTTTACCCCTCCCTCATTCTCCTCCCTCCCTCTTGCCCCCCCCCCACTCTTTTAGTCTCTCCCTCTTTCCTAAACAGCTGCAGGGATCTTCTGCTCTCCTTCTCTTATCTTCACCTCCTTCCCAGTCGTCCTGATTTGATTTTTATGAGACGACTCTGGCTTGGCTTCTGTTCACGTGTGTGTGTGTGTGTGTGTGTGTGTGTGTGTGTGTGTATTCCTTTATTATCCATGTTTCACTCATTTCAAAAGAAATGCAATCAGGAGAACATCCCTCCCTCTCCTCTCGTCTTTCCACCCCTTCATTCCTCCCCTCAACGTTCCCTCGGGATCGCGTGGTAGGCCTGCCTCCCCAGCTGGAGGACACGTCCGGTGTGTGTGTGTGTGTGTGTGTGTGTGTGTGTGTGTGTGTTCTGTTGCTCCATGCTGCTCTGAGCTTGTGAAGCGCTGCCCTGTCAGGACTTGTCGTGTCAACACACAGCTGTTGACTTCTGACGTGTATACGCCCAGCAACGACCTGCTCGCGCAAAACCGCCATCCTGTCCTGGTGAGGTCATCGCCGTGACACTGAGGTCATGTGGTTGAAATAGAAAGACCAACACGCAGAACTAGAACTGGTCGGTTGGTTCTATTAAAATGCATCTTGGAGTTCTGATGATTTATTTTGACAAAGTTTATTAATCAGACGTTTCTCCCTTCAGCTCCTGCATTTGTGAAAATTATTTGCTGTTTTTAAAGTCATTAATGACTGTACTGTGATTTAGCAATTTTGCTCTTTGCTGACATCTGCTGGTTTAATTGTGTTACTACATCAAAGGTTTCCTCACTCTTTCACCTCCTTCCGAGCTGCACAGAGGACAAAAAAAAACCTCAAAGGTGGTCAAAAATGTCTGAAAGTCAGTTAATAATAATAATAATAAAAAAAATCTGTTGTAAAATTGTCAGCGCCTGAATTTAATTACAACCAATCCGGAGTACACGCCTCCAATAAGGCTCTTCAAATTTAATAAAATCTCATTTCATTTCAAAAATATGCGAGGGTCACATCAGAATGTCTGCTTTCCGGGTTCCTGAAATGTTAAATCAATCAATCAATCAATCAATCAATCAATCAATCAATCAATCAATCAATTAATGACATCACGGATGCAAAAGTCCGCATTTCCCTGCTGTAACATTCGCATCGCTCATGTAAAAAAAGTTTTCGTCTCACAATAAAGAGATTTGCCTTTTCTGTTTCTGAGTCAAATTATAACTGAGTTCTAAAATTAAGAGAAGTCTTCATTCCTCTTTTCCCGTTGGGGGGTGGGAGTGGGTTGTGGGGTGAAACATCAGGACACACAGAGTGTTAATAAGTGCATGAAGATGGAGTTCCGCCTGATGAACGCTAGAGGGCGAAATCAATACCAAAAAAATGGAGCCGGAGAGTTTATGAAGCTGTTGCTTTGTTTTTGCCCTTAAACTTCAGTTTACTTCAACAATAACAACAGCTTAAAACGCCATAATTGTATGGACGGATATAAAAAGTCACGTGACGCGTGACGTCCGATAAATTTTGGAAAAAAAAAAACTCAGGCGACGTCGCGTTCAAGGCATTCAAAGTTTGAAAACGTGCGATTCCCATTAAATCCAGAAGGTGGCGGTAGAGACTGTCAGCAGTGTTTTGTAACTACAATTAAAAAAAACAAAGAAGAAGAAACAGATCAACGGAAGAAGAAGAAGAAGACAACGAAGAGGAAGCAGCGTGGCGGCTCGGCTCCAGGTCGAATTAATTTAATGATAAATATATTTAAATCAGATGTTTTTTCAACGAGTTAAACAACAACTAAAACGACCTTCTGTCTTGTTTTGTGATGAATCGATAACTTTTACCTTCTTAACGTTTGATTTTAGGGTTGTTAAAACTTTAATTTGCTTCGGCGGAGATTTAAAAATGAACAAACAAATATATTTCGGTTTCCGTGACTATTTCCCCAAACTTAAATCGGTGACGTAACTTACCAAATCTCTTTCGGGACCGTTAATCATTGATTAATTGATCGATCTACTTCTCAAACCGTGTCCGCGTGCCGGTCCCACGCGGCCGAGCGTGACGTCATTTACTAGAACTGAATGTGTTTTATCACCTTTTGTTAGCAGATAGTATCGTCACGTGGTGGACCTGTCCCCACGTGGTGGACCTGTCCCCACGTGGTGTTATTAGCTGGGATGCTAACAGTGTTAGCCTCAGGTCAACGTGGTAGCAGAACGTGATTTGCAAGTATTTCAGGGTCGCAGGTCGTATTGATCATTGATCTATACCGTCACGTGACCGACCGGCCCCGCCCCCTCCCCTGATGACGTGCACTGGGCTCTGAGTCTGAATGGAGACAGACGTGCATCTCTGGCCCTGACAAGCCAGAGCTTCTGAGGAGACGATCAATAAACCTGTTTAATGGTTACCGTGGTGACGTCGCAGTGACACATGCTTCTGTCCCATCAGGTCACTCTGGACCAGTGAAACCAGCCTGAACTGGTGTCTGCCTGGCTCCACACTGGTATGTTCACCACCGCCACCATATATGGAAATGCTCCTGTTGTTTTTTTTGTTTTGTTTTTTTTTTGGAATTCCTATTCTTTCATGCTAGCTGTTTAAATAACGTGAACATTAGCCCCTCCCATGATGACGTGCACTGGGCTCTGAGTTGCCGTGGAGACAGACGTGCAGCTTTGGCCCTGACAAGCCAGAGCGTCTGAGGAGGAAGAGAACCGATGCTGGTCTGGGATCAGATGCGTGCAACATGTTAAAACTTTGTTTGTTTGTAGGTTTGGTCGTCCCAGATTGATCCTGTTCCAGAGTGAATCTATTGATCAGGTGATTCCGTCACTGGATTTCTTCTACACTGATGACACTCCCAGGATTCATCAGGCGCAATTTCTACCTTTATTATATACTTATTACCCCATTATTATATACTTATTACCCCATTGCACACACAATGGGCTAATACATTTGTTTATTGTGTATTTTAGTGTTAGTGTTGGTTTTTGGTTTTACACTCTGCATTTCCTTTTTGTGCACTAATACTGCTGCTCTGTGCCTTCAATCCCCCCTTAGGGACAAATAAAGTTTTTTGAATTGAATTGAAAGGTCGTTTTAGTGGTGACTGTTTTTTTATGTTTTAAGACATTTGGAATTTTTGTCACTTTGTCGTTCACAGAAGAAACCAGGAGAGAAAACATTGATTAAACTTTGTTTCTGTATCTTTATTATAATTCTAACAATTTATTATCTCTTAAAACATTTGAAATCCATGTTTATATGAATGTGTGTATATGCGGGTCACATATACGTATTCTGTAAGTTACCTTCATCGATTCATTTTCTTGTATTTTAAAAGATCTTTTAGAGGAAAAAGGAAATGTTTTCTACACAGTCGGACAGATTCCGTCGGATCTGGAGGGTGAGCAGAATGAATCATTGGGTTGTGTTGGTTTTTTTTTTTGTGGGGGGGTAGCACGTTCTGCCTCAGAACGACCGGAACCTCTAAAGGGACGTTTGAGCCGCGGCGGCGAATGGAGGGGGGGTTTGTTGCATAAAGATGCTGGTCAACAATGAACAAACGAGATTCAAACAAACTCATAAACAGCTGGTGGGGTGGGGGGGGTCGAGAGCAGGCCAGACTGTGTAGAAAGCAGAGCAGTTAAATACATGGAACTTTTTAAATGGTATTTGGAAGACAGAGATTCTTTAGAACTTTTGAGAATTTTTTTTACATCTTAAATCATAAATGAAACCATTATTTTCATCGTCCTCATTGTTATTTCTCTTGCATTCGAATCGACCTGAACCCCCCACCACCACCACCACCCATGACCTTCTGTCCTTCCCATGTGATGGGTAATCATGAATATGATGCAGGTTGATATGTGTTCAAGGACTCGGAAGCAGCAGGAGAGGCGGGGGCCAGTAAGGTCATGAGATGAGAGCCCTTATATTTTCATCTCAGCATCGGTGAGTAAATACAAAAACAAACGCGGGACTGAGGCGGCGGCGAGATGGATGTGGGTTCAAATCCAGAACCTCGGCGCGAGACGTGGAAAAAAATGTTTAAATGAGACCCATCGGGAGGGAGATGGGCCCCCCATAGCAGTCAGGTGAGGGGTGATATTCAGAGGAAGAAGCGTTTGTGAGAAAAATACTCTATAAATATATACAAATACTCAATTCTGGAGTTTTTTGAACTTTTTTTCAGAATTGAAAAAATAATTCTCAAGTACTCGTAATTTAATCCTGCGTGTAAGTGTATCGTCTCCATAGCAACGGTTGCTGCAACTTCTGCAACAAATTCAGGAATTTTTTTTTTTTTGAAGCACGTTAATGTGATTAAAGCTTTTTTTTGTAAATCAAATGAAAAACATAATTCTGTCATGTGCTTAACGTCACGCTGCCCCTCGTCGCGTTGAACCTTCTTCCAATTCAAAAATATCTAACGCTATATATGTTTATATAGATATATATATATATATATATGAATAAAACCAACAATTGGCTTCACTGGTCAGAAAAGGCGCGGTCTGCACTAAGTTCCGCCTCCTGCTGTAATAACAGTAAGGACGATGATCGTAATGACGAGTATTAACAATAAATCTCTTCATATCAATATCAGTATTCCAGTATTCCCATTTAAAGTTTAAAAATTGTAAGAACAATTATAGTATTAAAACTCAATATAAGCGCTTTCTCTACGATCCCATAGATTCCCCCTGAAGTTCTTCAGGAGATGGAGGTGGGGGGTCACTCCTGGGCGGGGGGGGGGGGTTAAAGAGCATGAAAATGGCAGTTTCTCCTCCCCTTCCCTGTTCCGGTCCAGAATGGATGGAAGTTCTTAATGTTTTCCTCGACTCGGAGGAAGTCCGTGTCCGTCTTGAGGAGGTTTTCCCGTTGCGTCCCGGCTAACAGTTAAAAGCACATTCTGTGTCCTTTAGCAGAAATACGGCGCGGATCCAAACGTCTGTATATTAGGTGTCCCATTAACCCCCGACACACCCGGAAGTGGTTGTGTGTTGGTGTTTTTCGCATGCAGGCGTGTTACGGTCACATCTCTGGTGCCTGTCAGTGGTTGGTTTTTCTTTTTTTTTGTTGGTCTGGGCACTTATTTTTGCTACAAATCGGTGATACAGTGACCAGTCTGTATTTACGTCATTGATAAAGAAGCTAAAGAAAAAAAACGATTCCGATTGCGGGACCCGCAGTGAGGTAAAAACGAGACCAATCAAGATCCAACGGGCGGCTGGCCGAACCTTTGCCCGAATCGACGGAACGCGAGCAGCCCGCCTCATCCCCTCCGAGAGAAATGGAAGCTGTGACGATACGCCGATGGGGCGCGGTACAGACACTCCTTGAATTTTGAAAACTAGTCCATTCACACGGGGAAGAGTCGGAACACTGAGTCATGTCACTGTGGAACCTGAATGGGTCGATCCAACCAGCATTGTCAACGACGCAACGTCCGGTAGTTTCGATGAAGTCAGCTGACTTGTGATTGGTTCCCTAAAGTATTTGGTTCATCAGAATGGTATCTACTGTTAGCTGTTAGCATCTTTAGAAGTGTTTGTTGGTGTGCCGTGTGTGTGTGTAAGTGGGGGGGGGTACTTGTGTAAATCAGCCCACCACAACAGGCGGCGTATTCATGGATCGTCAGCCCTTTGTTCCGTCACCGTTTCCATATCCATGTGGGACTTAACTCCCTTCCCCTCCCCTCCCTGCAGCTCTCAGTGTGAACCCCCCCCCCCCCCCTCTAATTTGCCTTGTGAATCCACCGTGGACAGCAGCAGTTGCGTCCTCCTCGCTCGCTGACTCCAACCCCTCCCTCCTGGCACTCCTGATGCTTCAGTATTTGCGGCTTCAGCTCCGACTCCCGTCGTCCATCCGCCTCTCGGTCTGTCCGTCCCGCGGCGACAGAACAGAAATAGGGAAAGGGCTGCTGGACAGTCTGGAGACGCAAGAACAAACAGACGACACAGGTGGTGAGGAAAGCGGTCGCTGTTTTGTACCAAAGTTGTTTGTCTTTTTTAAAATTGAAGGAACCGTTTGTTCACGAGGTACAAGTGACCAACCAAAGAAACCAAACCCCTGGGAATGACCCCATACCTGTGTCAGGTAGCGTCTACTGAAATGACCAACTTACCACTTAGCATTAACTTCAAGGAGTTTGTAAATGCTAGCTGCATGGCTACAACAGATACAACAGATTTACAAGTTCAGTCACAGAACGGATCAAACTCTCATCTCGAGGTTCTACTCTATCAATAAAGCCAGAAAATCAATCACTAGATTGCTGTGAGATGACATACCTGTCCATGACACTCCTCAGGGCCCTCTCTATGTTCATTCGGTGGCCTACACGGGTCACACCCAAGTCTAGGTAGTCGTCCTTGGTCAGTGAGGGCAGGTGGGTACCGTCAATCTCGTTATCCAGGAAACGCTCTCTGTGCTCCCCCAAATTCAGGTATCCCAACCAGTCCGCAACGTCGTACTTGGTCCAGTAGGGCAGCGGCTTGGAGGCAAAAGGCTTCGTAGGGGAAGGGGGTGGCAGGTGAGGATAACTCAGGCAGGGTGGCGGGGGTAGAGGGTGCAGGGGCGGGGAAGAGGTCCCGGACAGGAAGTGAGTTGGAGAGAGTGATCGAGAAACAACCAAGGAAGAGTTTGGCGGTGGAGGTGCCCCAGAGGGGGCAAACAAGGGAGGAGAGGGAGAGAAGTAAGGATCTCCAAGGGGGTTCCCAGGAGATGGTGGGGTGATGGAACCGCGGAGGTCATACATGGCGCTGTATAGGGGTGAAGTCGGGAGAAGCGGGAGGGACGATGGCCGAGGTGGGGCTATCTTGGGTCGCTCTGATGGGGAGATGAGGGGGCTGGGTGCTCGCCTACGCTGGATCATGTGTGACTCTGCTTTACGGGACTCCCGACTAGGGATGAACTGGAATTCTAAGGCTTTGGTCCTGTAGACAGGTCTGTGTTTGGGGGAGGTGGGGTAAGGGGAATAGGAAGTGGGGGACAGCGGGGAATGGGACCGTGGAGGCTGAGAGGCAGCTGGAGGCTGAGGGGACGGCGACCGTCCCCAGTTGGGGTATTGGGAAGCGGGGGTGGGCGACGGGGATAACGATGGTTGCGATAAAGAGATTGGAGACGGCGACTGGGATCGTGCCGAGGGGGGGCTAAGAGCCGAGGCAGAGTCTTCGGAAAATCTAAGAGGAAAGGAAGAGGAACTGTTAGAAAAGTCTGATAGAACATGAATTCACTACTCACAGTTTGAGCAAATTTTTAGGCAAGTTTCCTCATTGCTTCCACTTCCTTTGACGAATAAAGAAATAAATCCGACAAAAAATATTAAACAAGTTCGTTATTTTCTGGCTGGGCTTCTATTTACAGAGGAACTAAGAGTAGTTTACTCCTAACACTTAGACGAGACATAAAGCAACGGTTTCCTTGAAGGGTAAACCGACGCATTCACACGGATGACGTGACGCCAGAGTTCCGTACCTGTGCCGACTCAGCGGTCTCTGGCTGCTCCAGCTCTCCTTGCTTCTGTGTTGCAGTTTGATGCTCAGCTCATTGATGGTGCTGGGCTTCATGCTGGATGCAGGAGGGTAAATTTTCTTTCCTTCCAAAAGCGTCCCGGATTGCTCGCCGTCGCCCCAGAGGGGCTTCATCTCAGGTGTGCGTGGCCGGTCGAAGTATGGTGAAATGGGGCGTCCTAGATTCTGTACGTCCCTCATCCCGTACCCATCCTGACCGCTTCCGTCTTCCGCCATTCCCTCCTCGGCCTCGTCCTCCTCCTGCTCATCTCTCCTTCTGTGATAGTGGTAGGACGCGGGGGCGGTGCTGGTCTGCCTGTGGAGATCACGACTTCCCTCTCTGAAACGATTGGTTTTTGGGTAAGTGGAAGCCGCTGCCGTGGCGTTCTGCATCTCAAAAGTTTGTCCATCCAGATAGCTCATGTAAGACTCCAGGAAATCTCCTCCCCTGTCCGAATCCCTCGTCCCGCTCCCGACTCCCATCCGTCCTCCAGCTCCACTTCCTCGGATACCAGCTCCACTTAGAGCCAGGATGCTGTCCAGGTGGTGGTCGCTGCTGCTGCGGCTATCCAGCTCTTCGATCCCGGAGTCCACCACCGTCTCCTGGGACTCTCCTTTCTTGGTAGCAGGGGGAGGTCGGTGATGCTCCCCTGTCCTGCGACTGCCCATAATGGAGGTGGTGGAGGTTGTCTGTGTGGTGTGTGTTCGCTCCTGGTAGAGCTGAGAGGAGGCGCTTGTTGTGGTGGCAGCAGAAGAAGTTGTGGCGGCACAGATAGCGGTCATGGCGGTGCTCCGATGTGGACCAGAGGTGGCAGCAGTGCAGGTGGGCACCAGCGGACCACGGTAGGCTGGGGGCGGAGCGACAGTTTGAGTTGGAGGTGTGGGGGAAGAGCGCCCAGAGGCGTGGGAGCTGTTGTACAGGTGGTGGGGGTGGGACATAGAAAACGGTCTATGATAGGACCCGGGAGGCGGAGGCGGTGACACGGACGGGGGAGGCGGAGGTCCTCCTACGGAGGTGGGCTGCAGGGTAGAGGGCGAGGCAGGGGGTGGTGGGTTTGGTGATGTCTGGGAGGGGGAGTGAGCGGACTGGGTGAGGTTCGCCACCTCACTGTCGTAAGACGTGAGGCTGGAGGCGGTGGAGTCGCCCGCCTGAGGTGAGGGTAGGGGCGTATGGGCAGGAAACCCACTCACAAATGGTTCTTTTTGGGGGGGGGGAGGAGGAGGCGGTGGCGGCGGGGGAGGTGGAGGCGGAGGTGGAGGGGGCGGAACTTGCTGATGGCGAGAGGTCAGGCTATTGACGAGCATCCCTTGTGAGTACCCTGGTATTCTCCCCAATCCCCTATCAAAGCTGTTAGCAAACTCTAACGGAGGCGGGAGGGGGTCCGCGTAAACAAACTCGTCATCCGCGTCGACTGAGGGGGCAGGGGGAGGGAGGACCATCAGGCCAGTCCCAGTGCTCCCAGTAGTGTTCCCTGTCTGCTGAGTACTGGTCGGTGGTGGCGAGGGTGGGGTGAGGGATAAGATGTAGGCATCAGCCTGACTCTCCATCCTGAGAAACGACGGCCTATGAGTCTGCTGATGTTGGGGTACTTGGTGAGCGGCGCTGTCAGCGGTTGCTGTGTTGGCGGCCGCTTGCTCAGCCCTCCTCATGTACCCCTCTCTCTCTTTGTCCCGCTCTCTTTCCCTTGAAAGCTCCCTCTCCCGCTCCCTCGACCGTTCCCGTTCCCTCTCTTTGTAGGTCGGCTGATACGGCGGAGACTGGTAATGGTGCGTCAGAACAGTTTTGTCCTCCGAGAAACGCACTCTTAGTCCCTCACGAGAACCTCCTCCTTCCCGCTCTCTCTCACCACCCCCACCTTCCTCGCTCCACACGCTCCCGACTCCTCTGAGGATTCTGGGCGATGGAGGACGACCGACGGTGGGTGTGGTGGCGGCCAGAGAAGACGAGGTGACCAGGTAAGAGGAGCTGGAGGACTGGGCGGTGGACGACGCCGGCTGAGAGGTGGCCGTAGATGAAGGGAACACGACGCTCGACATCTGGCGGGTGAAGTGGTGCTCTGCCCCTCGCCTTAATCTGCTGTCATCCCTCAGAGCGCGCTCTCGGGCCGCCAAGGCGAGCCCCAGTGGCGACGTAGGGTCAAGAGCCTTTCCTGTCAGCGGGTGGATGAAGGTGGTGCTGGAGGTGGGCGCCGGCTGCCTGCCTGCTGCTGTATACAAGTCGGTAGGTACAGACTTGGGTTGATAGTCCAGAGCAGGTGAGGAGTACTCAGGTAGGCCGAAGGCTGGAGGCATACTCCGGGTATGATGGATAAAAGTGTCCCCAGAAAACATGCCCTCATCAATCGACTTGGACGGGCGCAACCGCGTTGAACTTTCTAGCTGCGTGTTGAGCTGTTGCTGTGACACCTGAGTCCTCGTCACTCCTCCGTATCCATCACTGACTCCTCCGAGACTTACATCCTCCTCTGCCGACATGAACAAGGAAGCACTCTTTCTGCGAGCCTCGTGGAAACGTTCCCTGTCTCGGCGAGCCGCGCCGACGATGGCGGCCCCAAATTGGCTGGTATAATCCAGATTATCCTGGGCTCGGATGGAAGGCAAGGATGGAGGTGGTGGCGCTGGGATGGAAGGTGGGGCGGGGGGCTGTGGGGCAGGTGTAGAGGGGTGTTGGGGTGTTTTGGTGTCATCTGTTTCTCCTGGTGCGGGAGCGTCTGCCTCAACGCTGCTACCCTGGCTGCTGCGCCCACTGCTGCTGGTTGAAGGGGCCTTGACAATAATGGTTGGGATGGGTATGGAGCTCTTCTCCATGGAGCCTTTGTCCCCCAATGTACCCATGCGTAGGTCCTCTACCTTAGATTGCTTTACTAGGGGACCTTTGCCTCTCCGGGCCCCTCCTTTAGGACCACCTGCTGCACTGCGGTCTGCTCGCTGGGGTTGACTCTGGGTAGTCTGTTGTTGCTGGGGTATTACAGTGGCGATGCTGGATGGGGGGACAGCGGTGCTGTAGCCCCTCCTAAGACCTGCTGTCTTGACCCCCCCACCAGCCCCGATGCCAGCTACAACAGGCTCCCCAGTGTAGGCAACCTTTCGCGAAGCAGTCCTGCTTTGCGCTGTATGGGCAGCGGCGTGCGCAAATGGAGTGGTGTGGTCCACCGCTCCGCCGCCGGTGATGGCGCCGGGCCCGCCTGCCCTCTCCCTGCCCCCATGGGTAAAGTGCATCGGCTGGGAGTAGGGCTGGTAGTGGGCGGAGCTGGATGTGGACTGGGACATGGAGACGGACGGCTGCTGGGACGACTTGGTCCTCCAACCCAGAGGCGGCGCAGAGGAGAATGGAGGATCCGGTGGAGCTGTGGTTGGAGGTGGGGGGATGTCGTCTGGACCCGGCACCGACAGACTACGGACAAACTTCATGGCTGGAGGATGCAGGAACTGCTTCTCCTCCTCAGGCACTCCTGCATTGGAAAAAATTTGGAGGAAATAGGCATTTACAGACTTGACGAAGTTAGAAAGGCTGACGAAACAGAAGACTGAGTTTGTGGATCGTAGAGACCAAAGACGAAATGAGGTCAGAAGTAAGGGGAAGCTGAGGGTGTCTGTCAGAATCTGCCTGCCCTTCTACCTGTCTGTCCTCAGGTCTTACATCTGTCGGCAGGTAAGTCAGTGCAATTTCACAAACAATTTACGCACAAGAGCAGGTTGTGCACCAGGGATCACATGACCATCACAAAGAGAACCTTAACACTATTGGATAGAACATATAACGGTAACCAGGTGAGCATCAGACACTTGAACAGGTGAGAGCATAACATATATAAAGATACAGTTGGGTATTGCGCACATTTTCGGTCGCAGACAAGACGTTATTGGCCACAAACAGACGAGTCACCACAAATTAGACCTCCACGGGTCCAGAGGACAGACAGACAGGTTGGACGGTGGGCAGACAGAATAAACAGACAACCTCACCGATGGATTTCTGCCGCAGCATACCATGCGGTGGGGCGTGACCTGAGGCAAACTGGCCACGGTCGTAGCCGAGACTCAACCCGGACGATAGCATCCCCATTCCGGACTGATCCCCGTAGCTTGTCTGGAACAGAAGATGGTCTGGAGTAAGAAGCCAAAATGTTTAAGGAAGTTTTACATCAAATAATTCAACTCGTCGCACACCGCACCTCATTGCCATAGAAACTCCTCCCCCTGTCTCGTTTCAGCCCCTGCCCCCGGGGCCCCGGTGCCTCGTTGGTGCTGATTGTCTGCTGAGCCGCTGCAAGAATTTCATCGAGTTTATCTGAGAGGTAAAAAAAGGAAGAGAAAGAGACAGGAAGAGAGACAGACAGGAGGGGAGGAAGGAAAAGACAGACGGCAATGAAACGGAAAAACGGATGCCGACAACGTGCGGGTAACAGTGTAGGGGGATGGGACACACTTGATGACGGTGGGTGAGAGATGGAGGAAGAGAATCAGGACACATCCACTCAAAAATACAAGCTGCCTTACTCAGAGCCATCTGATAGACCGTCCTCTTCTTCTCCGTGACTTGTGAGGATTCAAATTCTGAAAGGAAAGTCAGAATAAACCCAATAAGTGACCGATGGGGCGGTTGCCAAGTGAATTTGGACGGACAGAAATATGACACATTAAAGCCAAAACGTTCCACAGCATACCTGATTTTTTTTTCCATGGGGTAGCAGCTGGAAGGAGGACAAAGGGAGACTTAAATTTTGGCAGGAAGGGAAAGTGACATAGCGCCGTTACAGTGAATACTAATCACCCCCACCCCCCAGCGCCTGGCGAGTCACCTCGACGCATCACACCCACAATATCAGACAGCTGACGTTAGAACACTTATGTCGGAGTAAATATGGCGCCTTCGCATGTGGCATGCTGGCTTGTTACTCTTGGTAACACACTTGACGACAAACACACACAAATGCGGAATCGGTCTCCCACCTCTTTCCACTGGTTGGGATCCGGCCAGAGGTGAAGGAAGGACAAAGGAGACAAAGAAGAGATGGAGTTAGTGGTTAAACCGGTGAAGTCCACAGGGGGGAGGAATTAAAGACGAGCCTTTAGTGTTTGAGTAAGCATGTGTGTCGGCAGACTTTATTCAACTTAATCACGCAGAAATTAAATTTTAAGGTCCAGCGGTTAAACCGAGCACGGAAGCACTCGTTCCATCTCTGCACAGCACAAATCCGTCCGAAGGAAAGCCGCGGATTCATCCCAGACATCCAACCCCAACAACTGTTGGGGAAAAACAACAATTTAGGGATGGCTTTAAAGTCGTTGTTATCCTGCAGCGTGACTCGTAGGAGAGTGGGGACACTGCACCAATCGCAGAGGTGAGATGGTTTAATAGGCGTCACAGCTAAATGAATTCTAATGCGCTAGAGGCGGCATATGGTCGGGCGTCTCACACACACACCGCTCCCGTCACCTTGACCCACAACGGAACAAAACTGGAAGGAAGTTCTATGACTGCGAATTAAATACCAACGTCTCAGGGAATTTAGATATTTATTGATAAATTCTTTTGATATCCGGTCAAACTTATTTGTTGTACCTGAGATATTTGATAGTTGTATAATCCACCTGTAAACGCCCCCTAGTGGCCAAAACGACTGAAAACCATCTCAAATTTGATCCTCATACAGTGCTTTGATTCATCCGTGCCATCAACCAATCCGGTGGCTCGTACTACCTGTATAACTAGTACAGCAGCAGTAGGATAACAGTGTGTGTCGTGGTAGGTTTAACGGGGTGGGGGTAGGTGGGGAGGGGAGGTCTGGGACACTGGAACCAGTGTTTGAGACTGGGTGGTCATGCTTTGTACTTGTTAGGTGAGGTCACACCACAGAGAGTAGGCAAACGAGTCGAGACGGGGAAGGGCAAAATAGGCAAACAACTGGCAAAAAAAAACGATGTAACTTAACCAGATCTAAACTCGGACTTGCGCTACAAGTCCGAGATTCACATGTCATCAGCTTCCACATCACCCATCCTTCACTGAGCATGCTCAGAAGCCGACATCAGCCGCGGCGAGCGTCAGACGTTTGGCAGATCCAAAATAACACCGCCGGTCAGCGTTGGGATCCGCAAAATGAGGGCGGTAACCCTCGCCGTACACTCCCCTCCCACTAGGTTGCCTCAAATAGAGACGGCATAAGCATAGCCGCACATAATGCTGTTCCCATAGCAACAGACCTGGAACAAACTTGTGTTTTTTTGAGTGTTCTTTATTTTTTCTTCCTTCCACAAAAAATTACTCATCTGAATAATTTTATCTCGGGTGTGAATTCATCCACATGAACCAAACTTGGTTTTTTGTGTGTATTTTTTTGTTCGACCGACACGTGACGGACGTTTCCCACCCAGAAAACTCCTCCCAGGTGACGCCCATTTCCCTGCAGTGTTACCTTGACAACAAACACTCTCCAAGTGTGTGTGAGCAGAGATAGCCGGACGCTGTGGTCGGACAGGGGTGGATTAGAGGGTAAGAGAGGGGGCAAAAAGGGGGCAGAAAGGGGGGTGAGAGAGGAGGGATCACAGGGTGGATGGCCACACTCTTTTTGGTGGGGGTTACCTGCAGTGGGGGTGCTGGTAGTGACAGTGTGGAACCTCTGAAAGGACAGTGAGATGCATTGAGAGTGTCATCTTCCTCGCTGTCTTCCTCGCTACTTCCTCGCCATCTAAATTTAGCCTTCGCTCAACTCCCCTTCACACCTGAGCTTTGTTAGCAACCCCCCCCTCCCCCTCTATCTCCTCCCCCGACACGGTTTCACACCGTTCCTATCATTCGCCCTCACCTCTTCCTCCTCCTCTTCCTCACCTCCCTCCCTGTCGCTCCACTAAAGTTTTATCTCAGCGGGTTCTCACCCATCTCCTCCAGCTCTGACGTCATGGACTTGGACCGCAGGGCGATGGCGGGGGTGCTCAGCCTCTTGCTCTGCTGGGGGACTGCGTGGGGGGGGGCACAGACAGATGGTGGCGGTCATTGGAGCCGTTGGGTAAAACCAACGGCGTTTACCTTCAACCCCGCCCACCCCTGAAGATACACTCACTTTTCTTCCTCGCGCCCTCCTCCATGTCCGGGTTACGGGTTACCATGACGACCTTGACCATCAGGCTGTTGCCGCCCTGCCGGATCATGTTGACGACCTGCCGGTGGCCGACCTTCACCACGTTCTGACCGTTGACCTGCGAGAGAGGCGGCGAGGATGAGTCGGTAACGGCGAACTATAAAGCAATCCCATAATGCAACGGTAAAACGGCGGCAGTACTTCTATCAGGAAGTCTCCCATCCTGAGCCCCGCCCTCCAGGCCACGCCCCCCTCGTCCACGGACTCCAGGTACTGCAGAGCGGGGAACGCCGGGGTGGGGGTGAACTCCTCGATGGGCGTCTGAGCTGAAGTCACAGTGAAGAAGCGTGAGAGTCACATGACCCGCGGCGCCACTGTACTGCGAGGCGACTCTTACCTTTGGCGCCTCGGAGCACGAAGCCGAAACCCTCGCTGTCCTTTTTCTGCAGGAGCACCGTCTTCTCCTTTATGATGTAGTCGCTGGAAAAGAGGAGGAAACAGAGTCAGAAACACGACTGAAACACGACTGAAACGCTAGCTGTTGCTAGCACCAGATGCTAATGCTCAGCTAGCCACGCGGCTAGCGCTCTGGGCTGGCGTTGGGAGGAGTTTACAAGAACAAAGTGGGACGAGATGAAGGTCCAACATCGACGAAGGCAAGTTTGAAGACAACAAATAGAAGAACACCAACTCCCAGAAGCCTCAGCGGTCACATCAGATCAGAGCACCACCTCCTGAAGCAAGAACCAATTAAAAAAACGATTCTTCTACCTGTCCCTGAAGGCAACACAAGCAATGGGGAGACACAAAACACTTCAAAAACCTTTATCGACAACAGTGAGTCCAAGTTTCTTCCACAACACTTCCTCAATAAGAGTCTGCAGCTGGACGTTGGTGTTTATCCCGTCATATTTATTCTATTTTTACATGTTTATTTGGTTTGGTCATGTGACCTCTTCATCCCTTGAATCCTCGCTTGTCATCAACGACACATCAACTTTAAGCGCCATTAGCGGCGCCTCTGACGTCATGATGACCCCGGCCTGGAATCCGACGGCTCCACGCTCCGCCGGTCGGTTCAGTCGAGCGTAGCAACACGGATCTGCTGACCCCAGCTCTTGGTGACGCAGTCGCTAAACTCGGATGCAACTTTTAGCATCGTCGCGCTGCAGAACGAAATCTCTAATGAACTGTGAAACTTCCTGGACACTGAATGCACCATTAGATTGACTCCTTTATGTTGGAGACTCCATCTTATTTGCAGAGACGGTTGAAAAATGGAGACTCATGATGCTAAAAAATGCCTTATATTATATATCATATACTATATATTACATATTATATATTACAGTGCATCCTCGTGCATTCGCGCATCAACACTCACGACTTCACCTCATCGTGGATTTCTTTGGAAGACAGTCACGTGACACTGTACGCGCATTCTATTGGCTGACGGCATCCCAAGTGTGTTACGTTCTGTGAGTCTCGGACTTCCGTGAGACACAAAAGTGCTTTAAATAGTCTATAAGAGCGTGGGAAAAGGGAATCCAGATAGAAGGTGGTTTAATATCAGTATGGGGAGGGGTCATAGACGTTAAATTACTGTAAATAATAAGATAAATAGTTCCTCGCTCTATCGTGGAATTAATTAATCACGTGTGGTTCCTGGAACGCATTAACCTCGAGGAACGAGGGCACACTGAATATATATTACATATTATATATATATTATATATATATATACATATATAAATATATATATTCATGTTGCTGTATGAATAAGAATGTAACTCCATGTAACTGACATTTATCTGCAAAACACTTTGACATGACAACATTACAAAACACTAAAGTCACTCCAAGTCGTCTCTCGAGGTGACATTCATGTTCATCTCCCCCCCCCCCACCCCACCCCCAGTGGGAGCTAATTTTTCCAATTATCTCGACGACCCGTGAACGCACCGAGCGAACTCTGACGCTCAGCCTGCAGCGCGTCTGTCGCTGCAGGTGCAGAAAAAAAAAAAAGCAAAAGCATGAAAAATATTGGTCCGAGCAGGCTTCCGTAGAGATGTCAGAAACCTGTCATGCCTGCTGCATCATTAAACCCCCCCACCCCAAATTTCTCACAACGCGCAGGTAAACACATCGAGCCATCCGTCAGCCAATGAGGGAGGACGGATGTCATTTGACGCACCGCCCGTGTGCACAAACACGCAAATCAGTCCCGCAAATTACGAGAAGAGAAGAGCGTCACTTGTGCCGGTGCAGCAGCAGCAGCAGCTCACACACACACACACACACACACACACACACACACACACGGAGCGGCTGCAGCAGCAGTCCGTTTTCACTCACACACACACAAACACACACGCACACACACACTAAACTGAGACATGCATTGCCACATCTGTCCATCTGTCTGCGTCGTCCACATGCACACCCCCCCCCCCACACACACACACACACACACCTCCCCGAGGCCCCCCAGCAGAGAGGAAGAGGAGGCGTTAGAGACGCTACCTGTAAATGAACCAGACGCTCCGGTTGACGGGACCGAGCGACGGCCAGGAGGACGAGAGGGAGAGGGAGACGTCCTCCGCGCCGCATGCCCCCATCGCCATTTCCTCCCCTCCCTCCCTCCTCCTCCTCCTCCTCCTCCTCCTCCTCCTCCTCCTCTTCCTCCTGCTCCTGCTGCTCCTTCTCGGCTTCCAGAGAGACAGCAGCGCGCGCCAGCCGCGAGAGAGGAAGAGGAGGAGGAGAGGAGGAGGAGGAGAGAGGGATGGAGGAGGAAGGGAAAGGGAGGAGAGGGCCGAGCTCTCCCACCCCCTTCATGCTGAAGACAGAGAGGAGAGGAAGAGGAGGGAGATGGAGATGGTTCAGTGTGACTGCGACACAAGGAGAGAGAGGGAGAGGAAGAGGAGGGAGGAGAGGAAGAGGAGGGAGGAGAGGAAGAGGAGGAGGAGAGGAGGGAGGAGAGGAAGAGGAGGGAGGAGAGGAAGAGGAGGGAGGAGAGGAAGAGGAGGGAGGAGAGGAAGAGGAGGGAGGAGAGGAAGAGGAGGGAGGAGAGGAAGAGGAGGGAAACTAAGAGGAGGAGCAGGGGCAGAAGGAGGGAGGGGGGGGGTAAGGTGGCTTTAAAAGAAGAGAGAGAGAAATGAGGTAATTTGGGGGTAGAGAGGGAGTGTGTGTGTGTGTGTGTGTGTGTGTGAACACACACAAGCCCCGCCCCCTGCCTCCTCTTCCTCACCTGCTCTTCTTCACTCCTTCTGCTCCAATATCGTGTTTCCCCATTCATAAAAAAACGGACGAGGTGCGCCTGAAGACGAGTCACCGTCGTCCGGTGACGTCATCGCGTGACGTCATCGCGAAGACGTCGTCGCGTGACGTCATCACCCAAGCCCCTTTATTATTATGTAATACGTATTATACCTTTAAAATCACACCTAACTAACCTCAGCCCCCACCCCCACCCCCCACCACATCACACACACACACACACACACACACACACACACACACACACACACACACACACACACTTGCTGTAAGCAATGCTCATGAATGAGAGTCAGAACCTCTGACGGTGCTCTGACTCCCCCCTCCCTCCCTCTCCTTCCCCTGCATTGGGGGGGGGTGATCACACCTCTTGTCTCTTCTCTCTCATCTCTGCCTTTTTGTTTCCCTCCCTGTGTGTCACCCCTGCGATACACAACGTGTGTGTGTGTGTGTGTGTGTGTGTGTGTGTGTGTGTGTGTGTGTGTGCATGTGTGATGTGGGGGGGGGGGGGCGAACGCAAGGTCCACATGATGGCATGATGGGTAGGATGCAACACCCCTCCACAGCCGGGAGCAGCATGCTAATCATGCTAATCAACATACAAACATTTCACGCTGCTAGTTGTGCAAAAAACGTAATTTAAGTTTGCAATAATTAAAAATCCAATGGCTCCGCCCACGACCAAAGACACGCCCCTCCCTCCGAGTCTCGTGAAAATCCTTCAGCAGTTTTAGCTAATCTCGCCATCTATAGCTAACACCCCCCCCCCCCGGCTGTGATGTCAAGGCTCCCCCTACAAGCGTTTTGATTTATTTACTTATTCGTGAGGTTTGTTTACAAGGGGCGGGGAAATGGGCGGGGCCAGCAGGAGGTGTTTAATCACACATTTTGCGCCAAACATAATAAAAAAGTTGCGCCATTTGCATCCGTATTTGGTTCATCACTCGTCTTCCTCCTGAGCGACCTTCACTCTCTGACCTCCAGATGGAGGCGCCACAGGGGGGGCAGCGGGGAGAAAATTAAAAAGTGCAGGGGGGGGTTACACCACAGGAAGTGAGGGAGACGTGGCCAAATTTAGAGGGATGGCTCAGATTTAGTGATGAGGAATGTGAAGGTGGGCGGCGGCTCCGAGTCACCCAGGCCCCGCCCACCCACTTAGCCAAACAAACGGCTCCGGGAACGCCACAGCGTGCGTGTTAGCGTCCGTGTTAGCGTCCGTGTTAGCTCGTGCGCTAGCGTCTGCGGCAGAAATGTCCCCACCGATGAAGAGCGTGTTAATAATAAATGAAACGGCGTGCAGGAGGATGAAGAACGACGATGAGTGGATGAAAAAAAAAGAGGAGAGTAAATGTAAATAAACTTTACGCTGATGATGATGTCATTTCTACGTAAATAACCTCTCTTTGCTCGAACACGACTAAATGAATCCACCTCAAAGCGCCGAGGCGCCGGCGGCCGACAGACCCATCAGCATCACCTCAAAGCTCCGCCCACGTAGGGAAGTCACTCCCAGCATGACTCCGCCTCTTTATACCCGGGTTCAACTCAACCGGGTCCAGGCGGCGCCGGCTGAATCACATGACACCAACAGAGACGCCGCTGGATCGAAAGGATCATCGACATGTGCTCAGTGCCCCCCCCCCCCGCCGGGAGACAGGAAGTGACATCACCAACACAGCTGGTCACTGATCGCTGACATTTTCATGACCTTCATTCAACACACTGGGGGGGCAGCAGCGGGTGGGGGGTGGGGGGTGGGGTACTCACGTCACACTAGACAAACAGCATCAGAAACGCTCCGGCGTCAGCTGACCGCTCGGGGGAGGGGAATGGGGGCGCGGGGGGGGCGGAGCCTCTTACCTGGGGGCGTCGAAGCTGTCGTAGGATCCCACGGTGTAATGGCGGAACAGCCGTTTGGCGCGCTCCCCCCGGCTCTCTGAAAGGACCAGGAGCAAAGCGGTGAATCCGTCTGTCGCACGGAAGCATTTTAGCATCGCTGTTGCCATGACGACCTGCTGTCGTCACCGCAGAGATGGTCTGACTTTATATCCTACTTGTCCTGTAATAAACTACAATGATAACAGGATGGCGTGTGTGTGTGTGTGTGTGTGTGTGTGTGTGTGTGTGTGTGTGTGTGTGTGTGTGTGTGTGTGTGTGTGTGTGTGTGTGTTGATCACCTGATCGGTTGTCTTGGCTCCGCAGCATCACTTCCTCCACGCAGTCGGACGGGAACCAGCCTGTGCGACCTCTGACCGTCCCCTCCCAGTACCCGCCCTCGCCCACGCTCAGCACTGTGTGTGTGTGTGTGGGGGGGGGGGGGGCAGGAAAGAGCAGCGCGTCAGAACGGGGCAACACCCACACACCCCCACACACACACACACCCACCCCCACACACAAACACAAACAACAGTGAGGTATGAATATGCACAAATAAAGACGAGCACACGGTACGGACAGGAAACAGGAAGTGATGCGACACCCATGCGAACCTGCGCCGTACTCACCAGACGTACATACCTGGAAACACCTGAGACTCACTCACAAACACACACATAGTCATACCTGCAGACATTGAATACAAACACACAGATGCCTTAGAGCTCTCATCTGGACACACACACACACACACACACACACACACCTGGTGTGAAGCTGCAGAGTCAGCGGTTTCTATTTCCATTTCTAGTCCACTCATCATCTTTTTTTTTTTTTTTTTTTTTTTTTTTTAACTCGTCCACAAATAAAAGTTTATTTTAGGAAAAAGTCGTTTGATATAATCGCTAACCTAAAAATAACGTTAGCTCAGCTCAGCAGCAGGAAACAAGATGTGTGTTCAGACAGGAAGTAAAAGGAAGAAGACAGGAAGTAAAAACAGATTCGATTCGATGTCCACCTCCCGTTTCCGTTTGGTTCCGGTTGTAGGACTGGATTCGTCCAGTTGTCATGGAAACCACGTTGTTTTAACAGTGGTTTTAACAGGAGCTAGCATCTCCAAACGTTCCTACGCAGACCGAGCCGTCGCCATGGAGACGGTCGATCGCATCTTTTAAAGGAAGTCATGTGATTTGTTTCTGGTTTGTGTTAAAAGCAGCGTCTGATGCAGGTGGTTAGCATCAGGCGCTAACACACACAAACACACACACACACATACACACACACACACACACACACACACACACACACACACACACACGCACACACAGATGGGGATGCTCCTCCTGCCCACTGACCTTTGACCCTGTCTCCTTTACTGAAGCCGATCTCTCGCTCCCCCTGGGCGGCGTGCGACCGCGTGGCGACGAACACTCGTCCCGGGACGGCGCTGTAGAGGCGTCGCCTCTGGCCCAGGGGCGGTCCCGCCGCGTTGGTGGGGGCCGGCCTGGGGGGGCAGAGGGGCAAAAAGGTGAACCCAAAAACCTCTGAGGTGAATCCTTCAAACCGTTTCAGGGCGGCTCCTGCCTTTGTTAGCTCCTCCCCTTTGCTCAAGGGGAGGAGCTTAACAGTAGCCCCACCCATCCACCTGCAGAACCAATCGGAACTGCAATCAGGTGCGCCCCACTGACCCCTGTCTCCGACTCTGCCGGCTCCGGTCCTCCTTGTCCCCGATCCTCCCCCGGGACGGGGAGCGGGTCCGCGCCCCCCGGGGGCTGCTGGAGCTCCGGAGCGTCCCCGTGTGTTTGTAGCCCTGAGAGGAAGAAACAGCATCACTACCAGGTCAACCCCCCCTCCCCCGCCCCCCAGAGGAGGACCGGATTCGCTCCCCCCCCGCCCCACCTGCACGGACACGATGTTGGTCGCCGGGGCGTTGGGCACCGCCATCCAATCAGGAAGGTTCATGCTGCTGTCGCTGTTGGCCCGCAGGAACGGGTGAGGGTGGGGGATGGCCAGCGTGCGGGCGCTCTCCCGCCGCTGGGGGGCGTACTTTGGCGACTCCACGAAGGGGACTGGACACAGAAACATCACTGATTCGCCCGTTTTTTTTGGTTTCCGATGTGACGTCACGCCAGGAGGCGGGGCTTACCCACGTCGGCGTCCCGGTGGTTCTTGATGATTTCACCGAGTTCAAAATGTCCAGACATGACGGCCACCTGATGGGACACACACACACACACACACACACACACACACACAGATGACGACACAGCACGGCTACGTGAACCTGAACGCACCACCAGCGTTACCTGGAAGGGCGTCTGGCCGCTGT
This sequence comes from Antennarius maculatus, assembly GCA_013358685.1. Taxonomy (NCBI): domain Eukaryota; kingdom Metazoa; phylum Chordata; class Actinopteri; order Lophiiformes; family Antennariidae; genus Antennarius; species Antennarius maculatus. Next base: position 1,918,630 of record CM023620.1, read on the forward strand.
TGTTCTTGGTGTCCTTCCTCGCCCCCCGGTAGAGGAGGATCCGTGCACAGCTTTCCTGAAAATAGAACCACAACTTATTGTTTCAGGAGATTTTTAATGGTGGAAATCATTCAATTCTAATTAGAATAATAAAAGTTTGAAATACAGTCAAACGTCGAGATACAAGTTTAATCCGTTCTGTGACTGAACTCCTGCATCAAACAACATTTAACTGTTTAAAAAAAAAAAATCATTTTTATCCGTTCAAGTCGTGTAAAAAAAAAAAAAAGTCCCAAATCCTCTAAATTATGATAAAACAACATATTTCTATCAACCAATAGACACGCAGACTTTACCTGTGTATAATTGATTATATATAAGTTACGTAAACAATGATGAAACACAAAACGAACAAAGCCACAGACACCATGAGGACTCGTATCTCAAACGTCTCGTATCTCGAGGTTCTACTTTTTGTAACGTGACACCTTCGGGGCGTCTTTCGCCTCCTTTAACGGTTTAAAGGGTTAAATCTACCTTGTTGTATAAAGCACAGATGTGCAAGGCAGTGTTTCCAGATGCATTCTGGGAGGACGAGTCGGCCCCGTAGAAGAGGAGGTGCTCCAGATGCTGCGAGTTCCCATTCTGACAGGCCTGAGGGGGGCGGGGTCAAGAGAGGAGGTCAGTGACAGGTGAGGGAAAAGAGGCGGGGTTAACGTGGCGGTGAGATACAGTGAGGGGGCGGGGGGGGGGAGGAGTGATGATGCGATGAAGACGTCGGTACCTTCATCCTCCCGCTGCTGGAACAGGAAGCAGAGGGTGGGGGCGATGGTGGATGGAGGGTGAGAGATGGGGGGCGCGTGAATGAGTTTCTGTGACGCGGATGACAGAGGACACGGATGCTGCCGATGACCAATCAGACGCGGCGTTTAAAGGTAAACAGGAAGTGACCTGGTGCGTCTCGTCCCAGCCGTTCTCGTCCCTGATGCCCAGCTTGGCGCGGTGGTAGAGGAGCGTTTCACAGCAGGAGGTCTCCCCCCCCGTCAGCACAGTGTGGTAGAGCGGCGTCAGCCCCCGCCGGTCCTTGTAGTCCGGCGACGCCCCCAGAGACAGTAGGGCCTGCAGGTGGGAAGGGGGCGGGGCCAGAACAGAACAGGTGAGCTTCCTGCACATGATCCCGCCTCTTGTTATATTAAATAAACTGCTTGGCTGTGATTGGTCGGTTTACCAGCAGGGCTGTGTGGCGGTGACCCCGAACAGCTTTGTGTATAGACGTGAGTCCATCTTTGGCGCGAAAGTCAATGTGGGCCCCCCCCTCCACCAGGACCCGGATGGCCTCGCCCCCCCCAGGCTCGCACTGCACCGCCAGCGACAGGGGAGTCTCTGCCGGAGACAGGAAAGGGTTAACAAACAATTAAACAAGCAAACAAACAACAAGTCCCCGCGGAAATTTCAGCGGAATTTCAAAATAAAAGCCTGGTGACAACAAAACTGGAAACAGGAAGTGGCGCTGCTGCTGCTGCCATGGCGATAAGGAAGAAAGATTTTTTTGGCAAAGAGGAAGAGGATTGATCAAGAGGCTTTTATCTTCGGCGTTCAGGTGCCAGTAA